>CM035429.1:149073648-149173648 GCA_020310875.1 Ceratopteris richardii | reverse complement strand
ACTTGGCAAGATGGTAACAAAGAGTTAGCAAGTCGCATTCAATGCTAAATGATGGTTCATAGAAGATCCAAAGAATTGCTTCCCAAAAGGTTAAAGACAAGGGAGGATGTCCACACTTGGGATCAAGGTAGATTCTAGATAGTATATGTTCTTTGCATGTGGGTCATCTAAAACTGTAGCTCATCATCTATGGCACAAAAGAATTGGCAATCTTAATGCTGAGAAGCTCAAGAGTATGTACAAGGATGAGGGTTGTAGAGGTATTCTAAGCTTCACCACGCCTAACTTGCATGAGGTATGTGGAGCATGTCAATTTTGGAAGTAGATTTGGAGGCCTTTTGGACCATTGAGCTATGTCGCTCATAGGGTTTCGGATTCGGTCCACATAGATATATGGGGACCTTCAACAGAGCCATCACACGCAAGTAACCAATAGTTTCTAACCTTTATTGATCATTGCTTTAGAAAGATTTGGTTGTATGTCATCAAGCACAAGAGTGATGTGATTGATACATTCAAAAGGTTCAAGGCACAATTTGAGAATGAAACAAGCCATAGGATCAAAACTGTAAGAACAAATGGTGAAGAAGAGAACTTCTCCAATGATTCTACCACGTTCTTGCAAGATGAAGGGATAATATACATGCATATATACCCCTAAAACGGATTGGTATTTGTTAAAGAAACAATAGACAAATTGCAGAGCTAGCTAGATGCATGCTAACTAAAATGAATGCTCCATTTACATATTGGGCTGATGTAGCAAATATAACTTCATAAGCAGTTCATGATGCTACTCTAGATGAGGTTTATTACGAAAGGAAGCATAAATTTTCATATTTAAGGATTTTTGGATGTGTATGCTATATCCATGTAGGTCAAGAGATGAGAGAAGGTAATATGGATACTAGGGTAGAGAAGTGCATCTTTATAGGCTACTCTACAGAATTAAATGGGTATATATGTTACACTTCCATCACAAAGAATTTTAAAGTGTCAAGGGATGTTGTATTTGATGAACTAGCCATATTAGGAATCAACTAATACATTGTAGTCTGAAGAAATTAAGATGGAATCACCTTAAGGAATCGTACAAGAGCCATGACTCCTTTGAGCTCTACTCCTTGACCCTTCTAGGTTCCTTGACCAAGTGCAAGTAGAGCATGGTGGTATAAAGAAATCTAACAAGCTCTATCCCTTCAAGGGATCATTCTCCTCAATGATAAAGGAACAAATGTTTTTGTGAATTATAGATTCTAATTCCCAAGTAGCATCTATGAGTGGTGGTGGTTCCATCCTACTAAATATTCTCATATGGAGTGATTCCATAATTATGGCTCCCTCTTGCCAAGAATTCTTAAGGGAACATCTAGCTCTGATGTTCTACCTCCCTAAGAAACAATACCATCAACACATGCTCCTTTTAATAAATGTATGTTGTCAACCAGCTAACATGGAAAACTAGGTGAAATTTACAAACACGTGGAAATTATAACTTATATGCGATATCAATAGTTTTATTTATTATTGTCTAATTTCCACAAAATCTAAGTGATAACTTGGGTTTCTAAGCCACTATCAATAATGAAAAAAGTGGAACTTGTAAGAACACATGATAAGATTCTTTGATTATCCATGTTATATGATGTCTTTCTTTAAATGCTTTCATCCTCTAAGACGTTTTTTGGGGCATACCAATTTGGGAAGCAGATTAGGAGTCCATTCAAGCCATCGATCTATATGGCTCCAAGGGTATAGGATTTGGTCCACACAAATGTATGGGGACCTTCAAGAGAGCCATCACATGCAAGTAAGAGGTACTTTGTAACCTTTATTGATGATTACTTTAGAGAGATTTGGTTGTATGTCATCAAGCACAAGACTGATGTGAGTGTTACATTGAAAAGGCTCAAGGCACAATTTGAGAAAAAAACATGGCACATGATAAAAAATCTAAGAATAGATGGCGGAGGAGAGTAGTTCTCCAATGAGTCTACCAAGTTCTTGCAAGATGAAGGGATAAAGAGGCAATATACATGCAAGTATACCCCTAAAACAGAATGGTATTTGTGAAAGAAAAAATAGCAAGATTGCAGAGGTAGATAGATGCATGTTAAATGAAATGAATGTTCCACTTACATATTGGGATGATGCCAAAACTACAACTTCTCCTTGATGAATAGGATGACCACATAAGCAATTCATGATGCTACTCTACATGAGGTTTATTACCAACGGAAGTGTGAATTTTCCTATCTAAGCATTTTTGGATGTATATGCTATATCCATGTACGTCAATAGATGAGGGAAGCCGTGTTCCATACTAGGGCAAGGAAGTGCATCTTTATAGGTTACTATACAGAACAAAATGTGTATAGATGTTACAATCCCATCACAAAGCAGCTTAGAGTATCAATGGATGTGGTATTTGATGAACTTAAGCCATATTAGCAATCACCTAATGCATTGCAGGTTGAAGATATTACAATAGAATAACCTTAAGGACTTGTATTAGAGACTTGAATCCCTTGATCTCTATTCCTTCACCCCTCTAAGGTCCTTGAGCAAGTGCAGGTAGACCATGGTGGTATAAAGAAATCTTACAATATCTATGCCTTATTATATTTCCAACGACTCTAGCAAACTTGAAGGACTTATCCTCTCTACTTTCCTTAGTTCACATTTAAAGCATTGACTTACATAAGTATTTACATGTTTGATAATTTTTGGCCAACAAAAGATGCATCGATTCAACTCAAGCATTGACTTTCATAATTATTTACATGTTTGATAATTCTTGGCCAACAGAAGATGCGCCGAGTCAACTTCACCTTTTCCTCAAAACCAAGATGACCTCCCCAAGGTAAATCCTAGTTCTCAAAAATAATTTCCTTTATAAACTTCCATTCCTCAAAACTAGACAAACATAACTTTCCTTTTCTTTTGAGCAAAGCTTTCTAAACTTGGAAATTAGACAATGAATCATTCTCACTATTATTTAATAAACTAGGCTATTATATATTGATAATGCTCATCATTATCTTGTGAGTCTGTAATATCTTAAATCAAATCACTCTCTAGAATTGAGAACGTGATCTAACGTAAAATATGGGATAATGCATCTACAACTATATTTCTCTTTCCTTTTCTATATAAAATTTCCATGTGAAATGCCTGCATCAAATCAGCCCATCTAGCCTCTCGTGCTCTCTCTCTCTCTCATAGATACAACTAATACAAATACTTTAATGTGTGGTGATATGTGAAAAGTGTAGAAGTTGCTTTGTAAATGTTGTCTCCTACTTTTCAAATCATGAAGTACTTCATATAATTCTTTTTCATGGACTCACTTGTTTCTTTGAAATCAAGAATGCTTTTTACTCTCAAAAGCAATTGGTTTCCCATCATGAATTCAAACTACACCAACTACAATGGCACTGGCATCGGTCTCTAGCTCAATAGGGTTCTAAAGATCTACCACTAGCAAATCTAGAGCATGTGAGAATCCTTCTTTAAGTGCATCAAAATATTGTTATATAAAACTTTATCAATGTTGTAGTGATGTGTGAAAAGATGACAACGAATTTCTTATAGAATCCAAGTACGTTTAAGAATTATCATAGTAGAAGGTCATCCAAGTAATTTCTAACCTCATCAAATCTTTTATTCTCAAACCTATGTTACCATGTCTAAATAGCCATGTGGCTAGTTGTATAAGGAATCCATGGATGCATTGGATATTCAATCGCATTGTAGGGTTCAAGTGATATGAATAGATGAAAAATATAGGCATTCACTCTATCTATTATCTATTTATGCCACTCATCCTAATAACCTTTAATGAGTCACTACAAGAAAAAGGGGGGCGTAGCGACGCCCCCGAATCGGGAAAAAAACAAAAACCGTCGCTTATGGGATGAAATCGTCGCATAAGCGACGGTAAAAGAATCGGATTTTTTTTTTGGCCGAGCATCGTCGCATAAGCGACGGTAGCATCGCTTATGCGACGCAACACCAAAGCATCGCTAAAAGTGTCGCTAGTTAGCGACGCACTTACCGACGTTGGCAAACTGCAGAGCGTCGCATATGCGACGCTCTGGAATGTAAAAAAAAATTTTCAATTCTCCCGGCACATTTGTGCTGGGCCTTGAACGCAAGACCAAGAGAGAGAGAGAGAGAGAGAGAGAGAGAGAGAGAGAGAGAGAGAGAGAGAGAGAGAGAAAGAGCGCGCGCGAGAGGGAGAGAGAGAAGGGAGACAGTTGACAGGTATGCGCACACACACACTTACACACACACACATATACACGCATAGACACACACACACACATACGCATAGACACACACACATACACACAAATACACACACATAGACACACATACACAAGACGTGCACACACATACACACACATAGACGCTCACACACATACACACACATATACACACACAGACACATACACACATAATGATGCATCCACACACATACACATGCATACACACATAGACACACATATACACACACACATATATGCATACACACACACATAGAGAGACATACACACACATACACATACATGCATACACATACATGCATACACATACACACATAAACACATACACACACATAGACACATACACACATATACACATACACACTCATAGGTACACACACATACACATAGACACACACACATATAGTATATACACACACATGCACACATAGACACATACACACATACACATGCATATACACACATACACATGCATACACACATACAGACACATATACACACACATACACACACATATATGCATACACACACATAGAGAGACATACACACATAAACACATACATGCATACATTTGCATACATAATGCATATGCATATGCATATAATGTACATACGTACTTACATGCATACATAATGCACATGCATATATACATACACACACACAGATACATACACACATAGACACATACACACACATGAACACATACATACTCATAGATACACACACATACACATAGACACACACACATACACACACAGACACACATACACATAGACGCGCACACACATACACACACATAGAGGCTCACACACATACACACACATATACACACACATATACACACACAGACACATACACACATAATGATGCATCCACACACATACACATGCATACACACATAGACATACATATACACACACACACATATGCATACACACACACATAGAGAGACATACACACACATACACATACATGCATACACACATAAACACATACACACACATAGACACATACACACATAACCACATACACACTCATAGGTACACACACATACACATAGACACACACACATATAGTATATACACACACATGCACACATAGACACATACACACATACACATGCATACACACACATACACATGCATACACACATACAGACACATATACACACACATACACACACATATATGCATACACACACATAGAGAGACATACACACATAAACACATACATGCATACATTTGCATACATTTGCATACATAATGCATATGCATATGCATATAATGTACATACATACTTACATGCATACATAATGCACATGCATAGATACATACACACACACAGATACATACACACTGTTACAAGGATGATGGAGCGAGACAACCGCAACCGCAGAAGAAGGATAAACAAGACTTGTGGCTGAAATGACGGAGATGTAGGAAATTTCGCAAGAGTCGGTAGATGAAGAATGCGAAAGCAATAAAAAACAGAAGACAGGAAGAGAAAAGTGTGCTGTCGTCGCATCGTCGCTTCGTTAGACTGGTGGAGCAGAGTTTACTGTGTTAAACAGACTCTTGGAGTGATTTTAACAGGAATGTATTTGACAGAGACAGAAGGATAGATACGTCTCTGTTCTGTTGCGCACTGTAGTGAATAGGGTTGATCACATCGAAACTGAAGTATTCGGAGACCGCGAGTAACATATTTTAAAAACTATGTATGAGATATTGCTGAGGACATTGAGTACTGTTCCATTCTATTCATATTTAATTATTCTGCTATTCTTTGGTTGAATCGATTCTCATTGGGTAGTTTGTGATGTTGTGAGTCTATTTGATGATCGGTTATATACGATTCGGTATCTCTCGTTTGTGAGATTGTGTATTGATTGTCCTGCGTGAGACTGTGTAAGAACAAAGTTTAGTACCTTTTCGGTTAAGTGACCAGGTTCTATACGATGAACTGTGCTCACTGAGTATTCGGTAAAGATCTGTGTGTGAACAGAAGTCGTAATAAGTTATTAATTGCGGTAGAAATCTGTAACTTGCGCCAGTATACGAAAAGTTTGACGTAATCTCGATCCGGGTTGTCTGTATATTTTGTTCGGTGTGTTTACCTTTCACATGGAATCGTCTTACTGAGAAAAATTCAAGTAGTGAACGAATTCTAATAGTTGTAAGTTACGGTTGGATCACTACGCTATTATCATAGCATATTCGGTTCGAATAGTCTAACAATCACTGTGCCGAAGAGTAGTCAGTATTCAAACTCACTCCCTGTGTTAAGAAGTGAGAGAATACTTGTGATTGTGTAAGGGATTGGGAAAATAGTACAGGGCCTCTGTCTAACAGACCCCTACCACTCCTAAGAACCCGAGGACCCGATAATACTCGTCCGAAAGTTGGATTGAGTTATTATCGTCTAACATTGGCGATCCTACTAGGGATGTGGCATTGAGATTGCCTGGTATTTTGTTCTAATTAAAATTTTGTTGGAAGGACAGTAGCAACAGAATCAGATTGTTGCGATACTGTGTGTTCGTAATACTATATGATCAGTACGGAAATGCTACATGCCGATTACTCGATCAGGAGAAAAGTATCCCAAGAATCATCAGTTAGGGATATTAAGAACAACTTTGGGAGGTACTAGTATAATTAGACCTGACCCAGTTGTCGAAAAAGTGACAAACGATAACACTGATTCCGGTGAAATTAAGGTAGAACGTAGTACATCTCTAGAATTGCCTGGTGTTACTACGGTACAGACTGTCGAAAATACAGCAATTTTGGAACCAACCAAGACGCAGTTGGAATCTAGCATAAAAGTCTTCGGAATAGATTCAGATACGATTAGAAACACTTTAGGGAAGGAAATTAATACAGGCGAATCTACGCTATATCCAGTCACGATTTTGAATCCTTCCGGTGGAACTTCGGTAAGAAAAACCTAGTTTTTCGGTGACGATTCAGCACTTTCGGCTGAATCTTCAGCTCAACTACAACGTTTGGGAGCAAGTCCTCCTACTTTGGATATCAAGGAGGAAGGAAGACTATTCGAAACAGAAATTCGCAATATAGTAAGTAAGCTAATTGCACCGGAAAGTGTGCCACTAGGCGAAACAAATTCCGGTAGTTCAGAAACTCCAATCAGAAATACAGAAGGAGTGTATAATACATTTACGATGAATGAACAACTACAACGACAGGTAGGTCAACCTAGATTGGCTTCAACGGGAGTAACATACACAAAGTTTAGTGGGTTCCTAGGAGATGACTCAGATGCTCACGTACGCACCTTCGAAATCAGTTATGCTGTCCTCAACCATCCACCGGATCCGGCGTACAAAGCAATTGTTTTTCAATCTACACTTGTGAATGAAGCAGCAAGATGGCTTACTGAATATGATATTAATCATTTCGGTACTTATGAAGCAGTACGAGACGCTTTTCTGCAGCGATTCAGGCTGAAAAAGAATCCTGCAGAGATCTTTGAGTATTTACAGAACAATAGACAGAAACCAAATCAAACTGTACAAGAGTATGCTACCCTTTTCAAGACTCATTTAAGACAGTTACCCCAGGCCCATGCTAATTTACCAGACGATGTTATTACACAGTGGTTTATCAATGGTTTGAACCCTCAACTTAGCCAAATCATGACTATAAGATGTGTAGGAGCCATGACCCTCGATGCGGTGATAGCAATGACCCTTCAGCTAGAAAACAAAGTTGGTGGATTCTCAGAGGATTTAGAATGGATTAAAACAAACAAACATGTGGCTGAAGATATAACCAGGCAAGTATATTGCACCACTTGCAAGAATTCAGGACATACAAGTGCCCAGTGTGCGTTAAATCAGACTTATTGCGCCATCTGTAACCTTGTGGGACATACCACCTAGAATTGTGCATATAATGCTAGGAGACAAGGAGCAGCAACAGTTAATGCAATTATTCAAGAGCAAGGGCAGTCATCCAATCAATATGTTCCCCCACATTTGAGACACAATCAACAACAAGGGTATCGACATTATCGAGGACAGAGGAACAACAATTATAACACACCACGCTGGCAGAATGGACCACCACCGGAAAATCAAAATTTACCACCACCTCGATGTCATTTCTGTGGACAATTGGACCATATTAGAAGATTCTGTAGAGATGCAGCGGAATATGATCAAAGGAAAAAGGAACGTCAAAACCCAATGGCCAATGTGGTAACAATTACACCTGTAGAGACGCAGGCAGCAGCAGTTCAAACGCGTTCCAGTAAACAATTGCAACCAGCAGCAGAATTATTTGAGCCAGGGATACGTGAACAACACAGAATGTATCATAAGGCTAGCCAGTGGACTACCGTAGAACCACCTGTTTTTTCAGAACCTACTCCAGTGATCCAGTTCCCGGATACCACACAAGTTCAGGCTGACAATACAAAAGCAGGTACATCAGCTGCAGAAGAATTACCATCTTCAGACCAAGCTTCGTCTTCAACAGTTAAGGAAGATGCAAATCAAGTGCAACCAACTTGGGATATATTGTCAAAAGCATCCATCACATTGCCTTTCGGGCAATTACCGGCATTAGTACCAGGAATACGCCAACAATTTCAACAACAGTATACTACAAAATCTGCTTGCATTCCGGCTACCGCAACAGTACAACCGGAACCAGACTCTACGGTAGATCGCTCAGTTCCTCTGATTACGGTATGATTTCATAAACATCAAATTCCACAAGTTTTAATTGATGGGGGGTCCGGCGTGAATATTGCCACTGCGTCACTTTGTAAAAAGTTAGGATGGACTAAGATAGAACCAGTTCAATTCTTTGTTAGGATGGCTGATCAATCTAGAGTTCATCCAGTAGGACTGGTCCGAGATATACCTATAACTGTCCAAGACACAACATTCAAGATGACTTTTGTTGTTCTTGAATTGCCGGAATCCACCCTAGACTACAATCTACTTTTCGGTCGTCCTTGGTTAAAACAAGCCAAGGTAATTCAAGACTGGTCAGCTCAGGAACTTACATTCAAAGATAAAAACCGCAAATGTGTTGTAAAATTAGATGCTATACAACCCTGTGAGTTACATGCTCGACCATATTTCGCCGAACCAGTCCATATGTTAGATGGATTGTCGGATGACGACGAAGAAGAATTTCTGAAGAATAATGTTGATTTGATGACAGTAGGAACTATTGATCTACAGTCTGTGGTAGATACTTGGAATGCTTCAGTATGTACAGTAATACCCATTGTCGAAGAAATTAAGGAGGAAAATACCATTTCGATTCAAGGTAATGAATTACAGCAACTTCTCGAACCATCAGCTGATACAGAGAAATATCAACAATTTTATGTTCCAGAAGATCAGTTAATTACTTATAATCTTGGAGATGAAGACCACCCTCGTCCTGTAAAGATAAAGCAAAACTTACCTGAAGCTTTTCAAGCAGATTTAATCAAGCTACTCCAAGAATTTACTGACGTCTTTGCATGGGATTACAAAGACATGAAGGGCGTAGATCCTCGTATCTATCAACACACAGTTATGCTAAAACCAGAAGCAAAACCGATAAGGCAAACCAGCTACCGGATGAACCCACATTATGCATCTCAGGTAAAGGCTGAACTTGATAGGTTATTAAAAGTGGGATTCATAGTACCAATAGAACATGTGGAATGGATTTCACCAATTGTAATTGTACCAAAGAAAAACAAGCAATTGAGAATTTGCGTAGATTATCGGAAATTAAATGCTGCAACAATACCGGATCCCTTTCCGATTCCTTTTTTGGATACGATGCTTGATAAAGTAGCAGGTCATGAGATGTATTCATTTCTAGATGGATACAGTGGATATAACCAAGTAAGAATGGCTGAAGAAGATATACCAAAAACTGCATTTATTACAAATTGGGGTGTCTTTGCTTGTACCGTAATGTGGTTTGGATTGAGAAATGCGCCAAGCACATTTCAAAGATGTATGCAGGAGATATTTTCTCCTTATCTCACCTCATTCATGCAAGTATACCTTGATGATTTTTCAATTTTCGGTAAAATGATCGCACATCTAGTACATTTACGATGTTGCTTTCAGAGATGTAGAGAATATAGATTGTGTTTAAACCCAAACAAATCTGTGTTTGCGGTTTCATGTGGAAAGTTACTTGGTCACATCATATCAGCTCAGGGTATTCAAGTTGATCCTGATAAAATTTCAGCAGTATTAGAAGCTCCGGCGCCTAATACACCTAAGGAAGTAATGCGATTTATGGGACAAGTGAGGTGGCATGGAAGGCATTTACAGTGGCTTGCTCATGTGGCAGTACCACTAAACAAATTAATTTCCAAAACTGTAAGGCAATTCGAATGGACTCAGGAATGTCAGATAGCATTTGATCGACTGAATCAGTTATTAACACAGGTTCCCATTTTACAGCCACCAGATTGGGATCACCCATTTCACGTATTTGTTGATGCATCTGATATAGCAATAGGAAGTGTACTAATGCAAAAAACAGATAAATGGTTTAGACCAGTATACTATGCTAGCAGAAGATTAGCACCTGCAGAGAAGAACTATTCGGTAACTGAGAGGGAATGCTTAGGACTAGTATATTCGGTAAAAAAATTCAGACATTATTTGTTGGGTCGAAAATTTACATTTCATGTCGATCACGCTGCACTTGTTTACTTGGTTCGACAGCAACATATAGGTGGCCACCTAGCACGATGGGTTCTACTATTGCAAGAATTCGACTATGATGTCGTTCATCAGCCAGGTAGTTCACATGCCTTAGCAGACTTTTTGTCACGCTTAGATTCAGGTGAACCTCCGGTTGGTATAAATGATACAACTCGAGCCATTTATACTTCAGAACCAACTACTGAAGAATTGTCAAACCAACCAGTGCCAACTACGTATTATGATCAGTTATTGACCTTCCTTTCAAGTGGATATCTACCTTCTGAAGTCCCTACAGCTACACGCCGAAAAATTGCAGGTTTTAGTCGACGATTCCGGTTAGTTGCTGGAGAATTATATTATACAGATCATACCGGAATCCTACTTCGCTGTATTCCACCACATGAAGTTAACTCAGTTATCACTTTGGCTCACTCAATTCCTTCCGGTGGACATTTTGCAGCAGATCTTACTCACCGGAAAATTCTGCAAAGTGGACTTTGGTGGCCAACTATGTATAGAGATATATTGGAATTTATAAAAACTTGTGATAGCTGTCAAAGAACTGGACAACCACTACAACGCCATTACTTTCCCCTTCATCCAGTACTTCCTTTAGAACCATTTCAGAAATGGGGTCTTGATTTCATTGGTCCGATCACACCTCCCACAGTATTCAGCAATAACAGGTATATATTGACTTGCACAGATTACGCAACCAGGTGGGCAGAAGCATGGCCTTTATGCTCAGCTACAGCAGTTGAAGTAGCGAAATGTCTATTAACATATGTCTTTCCAAGATTTGGATTGCCACTAGAGCTTGTTTCAGATCAGGGTACTCATTTTATGAACAAGCTGATGAAAGTATTAACACAGTCATTCCAGATCAGTCATAAATTCAGCTCACCATATTATCCTCGTGCAAATGGATTGGCAGAAAGTACCAACAAATCTCTGCTAAATATGCTTCAGAAATTGACTAGAGAAACACCGGAAAGATGGGATCAGTTGCTACCTGCAGTCTTATGGGCCTATCGCACTACATATAAGGTAACCACCGGCTTGACACCATTTAAGTTAGCCTATGGAATAGAAGCAATAGCTCCGATGGAAATTGTAATACCAAGTTTAAGAGTAGCAACGTCTCAGAAGCTGTTACCCGAAGAGTCATTGGCATTTCAGTTGGAAACACTTAGAGAATTAGATGAACACCGATGGCTCAGTTTCTTAACTATGAAAGAAATTCAATTAAGACAGGCCAGGACACACGACCGAAATTTAAAGACTCCAGTATTTTCAGTAGGACAGCTTGTTCTTTTTTACAATGCGAAGTCCAATAGATCAGCAGGAAAATTCAAGTTACGTTGGTTCGGTCCATTCAAGATTTCAGAACAAGTTGGTCCGGCTACTTTTCGATTGACTACATTGACTGGACAACCACTTCCAAAAGCGATAAACGGTTCAAAGCTACGGCCGTATCAAGTAGCGCCACCTCGGCTATAACAAGGGTACACAGCGTACCACAAATTTTTTTTTAATTTTCTTTGTGTCTTTTGATTCCTTTTGTTTTAATTCGGTGTAATCAATAAAATAAGTGTAATCGCCGTACTTTAATATCTATTTATGTCCAGCCACCCGCTCCTTTTTTCTCTCTTTGCATGCATGCACGTCAGATATAGACATTACTGTCCGTTTTGTGTAATTAGTACCGTTTAAAATATTCTCTGTACAAATTTCTTATATAACTCACTTAAACTCGCCGGATAGGTAATTTAGTCTTTTGCGACCACGGCCATAGTTTCTGAATACTTGTGTTCTGCGTCTTGCATCTCTGTGTAATGGAATCCCTAGCAAACTATACAGCTTTTGCCGATGGTATCCCTACTGAAGTAGGAAATTATCTGCATGTACGAGGATTGGGTAGTTTCGCCGAGCTGCCCTGGCACTCAGTAGAAGCTCACCCCTTCTTCGCACAGATCATTTCCGCTATCGCTTGGGTATCTCCCACTGAGAAACGATGGGTTTTCCTTTCCTTACCGTCTAGAACTGTAATCACATTCCAAGTGTTTGCAGAAGTTTATCATTTGACTCCACAAGGTCGTGAGAATCTCCCCATGATTTCGGTAACCCGAATGGCAGAATTGTTCCCGCAATTTTCATCTAATGAATACGCCATTCTCTGTCGACCAGAACCTGAAAGAACTGCACTACAATTCCTAGTTGCTATACTCAACTTTCAGAAACGTACCTATGGTATCTCTCGACCATTTTATTCTGCCATAGATATAGCTGCCCAAGAACCTGTTAACTTTGCGTCATTCTTCTTTCAACGTATTCATAAGGAGTGTGTCTCAATTATGAAGCAAGTTAACAAAGGTAAAACCCCGAGGTCTCGACTACCACACATTTTATCATTTCTGTTTCCAACTATAATGCAAGCACAACCACCACCAAGAGGACCAGTGTTACAGATTGAAGAATCAGCGCAACCGTTAGATGAAGACGAAGAAGATGAAGAAGAGATTAATCAGTTATTTAGAAGAAAACGGATCAGAATCAGTTCTTCTGAAAGTAAGAATGCAGGTTCAGTCGAACAAGACGAAGAGGTACAACAGGAGGTCGACCAGCATTCAGGTGGAGTAACACAAAAGGAAGACGAACAACAGCAAGAAGTACAACACGAAAAACAAGATAAAGCAGTAGAGAATGAAGTTGAGCAGCAAGACAAGGAAGCAGAAACAGAGGCCAAGCATCAAGAGGAAGAGAGGTTCCATGATACAAATACATCGATGCACCAGGAATCATCAACGTATTCATTAGCATCTGAGCATCTACAAACGCAGAAACAAACTGAAACGGAAGCAATGTCAACTCATAAAGTCTGTCAACAGCAGCAACAAGAGAATCAACAAATTCACAAACGTCAACCTACTAATGATGCACTGGATAAGCTCCTGAAGGCAGCAGAAACAACAGATGAACAACAGGCTGCAAATAAGGTAATTAGTTCTAACACAGCTCGTTCTATTTTACCACCGGAACAGGAAGCACATCCCATCCAAGACCACCCCGACCATACATCATCATCCTCCCCTAACTACTCACCACCGAATTCTTACCAATTACGCACCAATACGTTTGCCCAACCGCGACAACTTCCACAAACACAATATGTTCAAGTATTTTCTGAATTAGCATCAATTGGACAGTTTCTTATTAACTTCTCCCAGCAATTACCTACTCAGATGAGAGCTGATACAGACAACATTTACAAGGAGTTGCAGCATAAAATAGAAATACTGGAAGCCGATATCACTCCGCTTCAAGAAGAAGTATACACAGTAAAAGCAGAAAATCAGGCCCTACAAGAGCAGGTGAGACAGCTGCAAGAACGACTCAGTGATCAAGGAGATATAACAAAACAACGGGATGAAGCTCTGGAAACAATAAACAATCATAAAGAAATGTTGACAGAAGCCACTGCAGAAATTAATAGGTTAACACAGAACTTCAAAGATGCAGAAGATGGCAGAATAGCATTAGGCAACTTACTGGAAGAAACTAGAAGGCGGTTAACTCAAACAGAATTCGAGTTAGATACAACAAAAAACAGTTTAGCAACAGTCAACAACATACTGCATAAGTATCTCATTGAAGAGCCTCAGAAACAGAAAAAACTAGCAGATACGAGAAGAGAAAGAGATGCATTTTATAAAACAATCCAATTCCTGAATCAACAGTTAGAAAGACTCGACAATCAAGTACGCTCCAAAAATGATAACATCCATCGAATGCAGCAACAAGTAACAGATATGAAGACGGCCAGAGATGCAGCATTGGCCAATGAATTTTATTTACAGGAAGCATTTTTACAAACAGAGGCTGAAAATTTACTTTCGGGAGCTATTGCGCTCAGTTCGGTGCGGACAGATGCCCAATTATTAGAACCCGACACCCTGAAAAGTGTATTAGAAACGCTTAAGAAAAAGATTGCCCGTATCTTTCGATCAGCTAGAAATATGTATTTAGAAGGTCTCGAAGCAGAACTATAGATTTCGGGCCTACAAATCCAGTGTTGTACTGGTATATTTTAATAAAAGTCATGATTTTTTGTCCATAATACTTTTTCGCACATGTAAAAGACGTTCCAAGTTCAGCATCGATTTCCAGAATGATGATTTTGATTCTAGAATTTTGGTAAGCAGCATGAAGTGTCATGTCCGAAGTATCATCATTCTAACAAATGGCAGCTCAAGTTCTAGTACTTATAAAATGCGTATGCCCGGCAAAGTATTTTTCTGTATAGTATTATGCAAGCTCTTATGCTCATTAACCAAAACTTCTAGCACATTACTTTCGGCAAGTCTCACAACCATGTCTGAATCAGATATACTGAGATGGCGACTCAGAAAGCGCACACTTACACAGAACCGTGTTGTGACAACAACCGATACTACATCACAGGGTGATGAAGATGACTCAAGAACTTCGACAACATCACCAGGTCTGCATAACCACATATTATTTTCCACAGAATTCAAAATAGAGTTTGACATTTATTCAAGGGAAAATGAGAACTGGTTACGAAGGATCGGACTCCTACAGTTTGCTAAGTTACCCTGGGAACAGTGGACAGGTAACGACGATGCAGAGAATCAGTTACACATTATGCGACAAACAAAAGGTTTTCTTGAAAATCAGGTACAATTTTCCCCACAACTAGTTTCGTCAGTATTTCAATTACCGTTATATGAAGAAGCAAATTTTCCCAAATGTTCTTATAACGACCTGAAAAAAGAATTTGGTGAGGGCGAAGGTCGTAGATGCTATTTCATGATCAAGAATGCCACATATACTCGCCGTGGACAATTTAGATGGTACTTAGAACGGCTCTGCTTTATAGTCAGATTTGATCTTATGTCTAGAGAAACTTTTTCGCCTCTAGTACAAGTAGAGAAAGGAGGAAAAGTGAGTTGGGCTCACTGGTTGTACAATCATTTACACAAACAGTTTTTTGTTGGGGATAGACGCAGGTCCCAAAAGTACACTCGTTTACCAGTGTATTTAGCTGCTATATTTTGTTTTGCCAAGTCTGTAAAGGAGAAACAGTTACACTGGTCCCCCTCTTTCTACCACGAACACCACACAGCGCCTCAAGAAGAAGCCCAACCCTCCACCTCGGCTGCATCTTTATTACACACAGGTAACAGCCCATAGAACCAAACAGTAGGGACACCATTTCGGCTGTCCCTTAGAAGACAAAAGGCAGACAACGTGCCTACTGCCAGTCCAAAGCAAACACCGAATGACCCCCAACCCGATTTTGTTACAAAAATGCAGAACCAACTCCAAGAGGTTTCCCAATATTTACGACAACAAGAACAAGCGATTCAGCACCAAAACGAGTTGCTATTAGCAACAATGACTAAGTCCAACTCAGTAATGGCACAGATGCAAAAAGAATTGGACGACAAAGATGCGTTAATACAGGTGTTACAACAAGACAACCAGCATATTACGGCCGAATTGATCACCGTAAAAAAGTATGTCCAAGACCTTAATCAGTGGCAGCAAGCTATCCAAACACAAATTCAAACTGAGATGTCCAGTTTTTCTACCCTGAATGCTCACCTGCAAGCCGAAAATCAACTTTTGCAGTAAAGAATACAAGTATTGCAGGAGTTCGAAAAGCAGATATTAAAAGATGAGGGTGTAGAATTAAATGCCACAATGATAACAAATATGAACATAGATTTATTAAAAGAACAGTTGGGTAGCCATATTCAAAATCGCTGGACACTTTTTCGCAGGAGATGGCTAGCTATACTTGTTCCACCACTAGAACAAGTACAATCAGAAAGGATTGGGGATTCAAATCCTGGCATGGACCGACAGACACTGTAAACGGATATTTCAGCCAGGTAGTGATAGGATATTGTATGGTCACATGGCTTCTACAGAAGACATGAATTCGACAGCACAGAGGGTACTTTGATTCCATAGACGAAGCGCTTAAAGCACATGATCAATAAGGTGGGTCCAGGTAACAACGAAATCAAGAGTAGATTCTTATTCTGAAGAATACGAGTATGTAAAGTATGAGTTTTTGAGGCAACAGCATATAAGAAAGCAGGACTTCATGAAGAGGTAACTAAACCAGCTATACGAGTTTGAGGAAGTTCTGGAGAAAAATACGACCTATCACGTACAGTGACACATTCCGGATTGAAAGATATTTGCTGAATCACCAGAAGGATATGCATATTATGAACGACTAGCCAGAGTCTTTCTGATGCATGTAAAGAAAGAAAATAGGAGGATAACCCCAGGCAAAAGGATATCACCCACAGTATTGCACTTGCGGGTTCGAGTCCACCGTGCGTGCCAGTGTTACAAGGATGATGGAGCGAGATAACCGCAACCGCAGAAGAAGGATAAACAAGACTTGTGGCTGAAATGACGGAGATGTAGGAAATTTCGCAAGAGTCGGTAGATGAAGAATGCGAAAGCAATAAAAAGCAGAAGACAGGAAGAGAAAAGTGTGATGTCGTCGCGTCGTCGCTTCGTTAGACTGGTGGAGCAGAGTTTACTGTGTTAAACAGACTCTTGGAGTGATTTTAACAGGAATGTATTTGAGAGAGACAGAAGGATAGATACGTCTCTGTTCTGTTGCGCACTGTAGTGAATAGGGTTGATCACATCGAAACTGAAGTATTCGGAGACCGGGAGTAACATATTTTAAAAACTATGTATGAGATATTGCTGAGGACATTGAGTACTGTTCCATTCTATTCATATTTAATTATTCTGCTATTCTTTGGTTGAATCAATTCTCATTGGGTAGTTTGTGATGTTGTGAGTCTATTTGATGATCGGTTATATACGATTCGGTATCTCTCGTTTGTGAGATTGTGTATTGATTGTCCTGCGTGAGACTGTGTAAGAACAAAGTTTAGTACCTTTTCGGTTAAGTGACCAGGTTCTATACGATGAACTGTGCTCACTGAGTATTCGGTAAAGATCTGTGTGTGAACAGAAGTCGTAATAAGTTATTAATTGCGGTAGAAATCTGTAACTTGCGCCAGTATACGAAAAGTTTGACGTAATCTCGATCCGGGTTGTCTGTATATTTTGTTCGGTGTGTTTACCTTTCACATGGAATCGTCTTACTGAGAAAAATTCAAGTAGTGAACGAATTCTAATAGTTGTAAGTTACGGTTGGATCACTACGCTATTATCATAGCATATTCGGTTCGAATAGTCTAACAATCACTGTGCCGAAGAGTAGTCAGTATTCAAACTCACTCCCTGTGTTAAGAAGTGAGAGAATACTTGTGATTGTGTAAGGGATTGGGAAAATAGTACAGGGCCTCTGTCTAACAGACCCCTACCACTCCCAAGAACCCGAGGACCCGATAATACTCGTCCGAAAGTTGGATTGAGTTATTATCGTCTAACAACACATAGACACATACACACACATGAACACATACATGCTCATAGATACACACACATACACATAGACACACACACATACACACACATACACACATAATGATGCATACACACACATACACATGCATACACACATACAGACACATGTACACACACATACACACATAATGATGCATACACACACATACACATGCATACACACATACAGACACATGTACACACACATTCACACACACATTCACACACATTCACACACATATACATACATGCATACATATTGCATATGCATATGCATACATACATACTTACATGCATATGCATACACACACATATGCATACATACATACTTACATGCATATGCATATGCATATGCATACATAATGCATACATAATGCATATGCATACATAATGCATATGCATACATAATGCGTATGCATATGCATACATAATGCATATGCATATGCATACATACATACTTATATGCATACATAATGCACATGCTTACATACACTGTCATAATGTATACACACACACATACACACATAGACACATACACACATAATTATGCATACACACACATACATATTCATACACACACATATGCATACATACATGCATACACATACACACACATAGATACATACATACACATAAATACATATACACTCATAGACACACACACATACACATAGACACACACACATATACACACACATACACACATAGACACATGCACACGTAATGATGCATACACACATACACATGCATACATAGACACACATAATAATGCATACACACATACATATGCATATACACACATGCATACAAACATATACACACATATACACACACACATGCATACACACATATACACACACACATACACATATACACATACACATGCATACACACACACATGCATACACACATACAAACACATATACACACACACATACACACATAGATACATACACACGTAATGATGCATACACACATACACATGCATACATAGACACACATAATAATGCATACACACACATACATATGCATACATACATGCATACACATACACACTTAGACACATAGACACACATAGATACATACATACACATAAACACATACACACTCATAAACACACACACATACACATAGAGACACACACATATACACACACATACACACATAGAGACATGCACATGCAATGATGCATACACACGTACAAATGCATACATAGACACACATAATGATGCATACACACACATACATATGCATACATACATGCATACACATACACACATAGATACATACACACACGTAGATACATACATATACATAAACACATACACACTCATAGACACACACACATACACATAGACAACACACACATATACCTACACACATACACACATAATGATGCATACACACACATACACATGCATGCACACACATACACATGCATACACACACATACACGTATATATATATTGATTTCTAACCATTTTGTTTTATATGTTAGGTATTATGGATCCCAGTAAAGAGAGAAAGGCGAAACTCACTCTCATAAAAAGTCTTATGAGACCAAGAGTTCCGTCAGATACTCTAGGGGCCATAATGCGGGACTATGCAGAGATGTCCGATGAGGAGCTGGATTATACGATCCAGATGCTTACGCAATCAGACGAGGGCTCTTCTGCGGATCCACATGCAGGAAGAGAGCTATCTGCTCATAGGTATGTTTTTTTTCATAAAGTTTTTTAATGATATTATAGCACATATTTTTATTTATTTCTATCTATCTATTTTCAGGACACCTATACCACCTCCAACACGTGATAGCAGAGCAGAGACGTTGCCTATGAGGACATGCATAGGCACGTTAGGACTAGAGTGCGACATAGAGCACGAGGGGAATATTGTATACATAGGAAATGGATTGGAGTTCAAGAGGAGAATGCGTGCACTATGCGACTCTTACCTGCGCTTTATCCACTTACCGTGGAAGTAAGTAAAAGTTTTACATATAAATTGAAATATATATCTTATGTTTTATTTATATTATGTTTTTCATTTTTGTAGTGAGCATGATGAGAGGGATAAAAAGTACGTGCTCAGTTCACTTGAGACGGAGTTTGGGACAGGGTGGTCTCTTAAATGGTGTATAAAAGAGATGCGGACACTTATGGCGCATCGTCGTGACAATGCACGGTATGTATGTATATGAGAGAGAGAGAGAGAGACAGAGAGCACTAATCTTGATATTAGGGTTTTGAAATCCCTAATTTAAAAACTCTAATTCAACCTTTTAGCCATATGTTTGAAGTATATGTACACCTCCGACGTCCTACTAGAGAGATGTCTCTCCTCCCAACCTTATGCCTCTATATATAGCTACTCGAATCAACGAGGATCATGATTCATAATATATGTAAAGATATATACACATCATGTAGATAGGATACATAAATATAAAATGGAGTAGATATATTATGCTTCACACATACATGCCTAAATGCACACATAAATATATATATACATACTAACATATTTACATGTACATATTTACACATACATGTACATGCCTACATGCACACATAAACATATATATACATGCATACATATTTACATGTACATATTTACACAAGACACATATGCATATATACATGTACACAATTATAAACACTTGCATATATTACATACATGAATACATGTATACATATATCACACACATGCAAACACATACATATACATGAAATACATATATATGCATACTAATATATGTATACATATAATACACATGAATACACACACATATGCATACATACATGATCAAAATTTACTCCTCGAAGATAAAGCTATATATAAAATAATTAGGCATACCCCCGCGCTTCATGTTCTAACTTAGAAGAACATGATTTCATCTCTCTAGTAGGATTCATCGTTATTCAAGTTAATAAAAAAAACCTATTATCTGATATCCATTTAGAAGCTTCAAGTTACTATCTAATCTGCTCATATGTTTTCATTATTGCCATCATTTTGGTAAGACATCAATATAGTCTCATCTTCATTATCCTTATTGATTTCATTTATTTCTTCTATTGTTAAATCTATGTTCTCATGAATCACATCATCTATTGGTGGATTAATATCTATTTCTGGTAATTCCTCTTCCTCATCAGTAGAATCAGCATGTAGAGAATTATCCTCTTCATCAAAAAGATTAGTATCATTATCACGTATAATGAGTCTAATTTCTATTCTAGATGTTGATGTATCAGTATCTGATGCTGAATCATCAAGAGGACTTTCTTCAATCTCTCTAACAATAAACTGTTCAAACAATGACCTACCTCTAGGTTGCACATGAATGACTTGCCACCAAGGATGAGCATCTGGGTTTTTATAAAAAAATGCTTGTTCAATATGCCTAGGAAGAATATATGGTTCTTTAGTAGATCGCATTACCTTGGAAGAATCAATTGCCCAAAACCCAGATAATTCCTTTCTTATTGTAGAATTACTACCTTTATACTCCGCTCGATACCACACAACCTTCAAAATGACCTATCAAAATATATAACAACAAAAATGTCCCATTATTAGGTGCTTAAAAAAATAACTAACTCTAAAAAAACTATATAAACTTTTTTCTACCTGTTTGAATGTACGAAATGAAATTTTGTAGATACCAACAATAGTTCCTACGTAACCAAGTTCGCTATCTATAAGGTTCGTGTCTTTTGACTAGCACGTGATAGTTGCTTGAAACAAGCAACAATACTAGAATCCTCTGTTTTACGTAAAGAATCAATGGCTTTGATTCTAATATGCTGTCCAAAAGCCCACATATTAGTGAACATTCGAGCCTGCAAAATAAATTCAATTAGTAAATAGAAACTAACATACATATATGAAAAAAATAAAATATATATTTTAATAAAATTACCTTTTGTTCACAACCTATCATTAACTCTCTTTGCTCATCTGAGATTTCTTCATTATTTGCGTTGGCGCGTTGCAAACGACTATATCGCCAATCCGTGAAAGAAGGTATATCTGTAATCTCATTATTATTGAGATTACGTCTAGATCTTTTGTTTTTTCACCTTTTACTTTGGAGACTTTGAAGTTCCTCGTACTCGCTAACGAATGCTTGCATGCATTCGCTATTATATGCTACAAAAGTAGAAACATCATTTTTTTCTTGAAATGTAAATAAGAATGGAACCCCCTTACCTGATAATACCTCATCTGTTATTTTTGAAGAGGACTCGTTGGTCCATGCACGTGGAGCTTCTTCATGAACTCTTTCAAGGTACTCACTAACGTAATACATGCACTCTTCAAGCATCCAACCCTTTGCCATGGATCCTTCTTGTTTTGCTCTTTGTCGCACATAACCTTTTAGTATTCCCATAAATCGCTCGACCCAAAACATCCATCGAGTGTTGACAACACTGGCAATCTCTATCTCATCTACAAGATGGACTAGTAAATGAACTTGAATATCAAAAACTGAAGTAGGAAGTTCTTTTTCCATCAAACATAGTAGCTCTTTGATTTCACGTTTTTTTTGTGGGATCGAATTTTTATCGATCTCTTTGGATGTAATCCACCTATACAAATCATAAAAACAATTGTAAAGAAGTTAATTAAAAAATAAAAGATATCCAATATTCATACATATTAAATATAAAAGTATCATAATTACCTTATAAGTGATCGAAGACGATAGATCACATCTCGTACTCCTTTCGTTGTACATCCATCGATAACCAAAGGTAAAATATGTTTCAAAAAGTTATGCCAGTCATGGGTCTTTAATCCAGATAAGCTCTTATCATCCATAGTAAACATGTTTTGAAACGATGCTCCATATCCTGTAGGAGTCTTGATCAATTGAATTCTATTGTTGATAGTCTGTATCTCTTTTGTTGTAAGTACCCAAGGAGCAGATGCATAAGTCGTTTCTTGTCAATGTCTATCAAAAACTGGCCATAACTTTGGTTTGGATTTTTGATCTTTCAAATCATTCCTTGATGTTGTGGTATCTTTTAGTCCAAGAAGATGCTGCCATAGTGAATAACCAATATTTTTGAATATATGCATAGGATCAAGAAGATGACATACTTTTAACTCTTTCCAATACTCCAAAGAATACCATATTGATATGTTCTCTGCGAGTGCCAATTTCCCTTTACCTCTGTTCACATACTCATTATCTGAATCATCACTGAAGATTTCTGCTTCTGGATCTATTAGAGGTCCATCTGTCCATTTTTTATACCAATCCATAGGCGTCATAGGTTTTGGATACTGGCCTGTTTCAAGCTTTCCATTAAAATGTATCGCTTCTCTTTTAGATCTTAATGGATGATCAGCAGGCAAGAATCGTTGATGTCGAAGATAAATATTTTTGTTGAGATTCTTAGTATAGATTGATCTCAACCAATCACCACAATATGGACAAGCTTTATAACCCTTAGTAGATATTCCTGCATCATGGAAAAGGATAAAAATATAATTAGATTAAATCATATTTATTTACATGCATATTGAATAAAGAAATTACATCAATACCTGAACAAACGCCATATCCAGGAAAATCGTGAATAGTCCAAGCCACAATACCACGAATTGTAATATGTCTTTCATTGATGCTTTTTGATATATCAATGACATTAATACCTCTCCATAACTCTTGAAGATCGTCAATGAGAGGAGCAAGATATACATTCATATCTTTAACTTGTCTTTTGCCTGGGATTAAAAGTGAAAGCATTAAATGTTCCTTTTTAATGCTAAGATATGGCGGAAGATTGTAGTTTATGACTACCACTGGCCATGTTGACCATTTACTGGATTTCATGGAGAATGGATTAACCCCATCTAATGCAACTCCTAACTTTAGATTCTATCGATTTTGTGCAAATTCAGGCCATGTAGAATCAATATGCTGAAAAGCAACACTATCATGAGGAATTCTGATTATTCCATCAGTACTTTTGTGATCATGTCCCCAAGTCAAAAGCTTTGATAATTCGGGGCTTTGAAACATATGTCTAATCCGTGGAGCCAATGGAAAATGTCTCAATACCTTATTCGGGATTTTACCTTCTTCACCCTTATATCGAGGAGATTGACATTTGGGACATGTCAAAGAGTCTGCATATTCACCTCTATATAAAATACAATCGTTAGGACATGCATGTATAGATTGATAATCTATACCAAGATTGTTGATTATCTTCTTCATTTCATCATGTGAGGTAGGAAGAATATTTTGACTTGGTAAAAACTTTTCAGATAATAACCTGTAAGTTTATCAAAAAAAGATATATTAAAAAAGGTAAATAAATATACATACATATATACATGCAGGTTTTTATTCTTACTTTAGATAAGGTAAGAACAAGAACTTGAATTGAATAGATACTTTTTGTCCGCGCATCTTTTAAAACTATTAATGCATCTTTCAAAATATTTACGCAAAACAATCGTATCCTGTCAATTCACACATAAGTTCATATAATGGTGACCTGGATGAATCGCATGCAGAGAGGTTACTCAAGATAGAGCAGGATTTCTCGGGTATGCAGTAAACCTCTTGCATGTCAATTATGAGCATCTGAACTTTAGGATACAAAGTGGACTACTCCATTATAATCAGATTGCTGTCTCTTGAGTAACCTCTGTGCATGCGGCTCATCCAGGTCACCATTGCGAATATTTGGAAAGATGCATTAATAGTTTTAAAAGATGCGCGGACAAAAAGTTTCCATTCAATTCAAGTTCTTGTTCTTATAACCTTATCTAAAGTAAGAATAAAAACCTACATGTATTTATATATGTATATATATTTATGCATATATATATATATATATATATATATATATATATATATATATAGAAAATTGAAATTTATACCTTAATAGTGTCGAAACAGATACATTACTCCATCCAAAACGATTTTGAAGGTTGAGAATAAGTAAGCTCGCATTTAGTCGTGTCAAATGACTTCCTTCATATACATGCTTTAGACATTCCTCTCGAAGATATTTCTCATTTTTAGAAATATCCATGCTCTCAGTGTCATTTTGATACCAATCCTCAATAAAATCTGCCATGCCATCATCTTCATCATTGTCACACAAATCTTGTACTTTATCATCTTTTGAATATAGATCTTTCAACTTTGCATATTGCACAGGCTTAGTTTTGCGTAGCCTCCTCATGGAAGCTTCTGATAAATGAGGTCTTATTGGTAATTGTGAATGTTGTGGACGAATATCATCAACATCATACGTTGGAATCTACACATATAAATAAAACTCATTAGTATTCCATAAATGAATAAAAATTAAACTTCAAATATAAAATTAAGTATATAACTTAGTAAATATGGATAGAAAATTTTTATTCTCTCTAGCTAAAAGGTGCTCTTGGAGGTCTACGCCATCCATAATTCACTAATAGTTCATCTCCAGCATGGAATGTAGTAATAGCATTGACAACTATGTATCTTGATACATCTCTACTCATGTATGGTGATTCATGACTATTTTCACGCTCCTCAAATTAGCAATTAGTCCTTGAACTATTATGTAACCCTCGACTACTATTTATTAAACCTGCTATATTTCCATGTGTGTAAGGTCTTCCATCAATATATAATCTTTCATTTTCTGCATGTAAAATCCTTCTACTAGTAAGAGATGCTGCGTTCAAGCATATTCCATAAGTACTCATGCTTTGAACATAACGTGAAAGTCGATGCCAATCTCCCCATCCATATATAGGACCACAAAATGACATAAGAGTGACTTCAGAGTTCGGAGGCACATACAAATCCTCTACAATAAAGAGACCACGACCAGCATTAGTAATAGTGGATGGAGCAATCTAAAGGAAGTGGTCCTCTATTCCATCCTCCATATCTTCTTCTATCATATGTTTGTACTAAAGAACGATCACGAGCTGGCAATGGATAATCTCTAGCCGTTTCATTCTCTAAACCAGGAGGTAGAGGATTTCTAGAAACCTCTGCTTGTAATTGATGAACAGCAAGTCCATGACGTGTACGAGGTATATTAACATTATGAGAAAAATCATCATCATCATCATCATCGAGCAAGTATTCCTGTATATCAATAATAATTTGATTTTATACATGGTTTTTAAATAAAAAAATGACATTAATATATATAGAAAATACATACCCAAGCATTATCACGTTGACTAGGTGATGGTGCATGCTCAAAAGTACCATACTCTGCCTCAGGTTGAATACATTCCAATCGTGGTCTTCGATACGTGACATAACAAGAGTTACACCAACATATAATATGCTCTTGATAGTAAAATTCATCATAATTCCTATCGGAGGACACATGTGAAGTCGTTGCATGGGTAGGAGGTGGTGGAGTACCCTTTGATTGATCAAAATCTGCACATCATAAGAAACATAAAAAAAATATATAAGTTATGTATCCATCAAATATAGTTAAAATTAAATATTTCATATACTTACAGTATAAAGTCGTTGCACGATGAGGAGACGGTGGTGGAGTTCCATCTGATTGATCAGACTCTACAAATAATGGTATTTGATATTAATAATTTGATTATCTACATAAATAAAAAATTCACATATACATATTTACACATACACACATATTCACATATACACATTTATACATACACACATATTCACATATACACAACACATATTATTGTGGGATAAATGCATGTATTTTGTATGAATGAGTGTATATGCATGCATGTGTGTGTACGTATATATGTGGATATGTATATGTGTGTTTATGTTATATGTATGTATATGTGTATATATATACATATATGCATGTGTATATATATACATATATGCATGTGTATATGTTTGCATGTATATGTGTATGTGGGTATGTGTATGTGTATGTGTATGTGTATAGGTGTGTATATATGTGTATGTATTCTGACTTTTTTTTCTATTTGAGATTAAATTAACAGGAGATATTGTATGGTCGAAAAAAATAAGAGGCGAGCTAATATACCACCTGAGTCGTGGCAGTTTCTTCGTAGACAGCTACGTCTTCAGGAGTCATTTCCTCAGCAGAAGGTACACAAATTAATAGTTTATATTTATAATTTTTAGATATTTTACTAATTATTTAATTTAATTTATGTATTTTTTTCCTTGAATAAACAGGTTGCTGCAAAGAAGAGAGTGGATTCGGGCCACACATCGCAGTTAGGCCAAATGGGCCATAATGGTTTTGTAGCTATGTTTGTAAGTATATGTGTTATTGTGAGTATATCTTTTATTTTAGTTAAAATGCAAGCAACTAATGTTTTTTATTTGTTTCATTGCAGCGAAAGGACTATGGTCGATATCCTACGAAACACGAGATCGAGTATGCTACACATTTTGGATATCGGCGTTTGAGCGAGTATATACAAGATCATCCTGATGCCTTTGTGAGTATTTTTAAATTTTATATAATTATTTTGTTGTTATGAATGTTTTAATTATTTTATTGATCTATGTTTGTTATATGTAATATAGGAGTATTATGGGGAGACAAATATGGATGAGGTGGAGAGACAGACACAGGAGGGACGATCTCGATCCTCACAGGGTGATCATGAGGATGAGGATGAGGAAGATCAGGATGATCATGATATTGCTGATGATGATCATCATCATGATGATGATGATTAGGATTTTAGTTGATTATGACATTGGATTATATGTATTACATTGATATATATATATATATTTATCTATATATTTTTCATTTCAATCATGTTTTGAATTGTGTGTATGGTATTAAGTAATGAAGAGTTTTGTTCTATTGATTGTTATTATTGTTTATATTAAGCATGTGTTTTAATACTTTAATTATATAATTCATTCATATGTGTGTACCTAAGTGTATATGTATGTGTGTGTATATGTATGTATGTGCATGTGTATGTGTGTGTATATGTATGTATGTGCATGTGCATGTATAAGTGTATATGTGTGTATGAGTATGTGCATGTGCATGTATATGTGTGTATATGTATATGCATGTATATGTATAACTCTATGTGTATGTGTGTGTATGTGCATGTATATGTGTATATGTGCATGTGTATGTGTGCGTATATGTATGTATATGCATGTGCATGTATAAGTGTATATGTATGTATCAATATGTGCATGTTCTTGTGTATGTGTGTGTATATGTATAACTCTATGTGTATGTGTGTGTATGTGCATGTATATGTGTATATGTAGGTATATGCATGTGTGTGTGCTTCTTCATCATGTATAAGTGTATGAGTGCATATCAATAAGTGTGAGTATGGTATGTAATGAAAATAACACAATTCAAATGATCTACAAATAATAGAAATTGTACTTACAATTGTGATCCATAGTTTTTGCTTGGTTAGCTTCTTGAATAACCTGCAATAAAGAGAGAGAAGAGAGAGAGAGAGAGAGAGAGAGAGAGATCTAGAGAGAGAGAGAGAGAGAGATCTAGAGGGAGAGAGATCTAGAGAGAGAGAGAGTGAGATCTAGAGAGAGAGATCTAGAGAGAGAGAGAGATCTAGAGAGAGAGATCTAGAGAGAGAGAGAAAATTCAAAGAGAGAAAGATGTAGAAAGAGAGAAACAAAGACAGAGGGAGACAATAACAGAGAGCTGAAGCAAAACAACAATTCTGCATATACTTGCTTCAGCTCGTAAGCGCAGCGCAATTGCGAATGTTTGAGAGCTCTTCGATCGGATGCGTGAAAATGCCGATTGCAGAGCCTCCAACGTTTTAATTTTTGTCCATCAACAGATCGTCGTATAAGCGATGCAACGCGTCGTCGTATAAGGGACATTTGTTTAGCGTCGCGTATACGGCGGTTTGCACCATCCCTTATACGACGGTAAAGACCGTCGCTTATGCGACGCAAAAGCGCGTCGCTTATGCGACGCAAAAGCGCGTCGCTTATGCGACGCAAAAGCGCGTCGCTTAAGTGACGCCTTTGAAAAGCGTCGTTTAAGCGACGTTTGGCGGAAGCGTCGCAAAAACCGTCATTTTTTGCGTCGTATAATCGACGGTCCGCGCTCGACGGTAATTCCGACGCAAGTTGCAATTTTTATAGCGACGAAATTCTGTCGCATTAACCGTCGCTACACGCCCATATTCCTTGTAGTGAGTGCATTAGTGACTCAAGCAGAGTCATTTGATAATGGAGACAAAACGAGAACAAAGAGATAACATTTAGTCTTGCAAAAAGAACAAGGTGCACACCAACTAGAAAATAATAAATTCTTCAACAACTACACCACTAACAAGTTTTTGTGACTGCAAAGATTAATATGTTCACACAAGCACATACTGTATTGTTGTAATAGACTTTCAAGGTTGTGGAGCTAATTTTCATGATGGATGAAGAAGAGTTGTAATTGGAATAGGATGTATTTGAAGCTTGAGAGCACGCAATTTTTGAAGCTACGTACATTCATACAAAAATGAAGAAAATCTCCAAGCACCATTTGTATATGGAGTAGGATTAGAATTATCCTGAATCATTCGACATCATAGGTAAATCTTCATTTATTAAAAGGTAAAATCTCTAAAAGGTTGGTTGATTGCCTATTTGGACTCCACAAGCAGTTTCTAACACACTTGCAACATCATGAAGATCAAGAAGTGGCCTAGGGATGCAAATCTATCATGCATGCCAATATTGGTCCATAGAGAGACAATTCTGTAAAATAGTGTAGAGTTACTCATGGAAGAGTTCTATCTAAGAGTTATTGTCTTATGTGAATAGTAGAGTTCTATTTGATGTTTACCTTCTTGTTCTATTTGTAGCATGGTAAGGACTATAGGTCGCTAGAATAAGATGATGCAAATTAGATCCTCTGTTCTAAATACATATTTATTACAGACAAATTTCAAAAAGATCTCTAAGATTGTTCATCCATAATGTAGTGATTATTTCCTTTATTTCTAATCAAGTACATAAGTGTGTTCATTGATTGTGTGTCGTTTATTTCAGTAAGTGCATTGTTTTGTATGCATTCTGTGATCTAAGCGAGATTTCATAAAACCATAATAAAATAAAATTGAAAAGGATTGAACATTATTATGTTGAATCAGTAGATTTAAGTAATCTAAAGGATTTAGAAATGGTAACCGTTAATCTATTAATATGAGTTATGCATAATGCAACTTCTCAATCCTATTATCTTTTTGCCTCCTTTGAAAATAAGTTCTTAGTCAGGTAAGAAGCACACCATTATGACTTATGCCCCCACTAACAAAGAATCCTGAGCTTGTCAGCTATGGACCATGTATGCTCTTGTTTTGATAATGAGATGCATTTTTTAACTTTTAAACACAATTGATCTGCAATCAAGAATTGAAACTACACCAACTACAGTGCCACTAGCATCGGTCTCCGGATCATTAGGTTTTTAAAGATCTACCACTAACAAAACTAGATTACCTAAAACGCCTTGATTCAATGCATCAAAATATTGCTATATGATAAATCTATCAATGTTTTAGTGACGTGTGAATAGATGGCAATTAATTTCTTACAAAATAAAGATAATTTTAAGAACGATTATAATAGATGATCATGTTGGGGAGTCCACCAACTTAGGATCACAAATATCTCTTTGTGAATCTAGCTTCATTCCATATGCAACGAGAACAATAATAGAATAAAATATGAAGGGTCACTAGGTGGATTGAAATGATGAACGTTATGTAAGGGCATTTGATAGTGATGTTCTAGTAATTTTCTTTAATTTTTCTAAATGAAACTTCTATACAAGCATGGTTCTTCTTATAGGTCATCCAAACATTTCTAATATTATGATCTCTTTTTTTTTTAGACTTGCGTAACCATGTCTAAATACCCAAGTGGCTAGTAGTATGATTAATCCATCAAACTATTCCATATTTAGTATCCGCATAGGGTTCAAGTGATATGGATGGATGAAGAATATAAAATATGATTCTTTCTATTATCTACTTATGCCACTCATCCTGGGAAGCTCTAATGAGTGCATTAGGGACTCAAACACAATCATTTGATAATGGAGAAGAATCAAAACCAAAAAAAAAAAAAGTAGTCTTGGAGAGAGAACTGTTGATATACTTAGGTAGTGATGTGTGTGAACACACTAGGACCATCGGGGCACTTTTTTCCCTCTTTAGGAGGTTTTCTTCCCTGGCTTGAATATATGCCTATTGCCCTAATCGGCTACTTATCTTTGTACATTCTCTAGTAATACATTCAGTACTGTGTGTTTGTGCTCCAAGCTTCTTCTTCCTCCTTGTGTTGTTCGCGTGCTTCTACAGACATCTAACTCCAACAATTGGTATCAGAGCAGGTCGTCGCTTCATCTAAGGCGCCGTCGACACTCCTCCATTTGCAGTCTCAGATTCGCACGAAATTTAGTGAGCATACTTAGGGTGTTTCAGAGATCAAAACTGCTTCGCTTTGTGGTCCCAAAATCGCGATCTGAGCTCGTTTCGGCCTCCGAACGCACTATCGCAGCGCTTGTGTAGGCTATTTTGTCTTTTTGTGCCAAAGCTATATACCTGTTTCTATTCACTAGTATAAGCATCTCGAAGTCTACTACAGGTTTAACAGAACTCGTTTGGGCAGTTCCGTTCAACTTTTTGAGATACAGTAAATTTTCTGCATCAAGGTATTTTAGTCACCAGCCATGGCTTAAAGCAGTGATGTGTTCCGTATGTTGGTTGTTGAGGATAAGTTGGATGGTAACAACTACCCATTATGGGCTTATATGATGGGACATGTTTTGGTTGCAAAAGGATTGTGGAACATTGTGCAGGGTGTTGAAAGACGTCGTGTTACACCTGTAACGATAACTACTGCAAATACAGGTGCTGGAGCTGATGAAGATGGTGTCGAGATGATATTCTACAGATTCCTCTTCGTGCTGGTGTTTTTGTTGCACCTACTGTAGAGCAGATTCGTTGGGATAGCACAGATGCCCAGGCATATGCATTGATAGCTTTGTCTGTCAAACGTGCCATTATTCCTCATATCCGCTCTTGCAGAACAGCTAGGGATGCTTAGGATACACTTACCACATTGTACCAAGCTAGGAATGAGGCTCGTGTTGATTACCTCCGAAAACAGTTGGAGAGTGAGCACATGAATGAAGGTCATTCTATGGACAGTTTCCTAACGAAGATCAAAGATTTGAAGGAACAGTTGATTTTTGCTAATGAGGTTATATCACATAGCTCACTTGTGCAAACCGTTTTGAATGGTCTTCCTCATTCATATCAGAGTTTTGCTTCTACTCTTGGGTTCATGATGAAAGGCAATCCGAATGCCTTATCATTTGAGGAGTTAGTCTCTATTCTGTTGCAGGAAGATCACTCCACGCAGAATAGGTGCATTATCCGTGTTGCAGATCAAGCTTTCCTAGCTAGTCAGAAGGGCAAAGGAAAATAAAGCTCTTCTACTAGTAAGATGAAATCTGGAAATGATGCACATTCGAAGAACCAGGATAAAGATGAGAAGAAATCAAAAAACCAAAAATTGTTTTGCAAGTACTATAAAGGGAATGATCATATCATGAAGAACTGTCCAAAACTGGCTGCAAAAGAGGCAAAGAAAAAGGAGGCTGGAATGGTTGTTTGCAGAAGCCTCTACACAAAAAACACAGTCTACTAATCTTGTGCAGGAAGAAGAATGGGTGTTTACTATTGTTTGCAGTTTTGACCCATCTTCTCATGAGGAGTGCATGTCTGCAGTGGACTCAGATGTTTGGTACTTTGACAATGGGGCGACCAAACATATTACATCGTAGCATAGTTTCTTCTCTTCACTCGAGCCTGCCCCTACAGGGAATACTGTCACATGCGCTAACAACTCCTCTTATCCTGTTATGGGAGTTGGTAAGATCATTCTGACTACTGCTGATGGTAGTTCATGCTCTATCAAATGGCGATGTGATTATTGCTTATGGCATTTTATGTCGTGGGTTGTATAAGCTCATAGACTATGAAATATCTATGAATAATTCGGCATGTACAGTTCATGATTCTCAGGCTATGTCAGATGCAAAGCTTTGGCATGCACACTTTGGTCATCTGAATTTTTCTAGTTTGCTATGCCTACAAAAATCAGATATGGTGTCTTCTTTGCGCAAGCTTAAGGCACCTAGAAAACATGTATGTGAAGGCTGTATTTTGGGCAAAATGCAGCGTTCCTCCTTTCCAAAAGATGGTTCAGTTCGGGCTACACAAAAATTGCAGCTTCTACATAGTGATGTTTGTGGTCCTATGTAGACATCCTCTTCTAGGAATTACCTTTACTTCGTGACTTTCATTGATGATTTTTCCAGGCATGCATGGGTATATCCACTCAAAGCAAAGTCCGAAGTGTTCATGTGCTTTAAACAGTTTTTGGTTTCGGCTGAAAATCTGCCAGCATGTAAAATGGGCACCCTCTGTTTTGATCGAGGGGGGGAATATATGTCTTTTGATTTAAATGCATTTCTAGCTGAACGTGGGATAAAACACCAGTGTACAGTGCCGTATACACCTCAACAGAATGGAGTTGCTAAACGAAAGAACAGGTCACTCATGGAGATGGCGAGGTGCATGGTCAAGAGTCAGGCTTTACCACATAGTTTTTGGCTTGAGGCTGTCATGTGTACAACATATGTACTGAACAGGTGTCCCACTAAAGCACTGCAGTCTATCACTTCATATGAGGCTTGGCATGACCGCAAGCCATCTGTTGCTCATCTGCGTGTTTTTGGTTGTTTGGCATATGCATTAGTGCCTAAACAACATCGCAAAAAAATTGGATGATAATAGTAAAATGTATTTTTGTTGGGTACAGTTCTGAAAGTAAAGGCTATCGTCTGTATCATCCACAGACTAAATGCATTCTGGTTAGCCGTGATGTTGTCTTTCTGGAAGATGCTATTCAGCCATTGCTTTCATGTACTAAGGAGACATCTGTTAGCTCCAAAGACATGTACGATACTTTGATGCCTCTTCTTACAAGTGGACAGTCTAGTGTTGGTCCTAATGAGGCAACTTCTCAGCCTTTGCAGGTTTCATATGATGAGGCAAGTCATTCTATTGCTGATGCAGATTTACATGATGCACTTGTTGATGAGAGAGCTGATATTGAGCAGGCAAAAACTATGCTCATTCAGGCTCTCATAGTGCCTCCTTGGCATCAGATTCCTATTCTATGGCTGCCTCTAGTCTTTGTGATGAGAATGAGCTTGTTTCTTTTGATGAAGCACATAATTCAGAAAATTGGATGGCTGCTATGCAATCTGAATATGATGCTATAATGAAGAATGGTACATGGTCTTTATGTTACTTGCCTCCTGGCAAGAAGGCCATTCGCACTAAGTGGGTATACAAGCTGAAGCGTAAACCTGATGGTACAGTTGACTGGTATAAGGCTAGGCTTGTTGCAAAGGGTTATGCACAGGAAAGAGGCATTGATTTTGATGAGACCTTTGCACCTACATGCCGTATGACTACTATTCGGAGCATTTGTGCACTTGCAGCCCATCGTGGTTGGAATGTACATTAATTCGACATTAAAACAGCATTTGTGAATGGTGACTTGCATGAAGAAGTGTATGTTTTTCAGCCCCGTGGCTTTGTGCAAAAAGGGCATGAAAACAAGGTGTGCAGGTTAAAGAAGGCATTATATGGTTTAAAGCAAGCACCACGTGCTTGGTATGAGAAGATACATGCCTATGTGGTTGCACATGGTTTTGAGAACAATCCAATTGAAAGCACCTTATATGTTAAGCATGCTAATGATGTGCTTCTGATCATTGTTGTCTATGTTGATGACATGCTTCTCACTGGTCCTATTTAGAAGCATATTGATGATTTCAAGGCTGATTTGCATGCCTCATTTGAGATGTCTGATTTGGGGCATTTGCATCACTATTTGGGCATTCAATTTATGCAAGTTGATGGTGGAATGGCTTTGTGTCAAACAAAATATATTCACACATTATTGCAGCTTTTTGGCCTTGAAGACTTTAAGCCTATTGCAACTCCTATGGAGACAAGTTTACGATTGAGTCTTCATGATGCTAGGGATGCACTTGATGCTGTTCTCTATTAGCAGGCTGTTGGATGCTTGATTTACTTATGCATTACTCGGCCAGATATTCAGTTTGCTATCTCACAGATGAGCAGGTCTATGCATTGCCCACGAGTCACACATTGGAAGGTGGTTAAGCGCAACTTTTGCTACTTGAGTGGTACTCGGATACTTGGGTTGTTTTATCCCAAGGGGGGATCACTACCACTAGATTTGCATGCTTTTTGTGACTCAGATTGGGCTGGTTGCTACGACACTCGTGTGTCCACCATTGGTTTTTGCTTCATGCTTGGTAGCTCATGTATATCTTGGTTGAGCAAGAAGCAGCCTACAGTGGCCACTTCGAGTTGTGAGGCTGAGTATAGGGTAGCTTTCACAGCGACTGTTGAGTGCGTGTGGTTCAGACGCCTTATGGCTGATTTGGGTGTTGGCCAATCTTCTGCCACCACCATCTTCACTAACAGTCAGAGCGCATTGGGAGTTGTAAGGAACTCTGTGTTCCATGCTCGAACTAAGCACATTGAGGTGCATTATCACTATGTCAGGGAGAGGTTCTCTGCTGGAGAGATTAGCTTGGCGTATGTGCCCACGGAGGAGAACATAGAAGACTTTTTCACAAAGGCTCTGCCTAGGGAGAAGTTTGAAGCTTTCCGCAAAGCTTTGGGCTTACTTCCTTTTGTGGAGTGATTTCCACATAGCTTGGCACTTCCTTATACATGAGTGCCAGCTCCTTGTTCACCGCATCACTCCTAGGGGGGATTTTTTGATAGATTTAGCTAGTGATGTGTGTGAACACACTAGGACTGCCAGGGCACTTTTTTCCCTCTTTAGGAGGTTTTTTTCCCCGGCTTGAATATACGCCTATTGCCCTAAAGGGCTACTTATCTTTGTACATTCTCTAGTAATACATTCAGTATTGTGTGTTTGTGCTCCAAGCTTCTTCTTCTTCCTTGTGTTGTTCGCAGGCTTCTGCAGACGTCTAACTCCATCAAGAACAAGTTGGAACACCAACTAGAAAACAATACGATCCTTCAAAAACTACACCACCAACCAAATTTGGTGATTGGAAAGATTAATACGTTTTTATAAGCAAATATTTGATTGTTCGAATAGACTTCCAAGGTTGTCGAGCTAATTGTAAATACACAGGTAGAAGATTCATAATTCCAATAGGATGTAATCGAAGCTTGAGAGCATGAAATTGTTGAAGCTACCTTCATTCATGAGAAGATGAAGAGAATCTCCAAGCACCATTTGTATATTAGGTTAATATTAATTTAGTAAAAGTTCAAAATTCTAAAATGTTTGTTGATTTTCTTTCCCGACTCTAAAGATAGTTTCTCACGGAATTGCAGCATGATGAAGATCAAACAAGTGGCCTAGGGAGTAGATCTTTGACGCATGCAATGGTTGACAAATAAAAATTTTGTAAAATAGTGTAGAATTAGTCTTGGAATAAATCTTACTAAGAGTTATTATTTTATCTGAACGGTAGAGTTCTATTTGATATATACCTTGTTGTTCTATTTCTACGGTGGTAAAGACTATGGCTCGTTAGGATAAGAGGATGCAAAATGGATCCTCTATTCCAAATACATCTATATTGCAAACGAATTTAAAGAAGATCTCTAATGTTGTTAATTCATAGTGAATTGATTATTTCTTTCATTTCTAATCAAGTACGTGAGTGTGTTCATTCATTGCGAGTTGTCTAATTCAGTAAGTGCATTGTTTTTTAAACCGTTCTATTTCTTCTATAAGCATGTGATCAAAGGGAGCTTTCATAAAACCACGATAAAATCATATTGTAAAGATCTGAGTGCTCATGTGCTGAATCGGTAGATTTAACTCGTTTAAGGGATTTAAAGATGGTCGCCATTACTCTATTGATATGAACTATGCATAGTGCCACTTCCCAATCCCATTATCTATTGGCAAAGATAATGAAAAAGGAGAAGATTCGAAGTTGGGATGAATGTTTTGGCCTCATTTGAAAAGCAGTTCTTAGTCAATTTTCAATGATGCCCATATCGGCGCTATGTTTCCGATGCCCATACCAACCGTAACACTGACGTCGCGGGCAAACTGCACCTGTTCATTTTCCGAGGTAAAAGCCTCGATGTACCCTCGATATGTTGTAGTGTATGGTGAAGGAGCTCAAACCTAATACACATTTTATCTAAGGAGTCGTGAAGACTCACTTGTTTGAAAATTGTTACTATTGAGCTCAGGGCCCTGGAAACCCTAGAAGGGCCCTGGAAACCGTATTGACCTTCTTTGTGAACCCTAGAAGGGCCCTGGAAACCGTATTGACCTTGTAATTCCATTCTCAAATCAGCGAGAGAGAAGCTACGAGAAGTGCATTGCATAAGTGATGCCGCTTCACCATTTGACCTGCCAGGAGGCGATTTCGGCACTTGCAACACAGGAGTAGAGAGATCCATAGCTTGAGACATAGTACTGATTGGAATCATATCCACCATCCCTCCCCCCACAGGGGGAGAGCGCGACTGCGGAGACCTCTCAGAAGAGCCCCTCAAGGGAGCCACCACAATCAGTTAGGAACATACTTAGGGTCGAACAATAGTGTTGCATGAAGGAATAAAGACTCCGCTCTACTAGGGTTCCATGAACCGCGAAGTTCTACCTTGGATGAATGTTTTGGCCTCATTTGAAAAATCAGTTCTTAGTTACTTTTCACTGATGAAGATTCTTCTCATATGAAAAGCTTTATGTAACAAGATGCACCATAAGCAGTAAAACTTTATGTAGATTGTGAAGAGGAAGAAGGATGAGCATCTTCTCATCGACATATATTTGTAACCATTTGACATATATTTGTAACCATCTGCATAGTTATAATACTTATAGTACAATGAACAATTGAGGACGAGAAAGCTATGTTGGTTTCCCATCGAAGAGAGAATGGTATACTTTGGTGAACAAATGAGATCGTTTAAAATATGGTTATGGTTGCTATGATTGTGTAGGAAGCGACTTTCCGAGAAGCTATGAGTAAGACTGTTGCAGCAGGGCATCATTTTTTTACAATTTTGGAGCTTCGATATATCCAAAACTACACTGCAACAGAGACAATATCCATATGAGTTGGGAGTAATGGGTTTGAGTCACATCTTCAACCATGAAGACTTCCTGATTTTGCCATTTTGAACGCGACGTCGATACCGAGAGAGTGCCGACAGAGAGAAGTGTTGGACATACATATGATACCGAAGATAAATATGACCAGCAAAGCCAGTGCCCGTGAAATAAGCCTCATGCCAAGAGCCATCGCCGCGTTGCGTGGATAGTAGAAACTTGACTCCGAGATGAATTGCATCCTCCTCATACTCGCCCAATGCATCCCCTGCGGCTAGTAGCCCTTGAAGTGCCCATGCTGTTTGTGAAGCAGTGCTTGCCTGGCACCATCCTCTTAACTTGGGATCGACGTAGGTTGAGCATGTCTCTCGCCAACCTCCATCTTCTGCACATGCGCCCCCTTTCCCTGTATTTTTCGGGTTGAGTAGGAGTACTGATTTTGAGGGAGAGAGTTAATGGCAAGCTCATTTCGATAAGCTAAACATTGTGATGCACACTATGCTATAAGCTTACTGCCTTTACTATACCTGTTTTCCGATCGGGCACCATCCTCCCTTGCTTGTTCTGCATTTGGACTAACCACTTCGCACCTCTTCTGATTTCGGCATCGTATGATCCCCTTGGAGATGTCAAGGCTAGCGCAATAAGCGCGCCGGCTGTCCCGTATATGTAGTTGACTCCCCATCTCCCGAACCAGCACCCGTCTTCCTCCTGCTCACACTTCAGGTAAGTAAGAGCTCTATACACTGATTCAGGAGGCATGTACGCGTCAATGAATTTGCATAGAGACGCAGTGGAGCACTCTGTCTTCAATCGCCCCACCATCTCTACTACCCGGGCTGTCACATCCACGGTGTTGGGATCAATCAATGCCTTCATGTCCCCCACAGGAGTTGAATTTAGCCATTCCTTATCGTTATCTTTATCGTATGCTCCCCAGCCACCGGGCGTGGACTGCATATGCCAGATCCAATCGAGAGCTCTACGTACGGCGCTACATTTCTCCTCCTCATCCCTCAAGGTGACGCTGTTCAGTGCCATCGCGACGCATGCAGTATCGTCAACATCAGAATACCATCTGTTGCAAAACTGGAAACTCAATAAAAAGTGGGATCTTCAATGGTCCTTCTTACAGTGGAAATACAAGTTTCAGTGTGCTTGGGCCTTCCCCTTCTCAAATAAGCAGGCCTGCCTGAATTGGCTCATTCTTCACAAAGGTATTTGGACAGGAAGTACTGCAAGGAAATATAAAATTGATGCTGGTAATTGTAAGCTCTGTGGCAAGGAGGAGAACTTGGATCATTTGTTTGTCAATTGTAAATGGTCTACCAGATTTTGGGTTGGAATTAGGTGCTACTGTCAAAGTCTAGGACTTAATGCTCCTAATTGCAAAGATATTCTGCTGGGAGAAGCGGGTGGAATGGACATTCTGCTATGGCAGTTCTTCAGATTGCACGCTTTGTGGTTTATTTGGAAAACCAGAAACAATGCCATTTTCAATAAGAATAGAAAGGATTACTTCTTTTCCTTTTTGTTGGGACTAAAAAAAATCTTCAATATCTGTGTTACCTCCAGTTGTGATACTTGTTCGGAAGATAAAAATTCCCTTGTAATAATTAGGAATTATCACTATAAAAAGTGGAAGAATAAACTCCTCCAGGTGTACTCTAAACCTAGGTTACAGATGATCACTATGCTTGCTGATTATTTTAACCTTGTAAAGCTATGAGTCCAACAGTCTTTTTGGACTCTTGCTCTCCGGATCCTGTTTCAGACTTCGTGATAGTCTGATAGTCTGGTTGTATCTTCTTTCTTTTCCAGCATTAATTTTATATTTCCTGTTTTCTCAAAAAAAAAAAACTGGAATGCCCATCCCGCGCCACCGCAGGTGGACGGGACATTGTAAACCCAGTCACCTTCCAATGACACCTGCTTTTGGAGCAGCCACTCCCAGCCTTCTGCAGGGCTGGGTGGTCTGGCTATCAGGATACCATCTGTTGCAAAACTGGAATGCCCATCCCCCGCCACCGCAGGTGGACGGGACATTGTAAACCCAGTCACCTTCCAATGACACCTGCTTTTGGAGCACCCACTCCCAGCCGCTTTCCACGAGAGACCTGACTATGAAGGCAGTCTCCCATACTCGGGACAGCGTGATTTGCACAACGAGTTCATCCTTCGTCTCCACGAGGAATCTCTTGAGAGCGAGCAGCAGTTTTGAAAGAATAGGATCTGCAACATCGAGGCCCATTACCTTGTTCATATAGAGAATAGAATAAAACATAGCTGGATATATGGCGGAAAAATCTCCTGTCTCTTCCACTCTTGCAAGGAGCCATCTTGTCACCTCATTCAAACTCCTTTCTCTTAATGGCACTAGCCCTAATCCCTCCATCGTCTTGAAGCAATAGTCCATACCAAGGAAAAGCCTACTCTTCCAATCGCCACAAAGGCTGAAACTGCTCCGCACCCGTTCCTGCGTGTAGAGCTCGTCAAATGAGAGATTTTCGCTGAACTTGAAGACCAGCTTTTTCTCAGCAATGGGAATTCGAGGCACCAGAGATGCACGCGCCCAGGATGACGTTCGGTAGATATTGAATGGGAACCAGGTCGGAAGTAGCATCAGCCATGGAGGAAGCGAAGGAAGGCTCGACCATTCATAGCATCCTAGGAGAGCAAGGCAGATTCTGGTGAACATGCGGGACTCGGCGATTCCGCCTTTGCTAAGAATGAACAGCCCCGCCTTCTGAAGGGCACGATCCGTCTTCGGAACATTCAAGAGGCGTAATGCAATGTAGCTCTCGATTGTACAATTCAGGCATCCACCACCCCCATGGCATATCTCCCACCCACCGTCCGCTGATTGCGTCCTTCTCAGATAGTTTTCCGCCTTGTGAAATGGGTACTGCTCTGCGATCCCTAGAATCTTGTACAAGAGCACCGTTTCTGCCGTGAAGGTTACGTTCGCTTCGAGCTCACCCATCCAATATCCTTCAGGAAATTGCAGGGATAGCAAAAGCTTCTGGCTGTCTTCAATAGCCCTCTCGAGGGACTTATGAAAGCCATTAGTCTGTGATTTGTCCTCGGTGTAGTAATCTTGATTGTATGGAAGCATAGCACAAGCCATGCGCAAGGCAGTGCAGGAAACCAGCACGGGAAAACCACAATGTTTAATAGACCGAACGAACTACATAATAGTGCTGAATGCACAGCATGCTTCTGTAATAAGCAGTAAAGCAGAGCAATCAAAAATATTACCTCTGCAGCAACGACAGGCGAAACAGTGTAGGTGATCTGATGATACTCGAGCCTAAGCAGAACTCAAACGCTTCGTGTGATCTGAAGCTTGTCCTTCTCTTTAAATTCAAAACTTGGTTTTCTCGGCTTCACGGACCTAGATTACTTCCAACGTGTCAAAGGTGCTCACTTTTTATCTGCTATTTATGTGTTTTCTTCTGTCTTTCCTCGTAGATTATCTACAACGGGAGACCCTAATTAATGTGCTCTCATTCTCGTCCTCCATCGTGCGCCTTCCATCTTGAGCGAGGTCTTCGGATTCAAGTTGTGCAGCATGCTCGTTCTTTGCGAATCAATCTTTTCAATTGTGTCTTGGGGGGAGGGTGGTTAGATTTTTGATGGCGGTATTGCCCGTTTTGATCATTTTAGACCTTAGGAGGCAATAAGTTCTAATAGACCTCAAAATAATTACATAAAACATGTGAAATTCAAAATTACATGAAAAATGTGAAATATAAATGCTATGTTCAGATAACGTTAAAAATTGAAGGGCATTGTTGAAAGTCAAAATATACATCCCTGAACTATGTGAAATACGAAGTATGTCAAAATCAGGAGAGTGATCATCATGAATGTGCTCTTCTTCGCTCACTGGATCCATAAGCCATCAAGGGTACGTTCAGTGAACCAAAAGCCTAATCGGGTAACCCAAAAAGCATGCACGTGCTTCTTTGGTTCTGTTTAGGCTCTTTGTGCAAATTGTCCAATATGCTCATTCGTTCCTTTTAATTATGTGTATTGTCCTTTTTCTCCGCTTAGCCTATGTACAATCAAAAGTTCATAGAGGAGCTCTTATTTAAGTCAAGTTCTTGCTCAAGTGTTCTGTGTCGTTTATGTGACTTCACATTTCTTTGGAACTATGATATCCGCAACCATTTAAACTTAATAGATGAGCTTCACTTGACTGAAATTTCTCCATGTCATACTTATTTTTCAGACAACATCCTCTCGTACTTCTAGTCTTTTAAAAAAGTATCGCAATTTGCCCGATTCACCCTGGCACTTTCAAGCAGCCCCTCTTCGTGCTTTTCTAACCTCGGAGCTTCTTGTATTTTTACCGTTTTCTTGTTTCGCTCACCTTTGGGCGTCCACCTACTCTTTCGTTATGCCTGAAATCAAGGCGATCAATGCACTTACCTTGATGACTCTCTATATCCCCACTTTTCAGGGTCAGGCCATGGTCTTTTTGCAGGCTTTGGATAGTGTCCGCCATTACTTCTTCATTTGGGTCTCCTTATTCTCGCTTGCATAATTGATCGTTTATTAAGCTTGTCGCTCTGTTTCGGATATCACAGGCATATACCTTAAAAGTTTCCAGAGTTAATTTCGTATTGAATAAACTTTTTCCATGTTATGATTCTATCAAAATTCTGCCCCATTACGAGACCAGGAGGTATCAATTTCCTTCTTCTCTCTCACTCAAATAAGCAACGAGGACTGAAAATTTAAATGGGATCGCGTAGATGAGCAGAGGTGATGGTAAACAACGCAAATCACGATTTCAAAATGTCTAGGGTTATCATGTGCTAATAACTTGACATACATGAGTGTTCAGAGGAGTTTTTGTGAACCACGAAGACCAAGAAAAGTGATTGAATGGTCCAGATCCATCAAGGAAGTGCAATACATGTTCACCCACCTCAAGAACTTAAGAAAATCCCTAAGAGCTTCAAGAAAGCAAAAAACCTCTAGTGAAATTGAAAAAATTATCACCTCCAAAGATTCCACCTACTTGGATAGGGTTTTATGCCTCCACGAGAGATTGAAGTACCAAGAATACCTTGAGGCTAGCAGCATTCTCTCTGCTTCAAGAGAATTTTGGGCAATGAACCTCGATCGTCCCAACAAACCCACGTTTTCTTTGGTTAAAAAGAAGAAAAGTTAGGATTTCATTCCTTTGTTGATGAAAAAGTCTGGTGGTTTTGCTACAATGCAGTGGATAACTTGCAGGAGGCCACCCACTTCTTTACTAATGTTTTCTCTAGTTCTCCCAAGTGGGGGAGGATATCCGTGGAGCTAGTGCCTTGATTGCTTTAAAGAGAAAAAAAATTTACCTCACCCCCTCGCGGCCTTGCTGGACGTGCCATGCAGTGCCGGTGAGATGAAAGAAACCATAGGTAAATTGAAACCCTACAAATCTCTTGGTATTGATAGTTTCTTGAGTTCGTTTTTCATTGCTCTTGATGACTTCCTGACTCCCTTCATTCTCTTGGTGTGCAAAGAAGCTGTTAGGAAAGGTTCTCTTCCTATTTAAATCAACATTGGAGTCATTAAACTGATACGTAAGGGGAGATCCAAAGAGGACTTGAACAACTAGAGATCCATTACTTGTTTGAATTCCACATACAAAATAATTGCTTCCTATTTAGCTAGGAGACTTAGCCCTCACATGAAAGATATTATCCTCCCTCAACAAAAGGGCTTCATCAAAGGAAGATACATCTTTGATGCTATCATTTCTTCATGGGAGGATATGGAGTATGCCCAAGAGTCCAGTCAAGCTTTCTACTTCTTCAAAACAGATTTTGACAAAGCATATGATAGGATTGAATGGGATTATGTTCTCTAATCTCTTTAGGACATTGGTATGGGAAAACTCTTCATTAGAGCTATGGGCACACTTTTTGGCAATGCCCATTCTAGGGTTTCTATTAATGGTTCCCTATCTCCTCACTTTAGACTTAAGAGATCCATCAGACAAGCCTGCCCCCTTGCGCCCCTCATGTTTGCCATAGCTAGTGACACCCTTGGATGGTTGTTGAAAGATGCTCTTAGTCAAAAGAAAATTGAAGGAATTTCTATGCAGGGCTTGGACAACCAGCTCTTCCTTTAGGAATTTGGTGATGACACTAATATCTTGTTCAAAGCTATGCATCTTGTTCAAAGTTGTGCCGGTGGGAAATTCTGAGGGGTGTGGGAGGTTATGGGTGGGAATAGGGGGAGGTTGTGGAGGTTGAGGGGAGTGTGGGAGGTTGTCGGTGGGAATAGGGGGAGGTTGAGGAGGTTGTGGGGGATGTGGAAGGTTGTGGGGGAGGGGTGGGAGAAGTCATGGTTGGTCGAAATATGATGCAAGAATTTTAAGAATGATTATTGGACCATTGGAAAGCTCTCGTCGAGAGATTTCCAACAATATATAACACTGTAGGGTTTGGTTGAAAAATGATCCTCAAACTATCCATCCAAAACTAGTTAAAAGTTTGTCTACTAAATCTTGTCTTATACCTCCATGTAAAAAAAATCGACGGGTGCCTTGGATAGTCTATCCGCCTCTCAAGGTACAGATCTGTATTTGATTCCTACGAAGCGCAGTGGCAAAATCCTTTTGAATCCTTTTGAAAAGTTGATCACGAACCCTTTGTTTTCATAAAGTAATTGACGTCAATGAGTACATGATCTTAATATAATGAGGCCATTGGAGGTTGTGGAGGGGTGTGGGGTTTGTGGGGGTTTGTGGAGGATTGTGGGGTCGTGGGGGGTTGTGGAGGGGTGTGGAGGGTTGTGGAGGGTTGTGGGGTCATGGGGGGTTGTGGAGGGGTGTGGAGGAGTGTGGGGTTTGTGGGGTTTGTGGGGTTTCTGGAGGGTTGTGGGATCGTGGGGGGTTGTGGAGGGGTGTGGAGGGTTGTGGGTTCATGGGGGGTTGTGGAGGTGTGTGGGGTTTGTGGGGTTTGTGGGGGGTTGTGGAGGGGTGTAGTGGGGTGTGGAGGGTTGTGGGGTCGTGGGGGGTTGTGGAGGGGTGTGGAGAGGTGTTAGGTTTGTGGTGGGTTGTGGAGGGGTGTGGACGGGTGTGGAGGGTTGTGGAGGGTTGTGGGGTCATGGGGTTGTGGAGGGGTGTGAGTTTGTAGGGTTTGTCGGGGGTTGTGGAGGGGTGTGGAGGTGTGTGGAGGGTTGTGGAGGGTTGTGGGGTCGTGGGGGTTGTGGAGGGGTGTGGGGTTTGTGGGGGGTTATGGAGGGGTGTGGAGGCATGTGGAGGGTTGTAGAGGGTTGTGGGGTCGTGGGGGGTTGTGGAGGGGTGTGGGGTTTGTGGGGTTTGTGGGGGGTTATGGAGGGGTGTGGAGGGGTGCGGAGGGTTGAGGAGGGTTGTCAAGTCATGGGGGTTGAGGAGGGGTGTGCGGTTTGTGGGGTTTGTGGGGGGTTGTGGAGGGGTGTGGAGGGGGGTGGAGGGTTTTGGAGGGTTGTGGTGTCGTGGGGGGTTGTGGACGGGTCTGGGGTTTGTGGGGGGTTGTGGAGGGGTGTAGAGGGGTGCAGAGGGTTCAGGAGGGTTGTGGGGGTTGTGGAGGGGTGTGGGGTTTGTGGGGGGTTGTGGAGGGGTGTGGAGGGGTGTGGAGGGTTGTGGAGGGTTCTGGGGTCGTGGGGGGTTGTGGAGGGGTGTGGAGGGGTGTGGAGGAGTGTGGCATTTTTGGGGTTTGTGGGGGGTTGTGGAGGGGTGTGGTGGGGTGCGGAGGGTTGAGGAGGGTTGTGGGGTCATGGGGGTTGTGGAGGGCTGTGGGGTTTGTGGGGTTTGTGGGGGGTTGTGGAGGGGTGTGGAGGGTTGTGCAGGGTTATGGAGGGTTGTGGGGATGGGGGGGTTGTGGAGGGGTGTGGGGTTTGTGGGGTTTGTGGGGGGTTGTGGAGGTGTGTGGAGGGGTGCGGAGGGTTGACGAGGGTTGTGGGGTCATGGGGGCTATGGAGGGGTGTGGGGCTTGTGGTTTATGGGGTTTGTGGGGGGTTTTGGAGGGGTGTGGAGGGTTGTGGAGGGTTGTAGGGTCGTGGGGGGTTGTGGAGCGGTGTGGGGTTTGTGGGGTTTGTGGGAGGTTGTGGAGGGGTGTGGAGGGATGTGGGGTTTGAATAGGGAGAGAGAGAGAATGAGAGAGAGAGAGAGAGAGAGAGAGAGAGAGAATCATGCGGTGCTACACACCCCCACATCAAGTCTTTCCATCGTCCCGGTGCAACTTTTCTTCATACAACTTTTCTTCATAGGCTTATTGAATAGACTAAATAAACTACAACCACTAAATGAAATATGGTATGTACACTCAATGAAGTTCTTCCATATTGTCTTAGTTCAGGTAATTCTTCACCCTGGAGATATTGACCAGGGGTATCCTCTTACCCTGCAAATCCTCGAGATGCACTGCTCCATGTGGTAATACCTTTATTACTCTGTACGGTCCTATCCATTTGGATGCCAATTTGGTTGAAATTGTTGGGAGCTGATGCACCAGAACGAAGGATTCTTCCTCTACTTCTTTGGACCTAAGATATTTGTCGTGCAATCTTTTGCGACCTTCTTGTGTTACCTAAAGTTTTTGCATTGCTCCTTTCCTGTATTCTTCTAAGGCCACTAGTCTCCTAATGGGGGGTTCAATTCCAATGGTTTTGGCTCCAATTTCTTTTTTGATAATAACTTCGAATGGTGCTAATGATTTTTTTCCATATACTAAGCAAAATGGACTCTTGCCAGTGGTTCCCCTCTTTGTAGTTCTAAAAGCCCAAATTGCACCGATCAATGCTTAAGGAGCGCATCTCTGGCAAATGTGGCATTCTTTAGCAAACTTGATCGCATCCTTGTAAATATGAGGCCACCATAGTCCCTTGTGGATGATTCTGTGCGCCAATTCTTCCCCCTTTAGATGCCCTTCACTCTGTGCTGCCTCAAGCAAAGGGGTTACGTCTTCTGGATAAACACACTTTCTCAAGATACCATCGTGACAATATCTATCTAAATTTCCACTTATAAGTGACTACGCTTTAATTTTAAGGAGTAATCTTCTCTTTTCTATGGGTTTGAAATGCATTGGGAGTTTTCCAATAGTAAGCAAATTGAGAATTCCATCATACCAATCAGTCTGAATTGCTACTAGGAAGAGATTACTATCCACCAATTCATCATTAATACCTGTTGCCTTCTCACTCATTGCCGTCCTCGATACTTGATCTGCCATGTAGTGCTCTCTTCCTGGCTTAATATGAATATCAAAGTTGAATTCTTGAAACAGGAGTAACCATCTCCAAATCGTTCCAGCCACTCTAGGCTTGTTTATCAAGTACTTCAAAGGCTGATGGTCATATATGACTATAAAATGTACATCGAGAAGGTAATGCCGAAACTTCTGAAGAGCAAATACAATGGCCAAACCTTCCCTTTCGATCGTACTATAGTTCATTTCTGCCTTGGTGAGTAGTCTGCTGGCATAGGAGATAGGTCTATCAGCCTTGTGTGATGATGCTTGAGCTAGAACCGCACCATCAGCATGAAGGCTAGCATCTGTATGCACATGAAACTCCAATGACCAGTTAGGAACACTTAAAAGTGGAGCAGTACATAACCTCAAATTTACTTCACAAAAAGCTTTCTCAGCTTCAACACTCCATTAGAAAGGGACTTTTTTACAGTTGAGCCTTGATAAGGGCTTAGCTATTTCTGAATTCATTCATATAAATCTTCTATGGTATCCTGCATGACCCAAAAAACTTTGCACTTCCTTTGGGCTTTGTGGAATAGGCATGGAAAGGATAGCAATAACCTTCGCAGGATCCACCGTTATCCCTTCAGCACATACTATGTGACCGAGAAGAGTGCCCTTAGTGACCAAAAGTGAGATTTAGCAGGATTTAACATCAAACCTGTTCTAAGACATTGCTCAAAGATTTCTTTTAGATTTTCCAAATGGTCGTCGAAATCTTGAATTGTTGCTCTTCTATCTGTGCCTGAAAATGCTGAAAAGTCATCCATGAAAATGCGGAGAAAGGTTGTTAACCACTTGCCCAATATCAGATACATTGTTCTATTAAATTAAGCTTGTTCATTCTTCAAGCCAAAAGCCATGCGAGTATAGACATAAGTGACCAATGGAGTAACAAAGGCTGTTTTATCCATATCATTAGGATGGATCACTATCTGATTGTAGCCACTAAAACCATCCAAGAAGCTATACAAAGTGTGATCAGCTACTTCCTCAAGTAATTGCTCTATGAAAGGTAGAGGGAAACCATCTTGAACAATCACTTATTTCAAGGCATGAAAATCAACGCAGACTCTTATTTTTCTACTATTTTTCTTGGGTACAATCACCATAGAGGAAAGCCACCTAGAAGGTTCTAATGGAAGAATTATACCTGCTTCTTCTAGTTTTGTAATTTTCAATTTTACGGCCTCTGCATACTTTGGATTGAGTCGATACAACCTACTTCTTGTAGGCGCGGCTCCCTCAACTAAGGGTATTCGATGTAATCCAAGCTCCTCTAGTATCCTTGTTAGATCTTTGTAGGACCATGCAAAGACATTTTTATAAGCAAAAAGTAAAGAAGTTACCATTTGCAGTAAAGGGGGATAATGCCATAGCTAGGAGGCCAATTAGACTACTCAAGGGTTCTCTTCATCCACTAGATTTACTTCTTGAACCAGTGTTTCGTGACTAGTCTTGTTTGAGAACTCATCTCCACTGTATGCAGGAGTGGACTTTAACTTATATTCTACAATATGTTCTCTAGTCCATCCAGGTATATCCGAAAAGGGAAGATCTTCTCTGCACTCAGGCTCATAACTATCCATCCCGGATACTTCTATATTTGTTGCCTCTTCAAAGTTTGTATTCTTCTGCAAACTCTCATTCTTGAACTCCTTGTGAACTTCATTGCCTTTTCCTGTAATTTCTTTATCTGCAACTTCTTCCTCTATTTCATTGATTTCCACCGTGCAATACTCTGCACTTTCCATCATCCAATTCAATAATGTATCTTCTTCTTGGGGTAGAGAGGGCATTACTTGAGTGTCCAAAGTATACCCAGTAGTTTTCCCTGAGTCAAATCCTTCTTCCAAATGTAGTTGCAGTTGGCTATTGGTGCTTGTTGAAATCCATAGTTTGTTTTTCCCCCAACCTTGCACGGCTTTTGCTTGCCTCAGCCAAGGTCTCCCCAGGAGTAAAGTGTAAGAAGTCTCCTGTGCATGTGCAATAACAACAAAATCTAGAACAAAGTGGAAACCCTATACTATCATCAGTACCTTTTCAATAATGCCAAGAGGCACAACCCGATGTTGATCTGTTAGTGTAACTGTGAATCGTGCCATCTTGGTGGGGTTCAAATTCAGTTTCTTCATTGTGAAATCTGGCATCAAATTGATACCAGAGCCTCCATCTATGATCACACTTGTGAGAGCTTCATCCTTTATACAAACAGATAATCTTGAGCTTTGGTAGTCTGCCAAGGGTGCAGGGGGAAAATCAACCATGAAACCATCTATAGTGGGTGATTGGATCAAGTGAGGAGAGTGTATAATCTTCAATAAGTCACTTCTTATTTTTGAATCCATCCTTATAAGTTCGTACAGACTAACCTTGTGATGCATACCTTTCAAGATGTGTTCAATGTTTACCTCATGAGTGTCTTTTTGCAAACTTGTTGGTTGGTCCCCTAGAGAAGTATTCATCCTTTCATAAGCTCCTTCAATTTCTGCTTGGACCTTCCATCCAGACTTCTTTTCCTCCTCTTTATCCTAGAACCCTTGTTGTTCCTCTCTACGGATTGCTGCTGCTTGTCTGGCTCTAGTCATCATGGGCATTGCAGAGGATGAAACAACATAAGACTGAGTGGTCATACCTTCTTCTTGTGGAGAGACTGCAAGCATGTGGATTGGAGTAGGACGGCTTCTTGGGCAGTCTTTGGTAAAGTGATCCTTGGCCTCTGGACAATAATGACAAGGAGGTGCATCTTTTGGAAGAGAACACCTATTTTTCATATGGCCATACTCACCAAAGCGATAACACATCAATGGTCTATTATATCTAGGCTTTGTCATACGATTTTCCTCTCTATTAGGTGCATTTGAAGTATTAGCATAATATGAATCCAAAGCTTGAGGGTTACCTCGTTGCTATGTACCCTTGAGGTAGTAACAGTCTCTAGCTTCATGACCATCCTTTCCACAAAATTGACAGCTTACCTTGTTAGGGCAATTAGCATTAGAATGTCCATTGTTGTTAGATATTGTACACCAAATCTGCCTTCTTATATCCTGAGTGGTCCGCAAATCTTCTAACTCATAGTGAAGTTGGGCTACTTCATCATCAGTGCGATGCAGTGGTGGGAAGACCTTCTCTTCTTGTCGATTTTGTTGCATTCTCAATGCCTCCAGTTCCTTCCTCAGTTGCTCAATAGGGTCTAGTTTGCAGCATAATTCGATTGTGTCCCCTTCAAAATGTTGCCTAGCTTCTTCAATGCGTGATACTGCTGCAACAAAATCATTCAGGGTTGCATCCAATCTAAGAGACTCACGTAGCTTCTGCTGAGATGACCTGGGCAAAGCTTTTTCTATCCTTTTTTTAACCAAGAAGTCACCTGGAGCATGTGGCAGACGTGCAACAAGTGCTTTTGTTCTAGTGTGAAGTTCATGAAAGGATTCACCTGATCTTAGCTTTCGGTTCTCTAGCTGATCTAGAGCTCTTTCTTAGGAATCACTTGGTCGAAATGTTTGTGAGAATGCCATCTTTAGAGCCTCCCATGTAGCAAAACGGCCATCTCCATATTGACTGTACCATTTGTCAGCAAGGCCTTCCAATGTGGGTGGGAAGAGTACCAACATTACATCGTCTCTATTCTGCAGACCTCATCCACGGAATAAGGAGATGAACCTCCTCACATGATCATCAGCATCCTCATAAGCTTGTCCCTTGAAGGTAGGGAACTTGATATTGATTCTGGAGAGTAAATGAGAGAGATCCTCCATTTGCAGTGGTGTTTCTTCTGCGTATCTAAGGAGAAGTCTAATGTTCTCCTATGCTTCCCCTTTGAGAGTGGTGTTGCACCCAAATCAATAGATAAATTCAAGGAGGGTAGAGGGGAGCTAGGTTCACTAGTCGAAGATATAGCTGACTTGTTAAGGCTCCTTCGTACACAAAGAGGCTCCTTATCTGCTCACGTATGGGTCATGTACCTACTTGCAAATGTAATAGAGAAAAAAATATTGAAAAAGAGGACTATTTACTATCCTCATGGCCTCTCAGAGAAATGCAAGGGTCCCACTGGGCGTGCCAAACTGTAGAAGAGGTACTGGGGTATCTATTTTTAGCAGGAGCATGCAGCAGGCACTCAAGTACTTCACCTACTCAAGGGAGGTTCTCCTTAGGGAAATATACCCTTTAACACTTCTGTGAGCAGGCAGATATCAATGATCGCATAGAATTGGGAATACTCAAGAAAATATTAATGACAAATGACAATAAAGGAAGACCAATCACTCCTTAGTTCGAACGAATGATTACAATATAGGCAAAAGAACTGCTCTAGGCTAGCATGGCACTTCAGAACTAAACAATATCATTACAAGAGATTCCTCCAATCCAAACAATGAACACAAGTAGATGCAGACTAGCACTCATCAATACAAAGTCTAAAGAATTGCTCTAAGGAAACGAGCATAAAAATACCACTCACACTGAAAGACAAAGCCAGGCCACTCTCTTCACACTATAGTGCTATTAGCCCTCCACTGGGAAGCCCACGCTCTGTATCCGCACCATAGAGTGACTTCCTACAGTAGGCTTGTAACCACAGAGTGCAAAGAGAGGACCCCTATAAGCATGTAAGTATATGTGTGTATCCCAAATGAACATAAGTCCATTGCTTTTATAGGCTCCAATACGCCAAGAGGGCCTTGCGGATTCCTCATGTCCACTGATCATGCGCCGGTTGATTGCCCAAAATTGGAGGGGTAAATCAAATATGCCACCAGTCTTGAATTGGATCCTCAGAAATAGGCAGTCGTCATGAATGGTTGGTGGCAACAGTCATTTCTCTACTTTCACTTCTACCATTTACACTTTTACTATCATTTTTGCATGCAAGTTGAGATCCTCATTTTGTGTTGCCCTTGATATTTGAATGATCCTGAGAGGCACATCCTTCACATAATTTTTTGTAGTAGCTTTTGATCCTTATAATTTGAGTAAGAGGGATGGTGGGTGGTGAGGGTGGAGTGGTGGGAAGTTGTGAGGGGTGTGGGAGGTTATGGGTGGGAATAGGGGGAGGTTGTGGAGGTTGGAGGGAGTGTGGTAGGTTCTGGGTGGGAATAGGGGGACATTGAGGAGGTTGTGGGGGGTGTGCAAGGTTGTGGGGGAGGGGTGGGAGAAGTCATGGTTTATCAAAAACTGATCCAAGAATTTTAAAAATTACTATTGCAGCATTGGAAAGTTCTCGTTGAGAGCTTTCCAACGATATAGAACACTGTAGGGTTTGGTTGAAAAATGATCCTCAAACTATCCATCCAAAACTGGTTAAAAGTTTGTATACTAAATCTTGTCTTATACCTCCACTTGGATAGTCCATCCGCCTCTCAAGGTATAGATCTGGGTTCGATTCCTACGAAGCGCAGTGGCAAAATCCTTTTGAATCCTATTGAAAAGTTGATCGCGAACCCTTTTTTTCATAAAGTAATTGACGCTGATGAGTAGGATCTTAATATAATGAGGCCATTGGAGGTTGTGGAGGGGTGTGAAGGGGTGTGGGATTTGTGGGTTTTGTGGGGGTTTGTGGAGGGTTGTGGGGTCGTGGGGGGTTGTGGAGGGGTGTGGAGGGGTGTGGAGGTTTGTGGAGGGTTGTGGGGTCGTGGGGGGTTGTGGAGGGGTGTGGAGGCGTGTGGGGTTTGTGTGGTTTGTGGGGGGTTATGGAGGGGTGTGGAGGGTTGTGGAGGGTTGTGGGGTCGCGGTGGGTTGTGGAGGGGTGTGGAGGGGTGTGGAGGGTTGTGGAGGGTCTTGGGGTCGTGGGGGGTTGTGGAGGGGTGTGGAGGGGTGTGGGGTTTGTGGGGTTTGTGGGGGGTTGTGGAGGGGTGTGGAGGGGTGTGGAGGGTTGTGGGGTCGTGGGGGGTTGTGCAGGGGTGTGGAGAGGTGTGGGTTTTGTGGGGTTTGTGGGGGGTTGTGGATGGGTGTGGAGGGGTGTGGAGGGTTGTGGGGTCGTGGGGGTTGTGGAGGGGTGTGCGGTTTTTGGGGTTTGTGGGGGGTTGTGGAGGGGTGTGAAGGGTTGTGGAGGGTTGTGGGGTCGTGGGGGATGTGGAGAGGTGTGGGGTTTGTCTGTCAAACGTGCCATTATTCCTCATATCCGCTCTTGCATAATAGCTAGGGATGCTTAGAATACACTTACCACATTGTACCAAGCAGGGAATGAGGCTCGTGTTGCTTACCTCCGAAAACGTTGGAGAGTGAGCACATGAATGAAGGTGATTCTATGGACAGTTTCCTAACGAAGATCAAAGATTTGAAGGAACAATTGATTTCTACTGATGAGGTTATACCAGATAGGTCACTTGTGCAGACCGTTCTGAATGGTCTTCCTGATTCATATTAGAGTTTTGCTTCTACTCTTTGGTTGATGATGAAAGGCAATCCGAATGCCTTATCATTTGAGGAGTTAGTCTGTGTTCTGTTGCAGGAAGATCAGTCCAGGCAGAATAGGTCCATTATGCGTGTTGGAGATCAAGCTTTCCTGGCTAGTCAGAAGGGCAAAGGAAAATGGAGCTCTTCTACTAGTAAGCAGAAATCTGCAAATGCTACACATTCGAAGAACTAGGATAAAGATGAGAAGAAATCAGAAAAGCAGAGATTGTCTTGCAAGTACTATAAAGGGAATGATCATATCATAAAGAACTTTCCAAAACTGGCTACAAAAGAGGCAAAGAAAAACATTAGTGGAAAAAATGAACCCTGCATGGGCCTTGTAAGGATTCCTAATTTTTAGGGATTAAGATTAGCAAAAAGGGTATTAAGGCAAAAAAAAAAAACCACTAGTGGTTTTTGCAATAAAATATTTGCTCTAAAACTTGTGCTCAGTCGAAATGAAGGGGTGAGTATTTGTGTCCCTTGGATAAGATATCACGGATGCCTACGATTGAGCCTTGTGTGTCTATCACAAGAGGAAAAAATTTACTCCAAAGTGTGCACAGTCGTGGGCGTTCTCGTCCGTTAGATGCGATCCTCCTGGATGGTCACGATTGAAGCGGGTGTGTCTGTCAATAAAAGACAAAAGAGGAAGCAATAAATGAAGTGAGAGAGTGAGTGGACCGGCATAAAAGGACAAAACGGCTGGCGCAGTTTCGTGGCGGGATTCAGTGTCCTTCGTCAGATTTGGCGATGACCTAATGGCCTGAGAAGAAGAAAGAACTACAACCATTAGATCAACAAAGCATCCAATGGATGGAATTTGAAACGACCCAAAACTCAAAAAATTATATCCTAGCCATTCCTTTTTTGTTCCATCCAACGGAGGAGAGATGAGCACGCATTTCTTCTTTAGATTCAAGAGACACCATTGGATCTTTGCCACATCCAATGGACCAAAATGTATGCCGACTTTATTTCTGAAATTAAATATGAGCCTTTGGATCTTTTAGTTCATCCAATGGTTGTGGTTGAAACTCTAGGCCTACAAACCACTTTTGTAGAGGAACTCATGGTTTTTAGTCATTCATACCACTTTTGATCACAACAAAACAAGGGAAGCCTATGCTTAGTCTAGGTGTAGACTGTGGCCACCACCCTCTTCCCATTGGTCCATCACTAATCACCTCTTAATCTAAAAGGCCCATTCAGGGTTCATTTTTTCCCTAATGAGGAGGCTGAAATGGTTGTTACAGAAGCCTCTACACCAAAAACAGAGTCTGCTAATCTTGTGTAAGAAGAAGAATGGGTGTTTACTACTGTTTGCAGTTTTGACCCATCTTCTCATGAGAAGTGCATGTCTGCAGTGGAATCAGATGTTTGGTACTTTGACAGTGGAGTGACCAAACATATTAGCTCGCAGCACAGTTTCTTCTCTTCACTCGAGCCTTCCCCTACAGGGAATACTGTCACATGCGCCAACAACTCCTCTTATCTTGTTATGGGAGTTAGTAAGATCATTCTGAGTACTGCTGGTGGTAGTTCTTCCACCTTGTGAGATGCTTTATTTGTGCCAGGGATCAAGAAGAATCTCTTATCAATTTCTGCATTAGCCAAGATTGGCTTGGTTGTCAAATTTGTTGATGACAGGTGTACAATTCATGCTCTATCAAATGGCCATGTGATTATTGCTTATGGCATTTTATGTCGTGGGTTGTATAAGCTCATAGACTATGAAAGATCTGCGAATGATTCAGCATGTACAGTTCATGATTCTCAGGCTATGTCAGATGCAAAGCTTTGGCATGCACGCTTTGGTCATCTGAATTTTGCTAGTTTGCTATGCCTGCAAAAATCTGATATGGTTTCTTCTTTGCCCAAGCTTGAGGCACCTACAAAACATGTATGTGAAGGCTGTATTTTGGGCAAAATGCAGCGTTCCTCCTTTCCAAAAGATGGTTCAGTTCGGGCTACGCAGAAATTGCAGCTTGTACATAGTGATGTCTGTGGTCCTATGTAGACACCTTCTTTTGGGAATTACCTTTACTTCGTGACTTTCATTGATGATTTTTCTAGGCACGCATGGGTATATCCACTCAAAGAAAAGTCGGAAGTGTTCATGTGCTTTAAACAGTTTTTGGTTTTGGCTGAAAATCTGTCAGCATGTAATATGGGCACCCTCCAGTTTTTGGTTTTGGCTGAAAATCTGTCAGCATGTAAAATGGGCACCTTCCGATCTGATCGAGGGGGGGAATATATGTATTCTGATTTTAATGCATTTCTGGATGAACGTGGGATAAAACACTAGTGTACAGTGCCGTATACACCTCAACAAAATGGATTTGTTGAACGAAACAACAAGTCACTCTTGGAGATGGCGAGGTGCATGGTCAAGAGTCAGGCTTTACTACATAGTTTTTGGCTTGAGGCTGTCATGTGTGCAACATATGTACTGAACAGGTGTCCCACTAAAGCGCTGCAATCAATCACTTCATATGAGGCTTGGCATGACCGCAAGCCATCTGTTGCTCATCTGCGTGTTTTTGGTTGTTTGGCATATGCATTAGTGCCTAAACAACATCGCAGAAAATTGGATGATAAGGTAGTAAAAAGTATTTTTGTTGGGTATAGTTCTGAAAGTAAATGCTATCGACTGTATCATCCATAGACTAAATGCATTCTGGTTAGCCGTGATGTTGTCTTTGTGGAAGATGCTATTCAGCCATTTTTTTCATGTACTAAGGAGACATCTGTTAGCTTCAAAGACATGTACGATACTTTGATGCCTCTTTTTACAGGTGGACAGTCTAGTGCTGGTCGTAATGAGGCAACTTCTCAGCCTTTGCAGGTTTCATATGATGATGCACATCATTCTATTTCAGATGCAGATTTACATGATGCACTTGATGAGAGAGCTGATATTGAGCAGGCGAAAACTATGCCAAAATGGTTGGTGCAGACTTTGCGTGACAGTAAAGTAGATGAACCTTTGTCATATCGTACTCGTTCAGGCTCTCAAAATGCCTCCTTTGCATCAGATTGCTATGCTATAGCACCCTCTAGTCTCTGTGATGAGAATGAGCCTGTTTCTTTTGATGAAGCACAGAATTCAGAAAATTGGATGGCTGCTATGCAATCTCAATATGATGCTATAATGAAGAATGGTACATGGTCTTTATGTGACTTGCCTCCTAGCAAGAAGGCCATTGGCACTAAGTGGGTATACAAGCTGAAGCGTAAACGTGATGGTACAGTTCACAGGTATAAGGTTAGGCTTGTTGCAAAGGGTTATGCGCAGGAAAGAGGCATTGATTTTGATGAGACCTTTGCACCTACATGCCGTATGACTAGTATTCGGAGCATTTGTGCACTTGGAGCCCATCATGGTTGGAATGTACATCAATTGGACATTAAAATAGCATTTCTTAATGGTGACTTGCATGAAGAAGTGTATGTTTTTCAGCCCTGTGGCTTTGTGCAGAAAGGGCATGAAAATCAGGTGTGCAGGTTAAAGAAGGCATTATATGGTTTAAAGCAAGCACAACGTGCTTGGTATGAGAAGATACATGCCTATCTGGTTGCACATGGTTTTGACAACAATCCAATTGAAAGCACCTTATATGTTAAGCGTGCTAATGATGTGCTTCTGATAATTGTTGTCTATGTTGACGACATGCTTCTCACTTGTCCTATTTAGAAGCATATTGCTGATTTCAAGGCTAATTTGCATGCCTCATTTGAGATGTCTGATTTGGGGCATTTGCATCACTATTTGGGCATTCAGTTTATGCAAGTTGATGGTGGAATGGCTTTGTGTCAAACAAGATATATTCACACATTATTGCAACATTTTGGCCTTGAAGACTGTAAGCCTATTGCAACTCCTATGGAGACAGGTTTACGATTGAGTCTTCATGATGCTGGGGATGCATTTGATGTTGTTCTCTATCAGCAGGTTGTTGGATGCTTGATTTACTTATGCATTACTCGGCCAAATATTCAGTTTGCTATCTCACAGATGAGCAAGTTTATGCATTGCCCAGGAGTCACGCATTGGAAGGCGGTTAAGCGCATCTTTCGCTACTTGAGTGGTACTCGGATACTTGGGTTGTTTTATCCCAAGGGGGGATCACTACCGCCAGATTTGCATGCTTTTTCTAACTCAGATTGGGCTGGTTGCTATGACACTCGTGTGTCCACCAGTGGTTTTTGCTTCATGCTTGGTAGCTCATGTATATCTTGATTGAGCAAGAAGCAGCCTACTGTGGCCACTTCGAGTTGTGAGGCTGAGTATAGGGCAGCTTTCACAGCGACTGTTGAGTGTGTGTGGCTCAGACGCCTTATGGTTGATTTGGGTGTTGGCCAGTCTTCTGCCACCACCATCTTCACTGACAGTCAGAGCGCATTGGGAGTTGTGAGGAACCCTATGTTCCATGCTCGCACTAAGCACATTGAGGTGCATTATCACTATGTCAGGGAGAGGTTCTCTGCTGGGGAGATCAGCTTGGCATATGTGCCCACGCAGGAGAAGATAGCATACCTTTTCATGAAGGCTCTACCTAGGGAGAAGTTTGAAGCTTTCCGCAAAGATTTGGGCTTACTTCCTTTTGTGGCGTGATTTCCACATAGCTTGGCACTTCCTTATACATGAGTGCCAACTCTTTCTTCACCGCATCACTCCTAGGGGGGATTTGTTGATATATTTAGCTAGTGATGTGTGTGAACACACTAGGACTCTCGGGGCACTTTTTTCCCTCTTTAGGAGGTTTTTTTCCCCGACTTGAATATACGCCTATTGCCCTAATGGGCTACTTATCTTTGTACATTCTCTAGTAATACATTCAGTATTGTGTGTTTGTGCTCCAAGCTTCTTCTTCTTCCTTATGTTGTTCGCGTGCTTCTGCAGATGTCTAACACAAGCAAGAACAAGTTGGAACACCAACTAGAAAACAATATAATCCTTCAAGAACTACACCACCAACGAAATTTGGTGATTGGAAAGATTAATACGTTTTTACAAGCAAATATTTGATTGTTGGAATAGACTTCCAATGTTATCGAGCTAATTGTAAATACACAGGTAGAAGATTTGTAATTCCAATAGGAAGCTTGAGAGCATGAAATTGTTGAAGCTACCTACATTCATGAGAAGATGAAGAGAATCTCCAAGCACCATTTGTATATGGAGTCTCCAATCACATTTATATATGGAGTGGAATTCAAATTATCCTAAATCAATAGAAATCATAGGTTCATATTAATTTATTAAAAGTTAAAAATTCTAAAATGTTTGTTGATTTTCTTTTTGGACTCTAAAGATAGTTTCTCCCGGAATTGCAGCATGATGAAGATCAAACAAGTGGCCTAGGGAGTAGATCTTTGACGCATGCAATGGTTGACAACGAACAATTTTGTAAAATAGTGTAGAATTAGTCGTGGAATAAATCTTACTAAGAGTTATTGTCTTATCTGAACGGTAGAGTTCTATTTGATATATACCTTGTTATTCTATTTCTACGATGGAAAGGACTATGGGTCGTTAGGAAAAGATGATGCAAAATGGATCCTCTATTCCAAATACATCTATATTGCAAACGAATTTAAAGAAGATCTCTAATATTGTTATTTCATAGTGAATTGATTATTTCTTTCATTTCTAATCAAGTACGTGAGTGTGTTCATTCATTGCGAGTTGCCTAATTCAGTAAGTGCATTGTTTTTTAGATCGTTCTATTTCTTCTATAAGCATGTGATCGAAGGGAGATTTCATAAAACCATGATAGAATCATATTGAAAAGATCTGAGTGCTAATGTGCTGAATCGGTAAATTTAACTCGTTTAAGGGATTTAAAAATGGTCGCCGTTACTCTATTGATATGAACTATGCATAGTGCCACTTCCCAATCTCATTATCTATTGGCAAAGATAATGAAAAAGGAGAAGATTCGAAGTTGGGATGAATGTTTTGGCGTCATTTGAAAAGCAGTTCTTAGTCAATTTTCACTGATGAAGATTCTTCCCATATGGAAAGCTATGTTTCCGATGCCCATACTGGCGCTATGTTTCCGATGCCCATACCGACCGCAACACTGACGTCGCGGGCAAACTGCACCTGTTCATTTTCCTAGGTAAAAGCCTCGATATACCCTTGATATGTTGTAGTGTATGGTGAAGGAGCTCAAAACTAATACGCATTTTATCTAAAGAGTCGTGAAGACTCACTTGTTTGAAAATTGTTACTATTGAGCTCAGGGGACCTCTTTCATCTTCTTTGTGAACCCTAGAAGGGCCCTGGAAACCGTATTGACCTTGTAATTCCATTCTCAAATCAGCGAGAGAGAAGCTACGAGAAGTGCATTGCATAAGTGATGCCGCTTCACCATTTGACCTGCGAGGAGGCGATTTCCACACTCGCAACACAGGAGTACAGAAATCCATAGCTTGAGATGTAGTACTGATAGGAATCATATCCATCATCCCTCCCCCCACAGGAGGAGAGCGCGACCGCGGAGACCTCTCAGAAGAGCCCATCAGGGGAGCCAGTATAATCAGTTAGGAGCACACTTAGGGTCGAACAACAGTGTTGCATGAAGGACTAAAGACTCCGCTCTACTAAGGTTCCATGAACCGCGAAGTTCTACCTTGGATGAATGTTTTGGCCTCATTTGAAAAGCAGTTCTTAGTTAGTTTTCACTGATGAAGACTCTTCTCATATGAAAAGCTTTATGTAACAAGATGCACAATAAGCAGTAAAACTTTATGTAGATTGTGAAGACGAAGAAGGATGAGCATCTTCTCATCTAGATATATTTGTAACCATTTGACATATATTTGTAACCATCTGCATAGTTATAATACTTATAGTACAATGAACAATTGAGGACGAGAAAGCTATGTTGGTTTCCCATCGAAGAGAGAATGGAATACTTTGGTGAACAAATGAGATTGTTTAAAATATGGTTATGGTTGCTATGATTGTGTAGGAAGCGGCTTTCCGAGAAGCTATGAGTAAGACTGTTGCAGCAGGCCATCATTTTTTTACAATTTTGGAGCTTCGATACATCCAAAAGTGCACTGCAACAGAGACAATATCCATATGAGTTGGGAGTAATGGGTGTGAGTCACATTTTCAACCATGAAGACTTCCTGATTTTGCCATTTTGAACGCGACGTCGATACCGAGAGAGTGCCGACAGAGAGAAGTGTTGGGCATACATATGATACCGAAGATAAATATGACCAGCAAAGCCAGTGCCCGTGAAATAAGCCTCATGCCAAGAGCCATCGCCGCGTTGCGTGGATAGTAGAAACTTGACTCCGAGATGAATTGCATCCTCCTCATACTCGCCCAATGCATCCCCTGCGGCTAGTAGCCCTTGAAGTGCCCATGCTGTTTGTGAAGCAGTGCTAGCCTGGCACCATCCTCTTAACTTGGGATGGACGTAGCTGGAGCATGTCTCTCCCCAACCTCCATCTTGTGCACATGCGCCCCCTTTCCCTGCATTTTTCGGGTTGATTAGGAGTACTGATTCTGAGGGACAGAGTTAATGGCAAGCTCATTTTGATAAGCTCAACATTATGATGCAGACTATGCTATACACTTACTGCCTTTACTATACCTGTTTTCCGATCGGGCACCATCCTCCCTGGCTTGTTCTGCATTTGGACTAGCCACTTCGCACTCTTCTGATTTCGGCATCGTATGATCCCCTTGGAGATGTCAAGGCTAGCGCAATAAGCGCGCCGGCTGTCCCGTATATGTAGTTGACTCTCCATCTCCCGAACGAGCACCCGTCTTCCTCCTGCTCACACTTGAGGTAAGTAAGAGATCTATACACTGATTCAGGAGGCATGTACGCGTCAATGAATTTGCATAGAGACGCAGTGGAGCACTCTGTCTTCAATCGCCCCACCATCTCTACTACGCGGGCTGTCACATCCACGGTGTTGGGATCAATCAATGCCTTCATGTCCCCCACAGGAGTTGAATTTAGCCATTCCTTATCCTTATCTTTATCGTATGCTCCCCAGCCACCGGGCGTGGACTGCATATGCCGGATCCAATCGAGAGCTCTACGTATGGCGCTACAGCCCTCAAGGTGACGCTGTTCAGTGCCATCGCGACGCATGCAGTATTGTCGACATCAGGATACCATCTGTTGCAAAACTGGAATGCCCATCCCCCGCCACCGCAGGTGGACGGGACATTGTAAACCCAGTCACCTTCGAATGACACCTGCTTTTGGAGCAGCCACTCCCCAGCCTTCTGCAGGGCTGGGTGGTCTGGCTGTAGGCCGCTTTTGACGAGAGACCTGACTATGAAGGCAGTGTCCCATAGTGCGGACAGCATGATTTGCACAACGAGTTCATCCTTCGTCTCCACGAAGAATCTCTTGAGAGCGAGCAGCAGTTTTGAAAGAATAGGATCTGCAACATCGAGGGCCATTACCTTGTTCATATAGAGAATAGAATAAAACATAGCTGGATATATGGCAGAGAAATCTCCTGTCTCTTCCACTCTTGCCACTTCCACTCTTGGCAGGAGCCATCTTGTCACCTCATTCAAACTCCTTTCTCTTAATGGCACTAGCCCTAATCCCTCCATCGTCTTGAAGCAATAGTCATACCAAGGAAAAGCCTACTCTTCCAATCGCCACCAAGGCTGAAACTGCTCCGCACCCGTTCCTGCGTGTAGAGCTCGTGAAATGAGAGATTTTCGCTGAACTTGAAGACCAGCTTTTTCTCAGCAATGGGAATTAGAGGCACCAGGTCGGAAGTAGCATCAGCCATGGAGGAAGCGAAGGAAGGCTCGACCATTCATAGCATCCTAGGAGATCAAGGCAGATTCTGGTGAACATGCGAGACTCGGCGATTCCGCCTTTGCTAAGAAATAACAGCCTCGCCTTCTAAAGGGCAGGATCCGTCTTCGGAACATTCAAGAGGCGTAATGCAATGTAGCTCTCGATTGTACAATTCAGGCATCCACCACCCCCATGGCATATCTCCCAACCACCGTCCGCTGATTGCGTCCTTCTCAGATAGTTTTCCGCCTTGTGAAATGGGTACTGCTCTGCGTTCCCTAGAATCTTGTACAAGAGCACCGTTTCTGCCGTGAAGGTTACATTCGCTTCAAGCTCACCCCACCAATATCCTTCAGGAAATTGCAGGGATAGCAAAAGCTTCTGGCTGTCTTCAATAGCCCTCTCGAGGGACTTATGAAAGCCATTAGTCTGTGATTTGTCCTCGGTGTAGTAATCTTGATTGTATGGAAGCATAGCAGAAGTCATGCGCAAGGCAGTGCAGGAAACCAGCACGGGAAAACCACAATGTTTAATAGACCGAACGAACTACATAATAGTGCTGAATGCACAGCATGCTTCTGTAATAAGCAGTAAAGCAGAGCAATCAAAAATATTACCTGTGCAGCAACGACAGGCGAAACAGTGTAGGTGATCTGATGATATACGAGACTAAGCAGAACTCAAACGCTTCGTGTGATCTGAAGCTTGTCGTTCTCCTTCAATTCAAAACTTGGTTTTTTCGGCTTCAAGGACCTACATTACTTCCAACGTGTCAAAGGTGCTCACTTTTTATCTGGTATTTATGTGTTTTCTTCTGTCTTTCCTCGTAGATTATCTACAAGGGGAGACCCTCATTAATGTGCTCTCATTCTCGTCCTCATTAATGTGCTCTCATTCTCGTCCTGATTAATGTCTTCGGATTCAAGTTGTGCAGCATGCTCGTTCTTTGCGAATCAATCTTTTCAATTGTGTCTTGGGGGGGAGGGCGTTTAGATTTTTGATGGCGGTATTGCCCGTTTTGATCATTTTAGACCTTAGGAGGCCATAAGTTCTAATAGACCTGAAAATAATTACATAAAACATGTGAAATACAAAATTACATAAAAAATATGAAATATAAATGCTATGTTCAGATAACGTTAAAAATTGAAGGGCATGGTTGACCGTCAAAATATACAACCCTGAAGTATGTGAAATACGAATTATGTCAAAATCAGGAGAGTGATCATCATGAATGTGCTCTTCTCCGCTCACTGGATCCATAAGCCATCAAGGGTACGTTCAGTGAACCAAAAGCCTAATCGGGTAACCCAAAAAGCATGCACGTGATTCTTTGCTTCTGTTTAGGCTCTTTGTGCAAGTTGTCCAATATGCTCATCCGTTCCTTTTAATTATGTGTATTGTCCTTTTTCTCCGCTTAGCCTATGTACAATCAAAACTTGATAGAGGAGCTCTTATTTAAGTCAAGTTCTTGCTCAAGTGTTCTGTGTCGTTTATGTGACTTCACATTTCTTTGGCACTATGATATCCGCAACCATTTAGACTTAATAGATGAGCTTCACTTGACTGAAATTTCTCCATGTCGTACTTAATTTTCAGACAACATCCTCTCGTACTTCTAGTCTTTCAAAAAAGTATAGCAATTTGCCCGATTCACCCTGGCACTTTCAAGCAGCCTCTCTTCGTGCTTTTCTAACCTCGGAGCTTCTTGTATTTTTACAGTTTTCTTGTTTCGCTCACCTTTGGGCGTCCACCTACTCTTTCGTTATGCCTAAAATCAAGGCGATCAATGCACTTACCTTGATGACTCTCTATATCCCCACTTTTCAGGGTCAAGGCATGGTCTTTTTGCAGGCCTTCGATAGTGTCCGCCATTACTTCTTCATTTAGGTCTCCTTATTCCCGCTTGCATAATTGATCGTTTATTAAGCTTGTCGCTCTGTTTCGGATATCACAGGCATATACCTTATAAGTTTCCAGAGTTAATTTCGTATTTAATAAAATTTTTCCATGTTATGATTCTATCAAAATTCTGCCCCATTATGAGACCAGGAGGTATCAATTTCCTTCTTCTCTCTCACTCAAATAAGCAACGAGGACTGAAAATTTAAATGGGATCGCATAGATGAGCAGAGGTGATGGTAAACAACGCAAATCACGATTTTGAAATGTCTAGGGTTATCATGTGCTGATAACTTGACATACATGAGTGTTCAAAGGAGTTTTTCTGAACCACGAAGAGCAAGAAAAGTGATTGAATGGTCCAGATCCATCAAGGAAGTGCAATACATGTTTACCCACCTCAAGAACTTAAGAAAATCTCTAAGAGCTTCAAGAAGGCAAAAAATCTCTAGTGAAATTGAAAAATTTATAATCTCCAAAGATCCCACCTACTTGGATAGGGTTCTATGCCTCCACGAGAGATTGAAGTACGAAGAATACCTTGAGGCTAGCAGCATTCTCTCTGCTTCAAGAGAATTTTGGGCAAGGAACCTCGATCGTCCCAACAAACCCACGTTTTCTTTGGTTAAAAAGAAGAAAAGTTAGGATTTCATTCCTTTGTTGATGAAAAAGTCTGGTGGTTTTGCTATCAATGCAGGGGATAACTTGCATGAGGCCACCCACTTCTTTACTAATGTTTTCTCTAGTTCTCCCAAGTTGGGGGAGGATATCCGTGGAGCTAGTGCCTTGATTGCTCTAAAGAGAAAAAAAAAATTACCTCACCCGCTGGCTGCCTTGCTGGACGTGCCATGCAGTGCCGGTGAGATTAAAGAAACCATAGGTAAATTGAAACCCTACAAATCTCTTAGCCCTCACATGAAAGATATTATCCTCCCTCAAAAAAAGGGCTTCATCAAAGGAAGATACATCTTTGATGCTATCATTTCTTCATGGGAGGATATGGAGTATGCCCAAGAGTCCAATCAAGCTTTCTACTCCTTCAAAACAGACTTTGACAAGGCATATGATAGGATTGAATGGGATTATGTTCTCCAATCTCTTTAGGACATTGGTATGGGAAAACTCTTCATTAGAGCTATGAGCACACTTTTTGGCAATGCCCATTCTAGGCTTTCTATTAATGGTTCCCTATCTCCTCACTTTAGACTTAAGACATCCATCAGACAAGGCTACCCCCTTGCCCCCCTCATGTTTGCCATAGCTAGTGATGCCCTTGGATGCTTGTTGAAAGATGCTCTTAGTCAAAAGAAAATTGAAGGAATTTTGGTGATGACACTAATATCTTTTTCAAAGTTGTGCCGGTGGGAAGTTGTGAGGGGTGTGGGAGGTTATGGGTGGGAATAGGGGGAGGTTATGGAGGTTTAGAGGAGTGTGGGAGGTTGTGGGTGGGAATAGGGGGAGGTTGAGGAGGTTGTGGGGGGTGTGGAAGGTTGTGGGGGAGGGGTGGGAGAAGTCATGGTTGGTCGAAAATTGATCCAAGAAGTTTAAAAACTATCATTGGACCATTGGAAAACTCTCGTCGAGAGATTTCCAACGATATATAACACTGTAGGGTTTGGTTGAAAAATGATCCTCAAACTATCCATCCAAAACTAGTTAAAAGATTGTCTACTAAATCTTGTCTTATACGTCCATGTAAAAAAAATCGACGGGCGCCTTGGATAGTCCATCTGCCTCTCAAGGTATGGATCTGGGTTCGATTCCTAGGAAGCGTAGTGGCAAAATCCTTTTGAATCCTTTTGAAAAGTTGATCACGAACCCTTTTTTTTCATAAAGTAATTGACGCCGATGAGTACACGATCTTAATATAATGAGGCCATTGGAGGTTGTGGAGGGGTGTGGGGTTTGTGGGGGTTTGTGGAGGTTTGTGCGGTCGTGGGGGGTTGTGGAGGGGTGTGGAGGGTTGTGAAGGGTTGTGGGGTCATGGGGGGTTGTGGAGGGGTGTGGGGTTTGTGGGGTTTGTGGAGGGGTGTGGAGGGTTGTGGAGGGTTGTGGGGTCGTGGGGGTTGTGGAGGGGTGTGGAGAATTGTGGAGGGTTGTGGGGTCATGGGGGGTTGTGGAGGGGTGTGGGGTTTGTGGGGTTTGTGGGGGGTTGTGGAGGGTTGTGGAGGGGTGTGGAGGGTTGTGGGGTCATGCGGGGTTGTGGAGGGGTGTGGGGTTTGTAGGGGGTTGTGGAGGGGTGTGGACGGGTGTGGAGGGTTGTGGGGCGTGGGGTTGTGGAGGGGTGTGGGGTTTGTGGGGTTTTTCGGGGGTTGTGGAGGGGTGTGGAAGGGTGTGGAGGGGTGTGGAGGGTTGTGGAGGGTTGTCGGGTCGTGGGGGTTGTGGAGGGGTATGGGGTTTGTGGGGTATGTGGGGGTTTGTGGAGGGGTGTGGAGGGGTGTGGAGGGTTGTGGGGTCGTGGGGGGTTGTGGACGGGTGTGGGGTTTGTGGGGTTTGTGGGGGGTTGTAGAGGGGTGTGGAGGGGTGCGGAGGGTTGAGGAGGGTTGTCGGGTCGTGGGGGTTGTGGAGGGCTGTGCGGTTTGTGGGGTTTGTGGGGGCTTGTGGAGGGGTGTGGAGGGTTGTGGAGGGTTGTGGGGTGGTTGGGGGTTGTGGAGGGGTGTGGGGTCTTTGGGGTTTGTGGGGGGTTGTGGAGGGGTGTTGAGGGGTGCAGAGGGTTGAGGAGGGTTGTGGGGGTTGTGGAGGGGTGTGGGGTTTGTGGAAGGTTGTGGAGGGGTGTGGAGGGGTGTGGAGGGGTGTGGAGGGTTGTGGAGGGTTGTGGGGTCGTGGGGGGTTGTGGAGGGGTGTGGAGGGGTGTGGGATTTGTCGGGTTTGTGGGGGGTTGTGGAGGGGTGTGGAGGGGTGCCGAGGGTTGAGGAGGGTTGTGGGGTCATGGGGGTTGTTGAGGGGTGTGGGGTTTGTGGGGTTTGTGGGGGGTTTTGGAGGGGTGTGGAGGGGTGTGCAGGGTCGTGGAGGGTTATGGAGGCTTGTGGGGTCGTGGGGGGGTTGTGGAGGGGTGCGGTGGGTTTAGGAGGGTTGGGCCGTCATGGGGGTTGTGGAGGGGTGTGGGGCTTTGTGGGGTTTATGGGGTTTGTGGGGGGTTTTGGAGGGGTGTGGAGGGTTGTAGGGTTGTGGGGGGTTGTGGAGGGGTGTGAGGTTTGTGGGGTTTGTGGGGTTTGTGGGGGGTTGTGGAGGGGTGTGGAGGGGTGTGAGAATCGTGCTGTGCTACACACCCCCACATCAAGTCTTTGCATCGTCCCAGTGCAAGTTTTCTTCATACAACTTTTCTTCATAGGCTTATTGAATAGACTAAATAAACTGCAACCACTGAATGAAATATGGTATGTACACTGAATGAAGTTCTTCCATCTTGTCTTAGTTCACGTAATTCTTCACCTTGGATGCACTGCTCCATGTGGTAATACCTTTATCCTTTTGTACGGTCCTATCCATTTGGGTGCCAGTTTGGTTGAAATTGTTCGGATCTGATGCACCAGAACCAAGGATCCTTCTTCTAGTTCTTTGGACCTAAGATATTTGTCGTGCAATCTTTTGCGACCTTCTTGTGTTACCTGAAGTTTTTGCATTGCTCCTTCCCTGTATTCTTCTAAGGCCACTAGTCTCCTAATGGGGGGTTCAATTCCAATGGTTTTGGCTCCAATTTCTTTTTTGATAATAAATTCGAATGGTGCTAATGCCTCTTTTCCATATACTAAGCGAAATGGACTCTCACCAATAGTTCCCCTCTTTGTAGTTTTGAAAGCCCAAATTGCACCGATCAATGCTTGTGGCCAGAAGCTTTGATGATGGAAGGATAATTTGCAAAGCAATCCAATCAAAATCTTATTGGAGCTTTCTGCTTGGCCATTCGCCCTTGGATAGTAGGTGCATGATTTTTTATGAAAAACCTTGTACCTGTCAAACATAAATTGGAGCAATTGATTTACAAAATGTGTGCCTCTATCACTAGTGATTTCTAGTGGGCCACCAAATCTTGAGAAAACACGTTTATACAAAAACTTAGCTAATGTTAACGCCGTGCAGTCCATAGTAGCTTTAGCCTCTATCCATTTAGTTGCATAACATGTGGCCATCAAAATATACTTGTTACCCCCAAGTTGACTAGTTGGACTAATTGGTCCTATGAAATCAAGACCTCATCGTTCAAATGGAAGCCATCCTCTAGATATGACTAATGGTTGGAAATTCAATTTTGTTGGCATAGGAGCACATCTCTGGCAAATGTGGCATTCTTTAGCAAACTTGATCACATCCTTGTAAATATGAGGCCACCATACTCCCTTGTGGATGATTCTGTGCGCCAATTCTTCCCCCTTTAGATGCCCTTCACTCTGTGCTGCCTCAAGCAAAGGGGTTACCTGTTCTGGATAAACACACTTTCTCAAGATACCATGCTGACAATATCTATATAAATTCCCACTTATAAGTGAGTACGCTTTGGTTTTAAGGAGTAATCTTCTCTTTTCTATGGGTTTCAAATGCTGTGGGAGTTTTCCAGTAGTAAGAAAATTGAGAATTCCATCATACCAATCAGTTTGAATTGCTACTAGGAAGAGATTACTATCCACCAATTCATCATTAATACCTATTGCCTTCTCACTCATTACAGTCCTCGATACTTGATCTGCCATGTAGTGCTCTCTTCCAGGCTTAATATGAATATCAAAGTTGAATTCTTGAAACAGGAGTAACCATCTCCAAATCCTTCTAGCCACTCTAGGCTTGTTTATCAAGTACTTAAAAGGTTGATGGTCAGATATGACTATAAAATGTACACCGAGAAGGTAATGCCGAAAGTTTTGAAGAGCAAATACAATGGCCAAACCTTCCCTTTCGGTCGTACTATAGTTCATTTCTGCCTTGGTGAGTAGTCTGCTGGCATAGGAGATAGGTCTATCAACCTTGTGTGATGATGGTTGACCTAGAACTACACGAACAGCATGAAGGCTGGCATCTGTATGCACATGAAACTCCAATGACCAGTTAGGAACACTTAAAAGTGGAGCAGTACATAACCTCAATTTTAGTTCACAAAATGCTTTCTCAGCTTCAGCACTCCATTAGAAAGGGACCTTTTTACTGCTAAGCCTTGATAAGGGCTTAGCTATTTCTGAATACATTCGTATAAATCTTGTATGGTATCCTGCATGACCCAGAAAACTTTGCACTTCCTTTGGGCTTTGTGGAATAGGCATGGAAAGGATAGCAATAACCTTCGTAGGATCCACCGTTATCCCTTCAGCAGATACTATGTGACCGAGAACAGTACCCTTAGTGACCGAAAAGTGACATTTAGCAGGATTGAACATCAAACCTATTCTAAGACATTGCTCAAAGATTTCTTTTAGATTTTCCAAATGGCCATGGAAATCTTGAATTGCTCCTCTTCTATCTGTGCCTAAAAACACTGAAAAGTCATCCATGAAAATGCGGAGAAAGGTTGTTAACCACTTGCCCAATATGAGATACATTGTTCTATTAAATGAAGCGGGTGCATTCTTCAAGCCAAAAGCCATGTGAGTATAGACATAGGTGCCCCATGGAGTAACAAAGGCTGTTTTGTCCATATCATTAGGATGGATCACTATCTGATTGTAGCCACTAAAACCATCCAAGAAGCTATACAAAGTGTGATCAGCTACTTCCTCAAGTAATTGCTTTGTGAAAGGCTGAGGGAAACCATCTTGAACAGTCACTTTATTCAAGGCACGAAAATCAACGTAGACTCTTATTTTTCCACTATTCTTCTTGGGTACAATCACCATAGAGGAAATCCACCTCGAGGGTTCTATTGGAACAATTATACATGCTTCTTCTAGTTTTGTAATTTCCAATTTTACGGCCTCTGCATACTTTGGATTGAGTCGATACAACCTACTTCTTGTAGGCGCGGCTCCCTCAACTAGGGGTATTCGATGTAATCCAAGCTCCTTTGGTATCCCTGTTAGATCTTTGTAGGACCATGTAAAGACATTTTTATAAGCAAAAAGTAAAGAAGTTACCATTTGCAGTAAAGGGGGATAATGCCATTGTTATACTTTATGGGATATTTGGAATGAAGGTGTAATGCCTTGAGGATTTTAATGTGTTTTGTGTTTTGATTTAGCAGGTGAAGATCCATGAGGGTGTGAACGCGCATGGACTTGAATATATTTAGAAGAATATTTTTAGAAGATGGTTATTTTTAGTTATTTTTGTAAAAAATAATGGATCGCTTTAGAAAGCAACGTTTTTGTAAAAATAGAAAATTACGAACTTGTAAATAAAGCAAAAACACGCTTTTCGCAGCGCGGCCCTCATGTATCTTCTATTCAGGACGTAATAGGAATTTACTATAAATACGCATGCCCTGGAAGAGTGTCCATCAGAGCATGTGGGGGGAGATTGTACCCAATTTGGTGTTGTCTCTTATCTCTTTCTGTCTTTGAGTATTTTTTTTCTCTACGTTCGTACGTCTGTTATTCTCTGCGTTCGTGCGTCTGTGGTACCTGGGGCAACAGTGGTATCAGAGCCAGATTTGTGGCATCCAGTCCGTTCGGGAATCGGCGTCCATCTCAACCATCTGGTCCAGTTGCGGCGTTTGATTGCGATTTGTGGCATCGAGTCCGTTCGCGAATCGGCATCCATCTCAACCGTCAGGTCCAAGTTTTTCGTTCATTAAGTTTTTTTGAAGTTTTTTGGTTTTAGTTACGCCGGTCAAGTTTTTCGAATTTCACACTGTCACACTCTGTACCCTCTGTACCCCCTGTGCTCACTGTGCTCACTATGCTATCTGTGCTATCTGTGCTCTCTGTGCTCTCTGTACCCTCTGTACCCTATGTGCTCACTGTGCTCTCTGTGCTCTTTGTACCCTATGTACCCTCTGTACCCCCTGTGCTCCCCTGTGCTCCTTTTCGGTTACTCCTTTTTGGTTACTCCTTCGGCTTACTCCAAGGCGTCGACTAAGGCGTCGACTAAGGCATAGAACTATGGCATAACTTTGGCATCTTTGGCTTCTCGGGCACTCATGGTTCTCTTGGTTCCGTTGGCAGCCGTTGGCTACGCGCGAACCAATTCTAACATATGAGTGGCAATAAGGGCTTAGTTATTTCCCTAGTTAGCTTAGTTAACCCACATAGTTCCTTATTTAATATGTAGGGGATTTGAACCCACAACCTCATACTACCAAGAGATAAGTTTTATCCACTAGGCTATTTCCTCCTTTTGATACTCTATTCCTTTTAATAAATATTTAACATAACTTTTATCTCTCTCTCCTTTTATTTATTTGTTTATTTATTTATTTATTTTTATTTTATTTTTCTTTTATTTATTTATCACAATACTTCTATTTATTTATTAATCATACTATTATTATTATTATTATAATTATTATTATTAGTAGTTATTTAAATGTTATTGTTAAACGTCTTTTCCTATGTTTAGACCTAGGTTTTGCATCTTTCCATACGTCCATGGACACTACTCAAAATATCGATGATTTTAGTTCCTCACCCCTCCCTGGGGTATCAATTGAGCAACAAGTCGAACTTTTACGACATGAACTTCAACATGCCCAAAATGAAATAAAAGAACGTGATGTTGCACTCCAACAACTACAAAGCGATGACAATAACCTAGTCCGGGTAGTGAAGGCCAATTACCGCCCAAGAGCAAGGAACACAATCCAAGATTGGTGCCAAAAAATTTCCAATTTTCACGATTTGACGGACGAAAAGATGGCCAATTTGTTCTCTCATGGTTATCCCAGTTTGATGATTTCTACTCTGATGAATCTTATTCTGAACAGGAAAAAGTGAAATTTGTAACCAACTACTTAGTGGGAAAGGCTTAGTTATGGTGGAATGTTTTACGCCATAACACAGATCGCCCCACCACATGGCAAGCCTTTCAAGACAAGCTCAAGGAGTCCTTCCTTCCTCCTCAGTTTCACTTACATGCCCGTCGCTCTTGGACCACTTTTGGATGGAAAGATGGAGATACTGTTTCTACCTATACTGAACATTTTTGGCAAAGTTTATTACTTATACGTTCACTTGAAATGATTCCTGAAGATACTTTACAGCGGAAATATGAAGATGGTTTGGAGATGGGAATCCAAGCTAAGCTCAACACCTTACGTCCGACGACGCTCTATGAAGCTATTTCTTTTGCACATGATGCTGAGAAAGAATTTCAATCTATCACTAAGTCCATTCGCTTACAACAAACACGTCAACGACCACAACTAATCAAACCCACTTTTCCACTCAAGCATTCCTTTTCTACTTTTTCTTCTCCTCCTTTTCAACGTCCACCTACTTTTCAACGACCATCTATTTTTCAACGACCTCCTCAATCTACGTTTTTCCTAATCCCCAAGACAAACCCCTTACAGCCTACCAAACCTCCAACCTTTCAAACTACGACGATGGATGCCCAACAAAAGAGGTCCCGTATCATTTGTTGGAATTGTGGTAAGATTGGTCATACCAAAGCTAGATGTAGGTTCCCAACTAATCACATGCAACCTAGCAGAGCTAAAGTACATAACATGGAGGTGGTTCCTGAAGATATTCAATTTGAAGACATTCAACTTGATTGGACTGAAGACGCATTGGAGCAGGATCTAAGTACCTTGGGTAACACAATTTCTATTCATTCTTTACTCTGCATGCAAGGTACTATTAATGGTAAAGTTGTTAATATTTTACATGATGATGGTAGTTCACATGACTTTATTTCTCACATATTAGTCAAAGATCTCCAATTAACCCCACTTCCTTCTATGTACAAAGTCAAGGCTGCATTCCAAGGAAACAGATATAATGTTACAAGTGAAGTGCATAATGTTCAAATTTGTATAGGCTCATACATGGATAAATGCACATTCTTAATTGCTCCTTTGCAGTCCTATGATGTTGTACTTGGTATGCCTTTTCGTCACCATTATAATCCATGCATTGATTATCATACACACACCATGCGTTTTAAGTTTAACCCTCAAGATATCTGTTTGTCTGCAATACATGATTTCCAACCATTCCCATTAATTAGTCATACACAAGTAAAACGTGCATTCCGAAAAGGCTACAATTCATGTATTGTTTTTGTCAATAACATAGTCGATTATCTAGATCCACTTCCTAATACCCATAAACCATTTATGGATTCTTATAAGGATTGTTTTATGGCTGATTTTCGTTCTAAACTACCACCTTGGAGAGGATCCCTTGATCATAGTATAGACTTAATTCCTGGTAGTTCTCCTCCCCATAAAGCACCTTACCTTTGCACCAACAAGAAATAACCAATCAAGTTAAGGATTTACCTCACAAAGGACTTATCAGGCCTAGTTCTTCTCCCTTTGGAGCACCTGTTCTTTTAGTAGAGAAGAAAAACAAGACTTATAGGATGTGCATTGATTATAGAGCACTCAATAAGATCACAATAAAAAAATAGATATCCTATTCCTAAGATAGATGATTTATTAGATAAACTTCGTGGAGCACGTGTCTTTAGTAAAATTGATCTTCAATCTGGGTATCATCAAATAAGAATGTCACCAAATGATATTTTTAAGACTGCCTTTCGAACTCAGACCGGTCACTTTGAATTCATGGTAATGCCTTTTGGACTTACCAATGCACCTGCTACATTTGCACGCATGATGAATAATATTTTTCTTGAATACCAAGCTTTTGTTCTTGTTTTCTTCGATGAAATACTTGTCTATAGTAAGAATGATGATGACCATGAAAAGCATTTAGCAATAGTTTTTAATTTGTTACACACCAACCAACTTTATGCAAATCCTGAAAAGAGTTACTTTTTCCAAAGAGAATTAGAGTACTTAGGCCATATTGTTTCAAGTCAAGGAGTTCATGTAGATCCAAAGAAGATTAAAGTAATTAAAGAATGGCCTATACCACAATCGGTGAATGTTGTTCGCTCTTTTCTTGGATTAGCTAGTTTTTATAGAAAGTTTGTAAAAGGTTTTTCTTATTTAGCCCTCCCACTCACTTTATTATTAAAGAAAAAGTTAAAATTTGCATGGGGATTGCCACAACAACAATCTTTTGAAAAACTTAAACAATCACTTTCTCATGCACCTGTTTTGCAATTACCTGATTTTACACAACCTTTCCATGTAGTTACAGATGCTAGTGGCTCAGGTATAGGTGCTGTATTGATGCAAAATGATCATCCCATTGCATTTGAAAGTAGGAAGCTTAAACCTTCTGAAAAGAACTACAGTACATATGATAAAGAACTTTTGGCAGTTGTACATGCTTTAAAAATTTGGAAACATTATCTCATGGGTACAGAAGTCATAATCAAAACCGACCAACAAGCTATTAAACATTTACTCAATCAACCATTGATTTCAGATCGACATATCAAATGGGCTTCATACATACCAAATTTTCAGCCTATGATTCAATATCAACCTGGCAAAGCTAATGTTGTAGCTGATGCCTTGAGTCGTTTTCCATCCACACAAACATTTCATGACATACATTTCTGTGGTTCATATTCATTCATTTCATGACATGATTCCTACATATGCATCTGATTTATATTTCTCACAAACATGGAATGCTTTCAATAATTCTACTACATTTAGTGAAGACCATTACACATTTCATAATGGATTCTTGTATTTTGATCATAAGCATTGTATTACACAAGATTTTAAAGAATTTGTTATGAATGAGATGCATGAACCACCATATATGGGTCATAGGGGCATACAAAGTACTGTTTCTACATGTAAAGAATTCTTCTTTTGGCCAAATATGGAAAAGGATATTACACAATATTACACAATATGTTTCCCAATGCATTGTTTGTCAACGTGTCAAAAGACATCATGGTAAAGCATTTGGATTATTAATGCCACTTCCCATACCTAATGGGCCATGGGAACAAATTTCTATGGATTTTATTACTGGTCTTCCTACAACTTCATCACATCATGATATGATTTGGACAATTGTTGATAGGTTTAGTAAACAAGCATATTTCATTCCTTGTACGAAAACTCTTTCTGCACCTCAATCTGCCAAATTATTTATTAAATGTATTTTTCCACATCATGGTTTTCCAAAAGTAATTTTATCCGATCGTGATGTTCGTTTTTGTAATCACTTTCGGGTTGCATTATTTAAAAATTTAGGCCTCTAAAATAGATTTTAGTTCTGCATTTCATCCTGAAAGTAATGGGCAAAGTGAAGCTACGAATAGTACTATTTTGGATCTATTACGTTGTTATTCTTTAGATAATCCAACTAATTGGGATGAGAAACTTTTTGTACCCCAATTTTCATATAATAACACAACACATACCACTACTGGACATGCACCAAATGAAATTGTATATGGTAAAAAGCTTCCTACTCCCATGTCTATCATTCAAACTGACATACCTATGGCTGCTTCTTTTGCACAAGATCATATTTCTATACTTCATGAGGTTCATGAGCATATTAAAAAGAGTCAAGAACGTTATACCCGTAATATTAATAAGAAACGAGCAGCTTAACAATTTAATGAAAATGATTATGTTTGGTTACGCATAATTAAACGACATTTGAAAAATATTCTACAACATCCTAAGGTAAAACTTGCACCACGTTATTATGGACCTTTCCGTATTATTCAAAAAATTAATGAGAATGCTTTTAGATTAGATATACCTTCTCATTGGAATATTCATAATTCTTTTCATATCACTTTATTGAAACCATTTAAAGGAATTTAACCACTCATTCCTATTTTTGATGATCCTCCATTGTTAGAAGAGGATGCTGAAGTTTTAATTCCAGAAAAAATACTTGATCATGATGTTACTACTACACGCACAGGTAATCAATACCATAGATATTTGATTAAATATAAAAATCATTCATTCGAAGAATCACAATGGATTCACCAAACATCACTAACTCCACATTATCATCATTTGATTTCTGCTTATCATTCACAATCACATTAAATTCTAGTTTTGCAGTTCCATGCATTTTTTTTTTTTTACATGGCACATGCCTATGATTGTTCAGTGATGCGACATGTGATTGGCCATCCATGTCTATTTTATTTTTTATCAACTGAGGTCAGTTGCTCGTCAACTGGGCGACATGTTATACTTTATGGGATATTTGGAATGAAGGTGTAATGCCTTGAGGATTTTAATGTGTTTTGTGTTTTGATTTAGCAAGTGAAGATCCATGAGGGTGTGAACGCGCATGGACTTGGAGATATTTAGAAGAATATTTTTAGAAGATGGTTATTTTTAGTTATTTTTGTAAAAAATAATGGATCGCTTTAGAAAGCAACATTTTTGTAAATAAAGCAAAAACACGCTTTTCGGAGCGCGGCCCTCATGTATCTTCTATTCAGGACGTAATAGGAATTTCCTATAAATACGCATGCTCTGGTAGAGTGTCCATCAGAGCATGTGGGGGGAGATTGTACCCAATTTGGTGTCGTCTCTTATCTCTTTCTGTCTTTGAGTATTTATTTTCTCTACGTTCGTACGTCTGTTATTCTCTGCGTTCGTGCGTCTGTGGTATCTAGGGCAACAACCATAGCCAGGAGGCCAAGTAGACTACTCGAGGGTTCTCTTCATCCCCTACATTTACTTCTTGAACCAGTGTTTCATGACTAGTCTTGTTTGAGAAATCATCTCCACTGTATGTTGGAGTCGACTTTAACTTATATTCGGCAATATGTTCTCTAGTCCATCCTTGAGGTATATCTGAAAAGGGAAGATCTTCTCTGCACTCAGGCTCATAACTTTCCATCCCGGATACTTCTATATTTGTTGCCTCTTCAAAGTTTGTATTCTCCTGCAAACTCTCATTCTCCAACTCCTTGTGAACTTCATGGCCTTTTCCTATAATGTCTTTATCTGCAACTTCTTCCTCTATTTCATTGATTTCCACCGTGCAACACTCTGCACTTTCCATCATCCAATTCAATAATGTATCTTCTTCTTGGGGTAGAGAGGGCATTACTTGAGTGTCCACAGTATACCCAGTAGTTTTCCCTGAGTCAAATCCTTCTTCCAAATGTAGTTGTAGTTGGCTATTGGTGCTTGTTGAAATCAATATTTTGTTTCTCTCCCAATCTTGCACGGCTTTTGCTTGCCTCAGCCAAGGTCTCCCCAGGAGTAAAGGGTAAGAAGTATCCTGTGGAAGTGCAATAACAAAAAAATCTAGAACAAAGTGGCAACCCTATACTATCATCAGTACCTTTTCAATAATGCCAAGAGGCGCAACCCGATGTTGATCTGCTAGTGTAACTGTGAATGGTGCCATCTTGGTGGGGTTCAAATTCACTTTCTTCATTGTGAAATCTGGCATCAAATTGATACCAGAGCCTCCATCTATGATCACACCTGTGAGAGCTTCATCCTTTATACAAACAGATAATCTTGAGCTTTGGTAGTGTGCCAAGGGTGCAGGGGGAAAATCAACCATGAAACCATCTATATTGGGTGATGGTATCAAGTGAGCAGAGTGTATAATCTTCAATAACTCACTTCTTATTTTTGAATCCATCCTTATAAGTGCGTTCAGACTAACCTTGTGATGAATACCTTTTAAGATGTGTTCAATGTTTACCTCATGAGTGTCTTTTTGCAGACTTGTTGGTTGGTCCCTTAGAGAAGTATTCATCCTTTCATAAGCTCCTTCAATTTCTGCTTGGCCCTTCCATCCATACTTCTTTTCCTCCTCTTTATCCTCGAATCCTTGTTGTTCCTCTCTACGGATTGCTGTTGCTTGTCTGGCTCTAGACATCATGGGCATTGCAGAGGACGAAACAACATAAGACTGAGTGGTCATACCTTCTTCTTATGGAGAGACTGAGACTGCAAGCATGTGGATTGGAGCAACACCGCTTCTTGGGAAGTCTTTGGTATAGTGATCCTTGGCCTCTGGACAATGTTGACAAGGAGGTGCATCTTTTGGAAGAGAAAACCTATTTTGCATATGGCCATACTCACCACCGCAATAACACATCAATGGTATATTATATCTAGGCTTTGTGGTACGATTTTCCTCTCTATTAGATGCATTTGAAGTACTAGCATAATATGAATCCAAAGCTTGAGGGTTACCTCGTTGCTGTGTACCCTTGAGGTAGTAACGTGCTTCGTTACAGCCACTCCAGAACAGAGGTGAAGAAGATGTGGAGGTGCTTGTAAACAGTTACCATTGGGGAAGGAGGCTCGGGTGGATCACACAAGGTCGATCTCAAAGCCTCGTCTTGATGTGTAGCATTTAGCATTGGATCCAACAGAGGAAATAGATGGTAGAAAAATCAAGCACAAACAGAGTAGTAAGCACCAATAGGATTGTGCACGAGAAGCTAGATCCATCTTGCAATGTTGCACTTTGTGCCGGTGTAGCTCAAGGACTCTATGCTCAGACTCATTGCTTAGAGAGAGGATAAGAGTGCTACGCTTGGCCCAATTCACCTTTGTAGCTGCTTCATCTGCGTAGCCACATCGAGAAGCTGCGAATCTGCGAGAGAGGACAGATAGGTTGAATGTAACGTGTTGGGGGACAAGGTTGTGGAGGGCTGACTTGCTGAGATGGGTTGCTGCCTTGCTCATTTTGATCTTAACCAGCTGAGAAGGCCATCTGTCTCGTAAAATAGGAGGAGGGTACAGCCAGAAGGAAAGCGCAACAACAAGCTAGGAATGTATCTCAACAGAAGGTGAGGGGAGGTTGGGTGCGAACACAGTTGATAGAAAAAGGCTACCGTGCTTTCTTTATCAGTGTTACTTGCCATGGGGAGGCCTTGATCCAAATTGAAAAGCGGTAGGCACGCAGATCTCGATTCAAGACCACTTGTATAGATAATACTCGTATCGATCTGATGGACAGAATGAAGTCTGGGGTTTAGAACCTTCTCGGATTTGGTTTGTTTCTTTTTTTGGAGAAATCCGTTTAGACTTATCATCATCTCCAACTAAATGTCCCTAAGTTCTCGCTGCCAAGCAAAGAAGGCCAACTACATATACTGCCTCGGAAATCTTGTGGAATGACATCACCAGTGATTCCAAAGTTTTTTATTTCTTTTATGCATTTCTTTTCTCATCTCGTTAAATATGGATATCGCACCATACTTTCATATTACTTAGTATTGAAAGAATGAGATTATAGATGATGCTGAGGACCATCATGCACATTAGTGCACTTATGTGAGTTAATGCGCGCATTAGGAGTGATAACCTTTGGCTTATATCTATTCGATGAGCATGTTAATTTATGACCAAGGACTCATATAGGCATGTTTTCATCACCTTAAGTAGGGCTTATATGTGATTAGCTAGAATTGCTCTTTGATAATCCGTATGTCCATTTTCTTCACTCCATTGAAAAAAAGACTCCCTCATCGCATTTTGATGCTCAAGTTGAGATATCACATTTTTTTTCCACCATTGTAACACATTACTAAGGATTATACTTTTCAAAGGGTCAAAATCCTCTTTGTATTTTTCGTAAGAAAAATTGTATCCTCCAAAAAGAGTTAAGGCTACCACATCCCAACTTTTGGCACTAAGTGCCCATCTTTGTACATCAAGAATATAAGAAGAAGAATGATTTGTGTGTGCAAGTGTGGGTTGGAGGCTACTCTAAGCCCACCCACAAGATCGCTCCAAGTGTCTAAGCCTACTCTAAGCTCAATTGGTGTGCAACAGGATAATCTAAGCCATCTCCTCTCGTGTCGAATCATCTCGGTGTTTCTGCAAGTGCAGGGCTACTCTAAGCCCCCCCCCCCTCCTTCCCAAGAAATTTAAGTGTGAAATTCAAGCAGATACTTTCACATTTCATCCGGGTAGAATATGAAGATATGAAGTATCAACTTGAAGCTTTTGGAATTCTAAAGGTGAGAGTTTGTCCACGTGTTTCATTAGATGTTACAGATTCTTGGAAGGATTTACTTGAAGAAACGTTTTACAACTTTATGTAAGAAGCATGGACACTTAGAAACATTCAGGCAGCAAATCAAACATTCAGTCATGAAGGTCTGGGCACAGGTATTTCGTTGGAAAGATCTTGAGTATCTTTTAGTCAGATGTCTATCCTTTGTTTGTAAAATTCTTAGCATTGGAAGAAGTAAGTCAAAGATTCAGATTCTATCAGATTTATATTGCAGAGAAATAGAAGAAGATAGTTGTTATGTTGTAGAAGATTATGACTCCTAAAGTGCTTTTGGCAAAGGTTTTATTAGATCAGCTAACCTTATTCTAGATTATGGGAAGCTCAGGAATGATAGTGAAAGCTATTGGCAACTGTAGTACTAATAAAACAGGTTAAGGAATTTTGTTTCAGATACAGGTATTGATCATTGAAGATCAAATTTATTGAAAGAAGTAAGACATTGTAGATTTCATAAAGTCTCATATACTTTAAGAATTCTGGATACTAGTGTTAAATCATCGAGGAGGGTGATAAAACATGAAGACTTATTTTCTGCCATATGTGAAAGAATGCAAATTCATACTTATAGGCATTCCTATATGAGGTATTCCTATATTTCCTTTGTTAGTTTCTTTATATGTTCTAGCTTTGAAAGAAGGAGAATGTTTGGAGAAATTTCCTATTAGATGTTTCTCTTCGGGAGAAGATTCTAGAGTTCTATTGCAAAGGAGCTTGATATTTCAGAGAGGTATGTTTCAAAGGTGCACACATATATGCTTATACCACACTCAGAAGGAAAGAGGTATGAAGGACTTATAGATAGAACAAGGATGAAGACAAGATGACATCATAGATATGAAATTTTGGTGAGACTCATGAGTTGAGTTGAGTACAATCAGAGATGAACGAGCTAGTGTTCATAATACACTAAGTTGTGAGTTGTTAGTCACAAGTCCCAGGATTCAATTTCTAATTTTCTTTAGTATATTTACATGACAAGCCAGAAGTAGGTTGAGAAAGCTTTCGTAAGGTAAATGCAAATATATGGATCCTAGTGTATGCTTATAGGTTTGAGAAGACTTATTTCACGAGATAGCAGATTCAGAACACTATTGGATATCTAGTTTGCATATTTTTTGAGGTATTATGGTTCATTTTCAACAAATTCAGATTTCTTATTAGTTTTGAAGAAGACTTTTGAAGAAAAGGTTTGAAGGTGAATTTAGGAGTACAAGTTTGAACTTTATGATAGTTTGCAGATGAATTAAGCTACATATCCAGTTCAGTTTATACCAATATGACATTGCAGGGGGGATTGTTGGAAAACAATGTAACATCAGCCCAAAATCCATTTAGGGCAGAAACACTAATTTTGGTACTTAGTCATTTTAGGCACAAAAATGGGTAATATTTTTATGGGCCTATCTTGTAAAGCTTGATGAGACCTTTCTAATGGTATATGACATGCATTCATGAGAGATCAAACTTGGGAGAAACTCCTACACCAATTGCAATGCCAGCTTTGGTCCCTCAGTAGAGGTGGTGCTCTAGCACACATGGGCTAGCCATGGTGCACTCTAGGAGCATGTTGAGGAGCAGCTATGGAGTTCTTCTTAGAGAAGAGTGTGCTCACACTCTTGCTTATGTAGAGGACTTACCTATCAACAGCTTGGTAGTGTGGATCAGCCAGCTACATTATGTATTTTAATATCATCTTCTACATGAATATTTCGATGTACTTCAAAGACATTGGATGGAAGTTAACATAAGATTTGCATTTTATGTTAAGAATTTAGTACATATTCTCTTTATGCACACAGGTACTACTTGGAGTTTATGGAGGTAGTGGCATCCATATAAGGAGGAGTCCCATTCGACATATCTAAAGGAGAATGAGTACATGCATGCTACATGCATTTCGATGAGTTGTTAGAGAAGGTGTGTTCACATGAGTATGTGGATTTTTGGCAGCAACATGTTAGCATTCTATGCTAATTCTATAAGTATGTGATCTTTCACACACACATATGATTTAAGGGTCTTCCATAGCCTAAAATTAGATTAGGGTTTGCTCAAGATCAGTTTCAAACTGATCCTTCCTCTTTCTGTCACTCATATACACTCTTCTACAACCTATCAGGTCATACATCACATACATATTCAGATTTGTGTCCCTACATCTGAATATTCCAGTAAATTTTGTACATTCACTATTCCATCTATTTTTGCTCACATAGAGAGGTTGAGATTTTGACTCCCACATTGTAAATTGACATTTTTATATATGATAGTGTGAGTAACCAGTGGTTTACGTAACACTTTACACATGTTTTCTAATCTCTCTCTATCTTTGTCTCATCATGTGTATGACTAAGTGTTGTATGTTCATGTTTTGTCAATATTGGAAGATTGCTCAAATCTGTGTTATAGATCCTGAACTATGGAACCATGGACCTATGATATTAGTTATAGGCCTACTAAATTTGCAACAGAAGACACCTAAACAAACCATCACAAAGTTTGTTACCAAGGTCAAGAGGATCAGTTAGCATCCATTGAAGAGCTGATTGGAGAAGAGGCTATGATGAGGAGAATTCTCAATGGGATTCAAAGTGATAAGAAATGGCAAGCCTTCACCATGGCTTATGATGTCATCACAGATGTGCAAACTCAGGACTTCAACATCTTTCTTGGACAAATCCCCAATCAAGAGTCCAACAATAGCATAAAGGAAGGTAAATCCTATCATGTTAATTCAATTAGTATTTTATATGTAGATAAGAAGGATAAGAAGTTAAAAAGCAAGAAGATTAAGGAAGAGGATGAAAAGGAGACTTCTCAAACCATTTTGACAAGCAAGAGAAAGTGGAAAAAGAAGAAGAAAGGACCAAAGCATGACAATGCCAAAGGTCAAAATGTTCAAACTTGTGCCATTCACAATGCGACCAACCACACCACTCAAAATTGCTAGTTCAATGGGAAGACTGAGAAAGGAAGTGGAAGAGGTAGATATGGAAGCAATAGGGGTAGAGGTGGACACAACTTCAACAATATTAATAGAGGCTATAATAGAATGGACTTCAACAATTATTCACAAGATCAACCACATGAAGACAAATTGTGTCTAATAAATCTAAGCCACAAAGAAGGTAAAGAAGATGATCATTTGTTCTACATAGATTCTGGGTGTCAAATCATGTTGTGGGCAAAATTACTCTTCTATCTGATTTGGAAAGTCCAAAGCATAGACAAGACATTCAAACAAGGGATGACACAAAAGCAGAATGTGGAGAAGATTGGTAATATCAAGCTTCTAATGGTAGCACAAACATTCTGAGTAAGGTTTTCTATGTAGCCACTATCACTAAAAACCTAATAAGTGTAGGCAAAATAGTTGAGAAAGGCTTGCAAGTTAGGTTCACCCAACATGGAGCTTTTTTGGAAGATCCATGTCAAGGCGTCAAGAAGATAGCCAGAGGTGAGAAGCATGGTAGGCTCTCTATTTTCAAAGTAGGAAAAACCAAGAACATAGCTCTATTCACTTTTGGGTATCAAACCCTAAGTGAGCTTGAAGTGTGGCATAAGAGACTTGCTCATGCGAATGAAATAACCTTGAAGGATATGTGTAGGGATCAAAGTTCTCTAGGACTACCAAACATGTCAAAGCAACATATGATCAACAGGTGTGATGCATGTCAGATTGGGAAGGCACAAAGACAACCATTCAACCACAAAGGCTACATCCACAACAACTTAGTGGTCTTATTACATACAGATATCTGGGGATCAAGTCAAGGACCTTCATTGGCAGGATCAAGGTATTATGTATCATTTATTGATGACCATGGTAGATGGACTATTCTATACTTTATCTACAGTAAGAATGAAGTGTTTGATTGCTTCAAAATGTATCTACCACATGTGGAGAATCATAGAGGTAGATCACTCAAGAATCCTAGATCTGATAGAAAGGGAGAATACTTCTCCAATGATTTGGATATGTTCTTGCATGATAAAGGTATCAAAAGGGAAGTGACTACTAGGTACTCTACTCAACTAAATGGAGTTGCAGAGAGGAGAATCAAGACATTGGTTGGATCATTTAGAACAATTTTTGAAGAGAAGAGGTTGCCACATTATCTATGGGTAGAGGCTATTTCAACTGTTGTGTGTCTTGTCAATAGACTACCATCCAAATCACTCCAAGGTATGACTCCTTATGAGGCATGGCATGGAAACAAACCTAGCTTTAGACATTGCACGGTGTTTGGTTGTTTAGTTTATGCTCGTGTACCATCACAAATAAGAGGTAAGTTAGATGAAAGGGTGACAAAGGCAATGTTTATTTGGTATGACACTAAGTCACACGGGTTACAAGTTCTATAATCCTTCAACCAAGCAATTCACTAGAAGTAGAGATGTTGTGTTTGAAGAAAACATGTCGTGGTATGATGAAGACAAAAAAAAGGTAACCCTACCATATGATCTTGATTCTGATTCTCATCAAGTAAGAAGCAAGAATGATACATACATCCTGTAGAGAGTACGCAAGCGGAAGCAAAATGAAAAGTAAAGTAATCTCAAAAAACAGAGAATGTGTGAGACACAAAATGAGTAGACCATGAAATGGGTAAACTCATGTGGATTAGAAATGAGCTTTCCAAGAGAATGGAGTAGGCTCCTCAAGCTTCTAAACAAGTACAAATGAGGGGAGAGGCCCTCCTTATATAGATTTGGGACTAGGGGCTCTCAAAAGTACATCATATGTGGGATAAGTGTCCTGAAAGGAGAATGAATACAACTGGTAGAAGCACATGGCAAGGTGCCCAAATACAAAGGAAATACAATATAAAATGGAAACAGACTAGAAATGGAGTGCCTCCTGGATACAAAATGGGGATGCACTCATGTGGATACAAATGTAGATGAAGTAGGAGAAATCATGTCGTCAACACCCCCTCTGTAGCTCCATTTTGGAGCGGCTGAATGTTGAAGAGGTCCACCAAGTGCTGAAGCGGAACCAGAGGTAGAGCCTTCGTGAACATATCTTCTAGAGTAATCTCCTAAGATATGAGCTTCTTGTGGATGAAGTGGTACTGGATCTCGATGTGCTTCGTCTGAGCATGGAACACTAGATTCTTGGCGATGGCGAAGGCTCACTTGCTGTCCGTGCGAAGACATGTCGGAGTATCCTACAAAACACCAATGTCAGATAATAAACGTCAAAGCGAGATGGCCTCACATGCTGCAAAGCTGGATCCTCGGTACTTGGCCTCGGTGGATGATAGTGCAACTGTAGGCTGCTTCTTACTTGCCCAAGAGATAGGTCCTGAGCCAAGCAAGAATATATACCGAGAAGTAGACCGTCAAGAATCAAGATCACTAGCCCATTTTGAATCAGAATACCTTGCGAGTTCGATGCCTCCTCTGTACCAAAGACCATGATGTTAAGTGAGGGCAAGGTATCGAAGTAGTCTCTGAGCAGCATCCCAATGAGTCTGACGAGGCTGATGTGCAAATTGACTAAGTATAGCAACTGCATAAGCAATATCTGGTCTAGTGTTGGCAAGATAGAATAATGAGCCAATAAGCTATCGATAGGTATGCACATCCACAAGTGATGATGAGTCCTCCAGTGTAAGCTTGATGTTTTGATCAAGTGGTGTAGAAATTGAGCGACAATGGTCCATGTTATATCTGGAAAGTAAACCAGAGCAATACTTTTTTTGTGATAGGAATATACCTTCTTTTGTTTGCCAAACTTCCATACCCAAGAGGTAGTGTAGTAAGCCAAGATCTATCATAGAGTACTCAAGATGAAGCTGTGTGATGATGAAGAGGATGCGTTCTTTGTCTGAGCCTGTCAAGATCAAGTCATCTACATAGAGAATGATGATGGCTACTAAAGACTTCTTTTGATAGATATAGAGATTAGCATCAACATTGCTTCTGTGAAATCCCTTGTCTTCAAGGATCTTGTGAATCTTTTCCTACAAGGCCTGGGAGCTTGCATGAGTCCATAAAGTGCTTTGTGAAGTTTGTACACTTGATCTTCCTTTCCTTTGACCTTGAAGCCCTCAAGCTGTTCAACATATACATCTTCTTGAAGATCTCCATTGAGGAATGCACTTTTGATGTCCAGCTGGTAAATGGGCCACTTAAAGTGAGCACTTAGTGCTAAGATGATTCGTATGGTTGTGAATCTTGCAGAAGGAGCAAATGTTTCTTCATAGTCAATGCCATGTTGTTGCTTGTATCCTTTAGCTACCAACCTTGCTTTGTACTTGTCTAATGTGTCATCTGACTTGTACTTAACTTTATAAAGCCAGTTAACTCCTATGACTTGATGATTTGTGGGCTTAGGTACAAGAGTCCAAGTTTTGTTCTTCTCGATTGCATCCATTTCTACTTGCATAGCTTCTTCCCAATCAAGTTGACCTTGAGCTTCTTTTTAATTAGATGGTTCTGGGATTTGTTGAATCTGATGCATTAAGGCGTAATTGACATAATGACTTTGTTCTGGCTGTCTCTTGTCAATAAGTCTTTGAGATCTTCTTGGATGACTTGAAGTGCTTGCTTCTGAGTTGGAGTTTGGAAATACTGAGTCCCCCTCTGAAGTGTAGATAGGTGGACTAAGACTTGTAGTTGAATCTTTTATTGAGTATGCGGAAGCATCATTGAAGATCACATCCTTCAAAATGGTGTGGAGTGGTTTTCCATATCATATAGGTGGTATGCCTTTGAATGGTCAGTGTACCCTATGAATATGTGTTTCTTCGACTTTGATTGTAACTTGTTTCTATCTTCTTTTGGTACATGGACAAAATCTTCACTACCAAAGACTCCAAAGTAATTCACATTTGGTTTTCTTCCATAGTAGGCTTCGAAAGGTGTTTTGTTGAGTAATGCACTTGTAAATCCTCGATTCAGAATGTGAACAGCAATATGCACGGCTTCTGCCTAGAACCTGTAGGGTAGATCCTTGTGATGAAGCATTGTTCGTGCCATTTCCATCACACTACGTATCTTCCTTTCAGTTACTCCATTATGGGATGGAGTATGAGGTTGAGTGACTTGTCTTTTGATCCCTTTCTGGTTGAGAAAGTTATCAAAGTCATGATTGATAAACTCACCACCTCCATCTGTTTTGATGGTTTTAACTTTACTTGAAGCTTCATTCTCAACTTCCTTGATCCAAGTTTGAAACTTAGAGAATGTGTCTGCCTTTGACATCAAAAAGTACACCCAAATATAGCGAGAGTGCTCATCTACTAGAAGATAAAAGTAGAGGGATTCACTCACAGATGGGGTGTTCATTGGTCCACATAAGTCCATGTGGATAAGGTCTAGAGGGTTTCATGCTCATGTTGAAGCTTCCTTGGGAACTCCGGCCCTATGTTGCTTGCCTTGGGTGCAAGCTTGGCAAACATCAGTAAGTTGCTCTATCTTGGGCAATCCCTTCACAATTTGGGATGAAGAGTTTTTTAATAATTAAGAAGTGTGGCCAAATCTTCGGTGCCACAAACTTGAGGTTGATTCTTTGGATACAAAGCAAGATAGTTTGTAGAGGCCATTTTCTTCAATACCTTGAGCAATGACATCCTTTGTATGGGGATAAACTACCTTAACTGAGGTGTTATCAAACCATACTTGTTTGTCTTGATCTGTAATGGCCTTGAAAGAGAGTAGATTCATACATAAGTTTGGAACAAAAAGAACATTGGATAAAGACTTGCATTCCCTCTAATTGTTGGTAATTTTAACTTTCCTGTTTCCTTCGATGGGTAAGCTTTTTTTGTTGCCAAGATACACTTCTCCCGTGTGCTCTTTGAGTTCCTTAAAGGAGTCCTTGTCTTTGCACATATGGGAGGTAGCCCTGCTATCAAAGATCCACTAATGAAGGGAGCTAGAAGTAACTAGTGCATTGGCTTCTGTGGAGATGAAGAGCTCCTCACTCGAGCAGTGGGATCTATGTTTGGGATCCTTTGGATGCTTTCCTAGACAAAGAAGCTTTCGACGATTGTTTCTTTTTATAGCAAAACGTTTCTAAGTGTCGTGATTTTCCACAGAAATTATAGGTGAACTTCTTCGATGAATTTTGCGATCCTTGCTTAGATCCATTGCTAACATGATGACTTGTGGTTTTTCCCTTATTGAATGGGCCTTTGGCCTTCATGGCGGACTCCTGGGAGGAAGTTGATTTGGCTCACGAGTCGTGAAGGAGCAATAGTCGACGAACCTCTTCCCAAGATAAGACTTGGCCGCGATTATACAAAGTTATGACAAATGTCTCGTACGACTTAGGTAACTTGTTAAGAAGCCTAATGGCCATGCCTTCACTAGAGATCTCCCTACCAAATAGTGCTAATTTACACTTGTAGTCCTCAAATTGGGCTATGACCTTGGTAATTGTGCCGTGTGGCTGGATGGTCAAATTATGCAACTCGGTCTCTAATGCATATATCTTCGAAGAAGTTTTGTCTTCATACAAAGTGGCTAGCATATCCCAAGCATCCTTGGACGTCTTACAGGCCGTGATATGACCTTTCGTCGCTAACTCCACTTCTCAATCAAGTAATAGGATCTAATCGAAGTCCTTTTTGAATACAAGCATGTATCCAAAAAACAAGACAAACTTAGAAAGTTTATTTTCCACTTCACTGGTACATCAAAAATCCGAATTTTTCCTAAATTTTCTCAAAATACTGAAATTTCTATTTTTCTTGAAAATCCTAAAATTCTGAATTTTTTGAAAATACTGAAAGTTTTGAATTTTTATCCTGAAAAATTCTGAATTTTTTTAATATACTAAATGTGAGGTAACTTTTCCAAACCAAAAACCTCACTTCAAGTCTTCAACATCTACTAAAAATACTCTTTTACCTCAAGAGTTAGATAAAGAAGAAATATACTTCTCTGCAACTTGTCATATACCAAGTAGCTCTATATTGACACTCGAAGAATTCTTTGCGGTAACATATAAGATGCTTGCTTAAAAAATCTTCAAGTAAAACATAACTCATAGACATATGAGTTAAAACATATATCTGTTGTTTTTCTTTCTCTCAATGTAATTCTTTGTCAAAACCTACTAAAACATGACCAAGTATAATGCAAAACAAGAAACTGCTTCTTCTTTCACACAAGATGTTCTTGTAGACTTGTCTTTGGATGTAGAGGATTAAAAGTAGGAAATTTATATGGAAAATATAAGAGAAAAAATAAAGTCTTACTTTCCCTTTGGAATTGTTGGACCTTCGTCTTCTGCATCTTTCTTCTACCTGATGATGTCAACATCTTCAAACTTCTCTTCCATACCCTTTGTTCTCTTCAACTTGAAGTAGTAAGCACTCTTAACATCTTCAAAAATGAAATTTTCTCTTCTTCTAGTACTGAGAGTAGGAGACAAAACAAACATGGTATACAAATGGAAGTGAAAATAGAAGATAAAACATGCTTCTACCATCTGAGATCCATCTTCTCATATGTCTAAAAAACTCTGCTTCAAATGTAAGTGATATGACTGAAATCACCAACCTTTTGGCTAAATGTTGAATTACCTCTCTAGGTACACAATGTGATAAAAAAAACTTCCAACCAACTTACAACACAAGGTTGGCTGAAAACAAAACTGATTTGATCTCCAAATTTTTCTTCTTAGATGAGCTTTCTTGCCATGAAAGGGATCTATCAAAACTCATCTAATTTCCTTGTTCTTGACAATTTTGATGTAACTAATGCTTTCACTTTCAAAATAATGAAAGTGTCTGAAAGCACTTCTTCAATCCTTTAAATCTCTTCATAACTGCTCTTCTACGATATGACCTGCAAATGATAATCTGATAGTAGAAACTAATACATGTGATTTGATATTGTTCTAGTTCCTTAAATTTGAAGTAGCCTTCTCTTCATCAAGTCTTGATCTTCAAGCAATACTTTTGTAAAGTATCTTTACTCTTCCAAAAGTATTTGGCTGCTAACAGATTATCAACTTCATACTCCACATATGACTGAATTGTCTAATTCTCAAATCTCTACTCATCTAGATCAAGTGTGTATCTTATATGTCAAATGTTTAGAAGATGCATTGAAATCGTATGTTGTAAACCTAGGATTCTGGGAACCGGGGAGTCTGAGAGCCTAGATGCTCTGATACCAAATGTTGGAAATTAGTAAGCCCATAGCTAATATAACAGGTCCATGGCTAGGTCCAGGATCTATAACAAAGATTCCAGCAATCTTCCAATATTGACAAAACATGAACATACCAAACTTAATTATACAAATGATGAGACAAAGATATAGAGAGATTAGACAGCATCTTTAAAGTGTTAGATAAGCCACTACTTACTCAAACTATCATATATACAAATGTCAATTTACAATGTGGTAGTGAGAATCTCAACCACTCTATGTGAATAGAAATAGATGGAAGAGTGAATGTACAAAATTTACAAGAATATTCAGATGTAGGGACAGAAATCTAAATATGTATGAGATCTATGACTTGATAGGTTGTAGGAGAGTGTATATGAGTGACAGAAAGAGGAAGGATCAGTTTGAAACTGATCTTTAGCAAACCCTCATCTGATTTTAGGCTATGGAAGACCCTAAATCAGATGTTTGTGTGAAAGATCACATACTTACAGAATTAGCATAGAATGCTAACATGTTTTTGTTAGAAATCCTCATACTCATGTGAACACACCTTATGTAACACCTCATCCAAATGCATGTAGCATGAATGTATTGATTTTCCTTTAAATATGTCGAGTAGGACTCCTCCTGATATGGATGCCACTGCCTCCATAAACTCCAAGTAGTACCTGTGTGCATAAAGAGAATATGTACCTAAATTCTTAACATAAGATGCAAATCTTATGTTAACCTCAATCCAATGACTTTGAAGTACACCGAAATCTTCATGTAGAAGAGGATCTTCAAATACATTATGTAGATGGCTGTTCCACACAACCAAGCTGCTGATAGGTAAGTGTCTCCATAAGCAAGAGTGTGAGCACACTCTTCTCCAATAAGAACTCCATAGCTGCTCCTCAACATGCTCCTATAGTGCACCATGGTTGGCCCATGTGTGCTAGAGCACCACCTCTACTGAGGGACCAAAGCTGGCATTGCAATTGGTGTAGGATTTTCTCCCAAATCTGATCTCTGATGATTGCATGTCACATACCATTAGAAAGCTCTCATCAAGCTTAACAAGATAGGCTCATAAAAATTTTACCCATTTTTGTGCCAAAAATGATTAAGTATCAAAATAAGGGTTTCTCCTCTAAATGGATTTTGGACTCATGTGAAATTGTTTTCCAACATCTTCTTCATTTGCTTGAGCTCGTTGCAAAGATGATTTTTTCTTGCTTTGGTACTAGCAGAAAAGAAAGTCTCTAGGGCATCCCAAATCTCTTGCGATGTCTTGCATCCTCTAATATGTGGTAGTAGAAAGTCAGAGATAGAGTGTAGTATATACGACCTTGCTTGAGCATCCCTTGTGCACCAAAGTGTGAGCTTATCTATCTCCTCTTGTGTAGGTCCTCCTTTCGATCTTGGAATAGGCATAGCTTCATCACCTGCTACAACTCCATAAAGATTTCTAGCTTACAAATAGGCCTTTATTCTAATTTTCCAAGCCGCATAGTTGCGTCAATTAAGATTCTCAATGATTGAGGAAAATCCATCACTCATCTTGATCCAGCTCTAGTACCACTAGAAGAACTTAGATAAGCTTGTAGGAGGTAAAAACGTGAGTTCCTCAGTGATGAAGTTTGGTTCAACCAATCAGCACAAGAGCAGCCCTTGAGCTTATGGAGAGTAAAATAGACCTTATATCCATGTGACAAGAGCAATAAAATGTACTATGTAATTTGGAGCATGAAGGAGAAAGACTCTATACATAACAAATAGATTTCGAATCGACTAGCTCAAAAAACTTACTTTCTTTGGATGAGACAATGAACTTCAAATGCTCATAGCAACCAGCATGATTACAGTTAGAAAAATCCTTTTTGGAAGAGTGATACACATAGGGCTGCATGTATAGAATGCACAAGAGTACAAGTAATAAGCAAAATAAGATTTTGGAATGAACCAGACACTCAATAATGGTACCTCTTATTTTTCAGGAATACATAGAGATTTACCCTGAGAGAAAAAAACTAAAATTTCTCGCAATTTACTAAACCACATAGGCATAAATGAGACACTAATTCCTTTCCAATCACTCTCCTCTCATCCAATTTGGAGCTGTGTAGAGAGAGCAGCAACCTCTACAAGCTTATTGTTGTTGAAGAAGATCATGCAAAAAAAAATGTAGGAGCAAGATAATGATGACCACAAGTGTATGTATAGTGCTTCCATGTAATGTATAAGTGATTTGAAGTCCTACCATAGTTAGAGTTCAAATGAAGGCGGTAAAGGTTCTTGGTGGGAATCAATTCACTTTTCGATAATTTAGGAAAACTGAAGATCCAATTTGATCTACTTTTAGGTGATTGATTGCCTGATTGATTGCACCTCAAACACCAGAAAATAATGGAAATTAGGCACTCTTTTTATCCTTTTACATGTGTAAAGCTCTAGGCATAATTAAAATTCTTTTAAAAAAATACAATAAATGAGCATAATTAAAAGAACTCTCCAAGGGATATACTTTCAACATAATCCAAGCAATAAATTTTGACGTTGATCAAATCCACTTCAAGCATAGTGTAATCTTCATGTTCCAACAGCTCCCCCTCAAGCTAAAGTATGCTTGAGTCTTCATTCTCTAATACATTGAATACCTGGCATAGCTTTAAGTCTACAAAGCTTTATTTCATCAACTAACTTTTTCATCATATGTGTTACTTCCTTTTAGGATGAAACAAAAGAAATTTCAATCTTGTTTTCCATGAGCTTCTCCGTGATGAAGTGGTAATGAAACTCTATGTGTTTGGTTCTTGCATGGAAACTAGGATTTGCTGCTGATGCATGGAACTTACATTATCTCCAAATATGTGTGGTTTGGAACTCACAAGTCCCAAATTTGTATACAATGCTTTTAACCATATTGTCTCTTGAGTTTCTATGGTCAAACCTTTGTACTCTGCTTGAGATGAGAATAAATAAATTGTAGGTTGTTTCTCACAACTCCATGACACTAGTGTTGAATTCTCCTACCTCAAAAATAAAAAGTCTACCATGCTTCTCACCTCTGGCTATCTTCTTGAAGCCTTGACATGGATGTTCAAAAAATGGGTGAACCTAACTTTCAAGCCTTTTTCAACTAGTTCACCTACACTTATTAGATTTTAAGTGATAGTGGGTACATAGAGAATCTTACTCAAATGTTTGTCCTACCATTAGAAGCTTTGAAATTACGAATCTTCTCCACATTGTGGTTTGTCTCATCCCTTCTTTGAACATCATGTTTGTGCATTGGACTTTCCAAATCATATAGAAGAGCAATTTTTCCACCAACATGATTTCAACATTCGGAATCTATGTAGAACAAATGATCATCTTCTTTACCTTCTTTGTGGCTTAGACTCATTACAAGTAATTAGTCTTCATGTGGTTGATCTTGTGAATAATTGTTGAAGTCCCTTCTGTTATAGCCTCCATTGCTATTGTTCAAGTTTTGTCCACCTCTAACTCTATTGGTGTGATATCTACCTCTTCTACTTCCTTTCGTGGTTTTCCTATTGAACTAGCCATTCTGAGTGGTGTGGTTGGTCTCAATCCAAATGGCACAAGGTTGAACATTTTGACTTTTGGCTTTTTCATGCTTTGGTCCTTTCTTCTTCTTTTTCTACTTACTCTTGTTTGCCAAGTTGGCTTGAGAATTCTCCTCTTCATCCTCTTCCTTCTTTTTGATTTTCAACTTTTTATCCTTCTTATCTGTATATGGAGCACTAATTAAATTACCATGATAGGAGTTACCTTCCTTTATGCTATTTTTGTCCTCTTGATTGAAGATTTGTCCGAAAAAGATGTTGAAGTTTGGAGATTGCACATACGTGATGAGATCATAAGCCATGGTGAAGGATTTCCATTTCTTATCACTCGGAATCCCATTGAGAATTCTCCTCATTTTAGCCTCTTCTTCAATTAGCTCTACAATGGATGCTAACGGATCCACATCCTCCTTGACCTTTGTAACAATATTTGTGATGGTTTGTTTAGGCGTCTTCTTCATCTGCTTGAACTCATTGCAAATATGATTCTTTCTTGCTTCTTAAGTCTCTTTAGATGTCTTGCATCCTCTAATATGTAGTAACAGAAAGTCAGAGATAGAGTGTAGTATGTATGACCTTCCTTGAGTATACCTTGCACACCAAAGTGTGAGGTTATCTATCTCCTCTTGTGTAGGTTCTCATCTTGATCTTGGAATAGACATAGCTTCATCACCTACTACAATTCCATAAAGATTTCTAGCTTGCAAATAGGCGTTTATTCTGATTTTCCAAGACACATAGTTTTTTCAATCAAACTTCTCAATCATTGAGGGAAATCTTTCACCCATCTTGATCTAGCTCTAGTACCACTGAAAGAACTTAGAGAAGCTTGTAGGAGGTAAAAAAAAGTGAGTTGCGGAGCGATGAAGTTTGATCTAACCAATCCGCACAAGACTAAACCTTCAACTTATGGAGAGTAAAATAGACCTTATAGCCATGTGAAATGAGAAATGAAATGCACTATGTAATTTGGAGGATCAAGGAGAAAGAGTCTATACAATACATACAGGTTTGCACATCGAGTAGCTCCAAAAACTTACTATCTTTGGATGAGATAGTGAACTTCAAATGCTCATAGGGGCTACCATGATTCCAATTAGAAAAAATCCTTTTTGTGTAGTGATACACATAGGGTTGCATGTATGGAATGCATAAGAGTACAAGAAATAAGCAAAATATGATTTTGGAATGAATGTGTAGAGATTGACCTTAAGACAGAAAAACTCTAATTTCTCCCACTCTACTAAAGTAGATGCTTTGAAATTTACAAGCATAAATGAGACACTAATACCTTTCCAATCAATCCTCTCACATCCAATTTGCAGCTTTGTAGAGGGAGCAGTAGCCTCTGCAAGCTTACTATTGATGAAGATGATGGAGAAAAATGTAGGAGCAAGACAACACTGGACACAAGTGTATGTATATTTCTTCCATGTAATGTACAAGTGATTTGAAGTCTTTACATAGACTTTTCAAGTGCCCCACAACTTCTAAAAATGGAGCTAGAGTTCAAATGAAGGCAGTAAGTTTCTTGGATAAAATCAACTCTCTTTCCTATAATATTGGAAACGTGAAGATCTAGTTTGATCTACTTTTAGGTGATTGATTGATTGATTGATTGCAACTCAACCACCACAGATTCATTGAAATTGGGCTCTCTTTTTATCCTTTTATAGGTGTTAAGATCTAGGATTTTACAATGGTAAAAGATCCATGAAACTTCTTTTTAAAAAATACAATAAATGCGCATAAGTAAAAGAACTCCCCAAGGGATATTCTTTCGATGCAATCCAAGCGATGACTTTTGATATAGTTCAAATCCACCTCAATCATAGTGTAAGCTTGATGTTCCGACAAATATATCATCACACAATGTTTGGCGAGGATAGCATAGATCCATGGACTAAAGATTGTCTTCCAACAATGTAACCAAGGTATGAATACAAACTAAGTGGATCATGAGTCCCAAAGGCAAAAAGTGATTTGCCTCTATCAAGCTAATCGTTTCATGATTTCCTATCCTCTTTGAGTCCCTATCATGTTCACATAGAGTTTGCTTGAAAGAAACCTGTGTGTGCCATATTAGGAGTAGTTGACTTGAACCATCAACCTAGCCTTTTCATGCATGTGTGCAATATTAATGTTAAGGTTTTTATTGGCACCCTACATGCAACGCTAAGCCGCTGCAATGTCCCAATGACAAGCGTAAACCTAATGTGAAACAGTTAGGGGATTTATAAGCTGAATTTTGACTTTGACTTTAGATTAGAGTAAGATGGGTGATGAAACCTTAGGAAGAGGACACGAGGTGAATTTCACACACGAACCATTAATGCCTTGTTAGAACTTATGTCCATGATCCAAAACACCATGGTAAATAAAGACCGCTTAGTACAAGAATCAAAAGCAATTGCTGAAGAACGTGGAACTTCTAATGGTCAAAATGTATCAATGTTTTAACGTGCTTATGAGCTTAAAATGGATTTCTATGGAGTACTAGTGACTTTGAAGTTGTTTGAATTTGTGAGAGTAGTTACACCAAGAATTAAACCTAGAATTATTACACTTCAAGAGCAAGGGAAAACTTGGGATGAGCTTCAAAAGTTCTTGAACGAGGAATATTTTCTAGAAGACTTGACTACACCCACACATCCGTCATTTAAAGAATGCGTAGCTTTCCCTAAGAAGGGAGTTGTACTAACATAATTGCTATGTGAAGTTGAATAAATTTTTACTCAATTATATGAAGCATATCAAAATGCATTAGCTCTCAACAAAGTTGAGCTTTTTCTTTGGAGTGCTCATCTAGCATTGGCCTTAGAGCCAGTTAATGTTCTTGAGGATTAGACTGAAACAATAGCATTTACTACTAAATGGGAAAAGGTACTAGAAGCTCTTTTAATGCTTATGAAACATGAATGATGGAAGTCTCAAATTTCTCAAGAATCAATTGAGGAACTGAAGAAACCCCAAGAGGTTAAAAATCACTTAAATTCCACATTAGTGAAATCTAATGTGATAAAGCAAAAACCAGAAACTAAAAGAGATTTTATTAATACATGATAGTTTGGAGCATGCTAACAAGGTTTGTGAATCTTTCCATGGCTTTTGCAATGGATTGATGGAAGGACATCCTCTACTAACAAAGGGAAGCCAATACCTACCAATTTCAATAAAGGAGGAATGAGAATATATTTTGAATCTTGTTCTAGCCAAATGTTCTATGATTCATCTAGCTTCTTATTTAAATTTGCTAAAGGGCAAGTTGATGAGTTCTATATTTTATAGGATAGTGCTTTGACTTATGTAAAGAAGGTAAAATTATTTGTAGAATCATTGACTAAGGTTGGGCATGCAATTCGATCAGAAAGAAATTGGGATTCCCCTATTGATACATTTACTATATATGCATATGAGGCTAATGTTGAAGAGATCTAAAAGTGACAAGACACGAATCAGTGTTCAAATAAGCGAGTAAAAGACAAAGTGAAAAAGAGGTAAGAATTGAGGAGCTGAGTGATATAGGAACTAGTAAGGAAGAAAGAAAAGAATCCCAAAAAGATCTTGCTTACAATCTAGTTTTAACTTTGGAGAAGAAAAGGGATTCAAAGAATCTGCTTGATGACAATATAATTAAGAGAATTGTTTCTATTCCACTAGGAGATTTACTAGGAATTGATAAATGTGAGTTTCTTAATGAAATACTTGATACTTTTAGGAAAAAGAGGCAATACTTTGAAGAAACAGTAATAGATGAAACAATTCCAATGGTCGAAAACATTCAAAGAGAAGTAAAGTGCAATGAATTTAGAAGATTACCTAAAGTACTTCCCAATGATGAGCAAGATTGGAATGTACCAGAAAGTTATTCTTCAAATAATCGTTGGGCTAGAGGGACAAAAAAAACTATGGTGAAAGTTGGTGGAAAACCAACACCTTATGTTCTTGTTATTGACTCTGATTGTGATTTATAAAAATCTCTATGATCACGAGAAGTGTCCCATTGATCAAGAGCAATGATGGAGAATGAAATCTGTCAATAACCTAAGTCGAGCTTTACATGCAGCATGTGCTCATTTGCAATTTTCCATAGGTTTATTGCAAAAGAGTTTGCTGATCATGTGACTTATTCCATGGGAGATCTCTACTCTAGGTACAACCAATTTCAATGGAAATTAGGAATTATAGCTATTATGACCATGAAGAACCCATTTGGATTAGTGCGTATGTCTATTGTACTAGAAGGAGCTACCAACTCTATGGCACACACGATGAATGCAATGCATAATGTGTTGCATGATTTTATTCCTCGACTAACTATGCCATTCCTTGATGATGTGCAAATAAAAGGGTGTGAAGTGCGTATGAAAGAGGACCAACTTGATGATAAAGGATGTAGAATATTTGTGAGAGATCCCATATTAGATTGCGAGAAGATTCTAGAATGATTTGAAGAAGTTCATTTCACCCTTTCTGGTGAAAAATCATTATTTTTTGTGTAATGAGGTATTAATAGTTCATCACATGTGTGGTCATTATGGACACAAACCATATCCTGCAAAGAGAGATGCAATTTATCAATTATCTGATGCATGCCACAATGTGAGTGAAGTTAGATGCTTTCTTGGAGCATGTGTATTTTATCATACTTGGATTGCACATTTTGCTCATTTGGGAAATCATCTCTATCAACCTTTGAGAAAAAGGAACAACCTCCTTTGGATTGAAAAACATACTAAAGCTATGAAATCATTGAAAAATATTCTTACTCGGGCTCCTATTTAAAAAAGGTAGATTTAACTAGTAGAAAGCCTATAGTTTTAATAGTTGATATGAGTCCACTTGGTATATGATGGGCAATAGGGAAAGATGATGAAAAGGGAATAGATATGCACTTAGATTAGGAGGAAAAATTTTACATGAGAGACAAAGGAATTATCCACAAATAAAGAGACAATTACATGGAAATGAACAAGTGGGATCCATGAAAGAGATTTTCTAGGTCTTGCACTAAACGCAGTTGAATTTCACTGTTTTATTTTGAGTATATAAAATATTTGATATGGATGCACACTGCTCATTCAATGTAATTAGAGTAATATAAATATGGGTGGAGAATCTTCTTGTACAATATGTCATGGTTTACATCCTCTTTGCATGCTTTGCGGATCATGAGAACGTCCCGTACATGGGATTATTCTGAGTCCTATTTTCTAGCAAATGAATCGATTATACAAGTACAAATACTTTCACATGATTACAAATGTTTTTCAATCAAATGTTT
>CM035429.1:149038648-149071148 GCA_020310875.1 Ceratopteris richardii | reverse complement strand
ATGTGTATATATATGAGTATATGTATATGTATTATGTGTTTATATGTGTATAGCATGTATATATATATATATATATATATATATATATATATATATATATATATATATATATATATATATATATATATATATATATATATATATATATATACATACATATATATATATATATATATATATATATATATATATATATATATATATATATAGAGGAGGTACTAGGATAGCTACTTTTAACAGGAACAAGCAGCAAGCACTCCAGTACTTCAACTACTCAAGGGGGGTTCTCTTTAGGAAAGTATACCCTTTAGCAATTATGTGAGCAGCCAGATGTAAATGATTGCAAAGAGTTGTGAATACTCAAGAAAATATTAATGACAAAATGACCATAAAGGAAGACCATCCACTCAGTTCGAAACAGATGATTACAAGATAGGTCAAAGTGATGCTCAAAAGTTCATGCTCAGGGCTAACATGCCACTCCAGAACTAAACAACATTAATACAATGGATTCTTCCGATCAGCACAATGGACCAATTATATGCAGACCAGCATTGATCAATACAAATGGTGGAAAATTGCTTTAAGAAACATAGCATAAAAATAACACTAACTCACACAGAATGACAACCAAGCCGCTCTCTTCACACTATAGTGCTACTAGCCCTCTACTGGGAAGCCCACGCTCTGTATTCACACCACAGAGTGACTTCCTAGAGTAGACTTGAAGCCACAAAGTGCCAAGAGAGGACCTCTATACGCACGTATGCAAATGTGTATATATGAATGTCGAATGTCCCAAATGAACACAAATGCATTGCTTTTATAGGCTCCAATAGGCCAAGAGGGCCTTGCCGATTCCTCACATCCACTGATCATGCGCTGGTTGATTACCCAAGATTGGAGGGGTAGATCAAATATTCCACTTGATTTGAATTGGATCCTCAAAAATAGGTAGTCGTCATGAATGGTTGGCGGCAACCATCATTTCTTCATCTCCACCTTTACTAGTTACCTTTTACCTTTTCACTTGCAATCTGAGATCCTCATTTTGTGCCGCGCGTGGTATTGGAATGACCCGTTGAGTGCGATGGGTGGAAGATTGATTTCAATGTCACCAATCCAAGATTGTCATTTCCCCACTCATTGAACCCCAATCAATTCAAATGAAGCTAATTGGTTTACGATTTAAAGGCAGTCCCATCGAAATAGGGTAGCAGTTTGGAAAAATGGCACTCTAGCAGCTTTCCAACTGTCTGTCTTGATGGAAAGGCATGTGGATAGATAATAACATCTAGAGTCATGCCTTGAAATGTGAACGGAAGGTCATATGCATGTTCCATAAAAACTCCCTTTTTTATCATGGTTGTGGGGCAAGGAGAGAGATAGAGAGAGATAGATAGATAGAGAGAGAGAGGGTGCCGTGGGATGGAGGGGCGTGGGAAATGATCAAAAGATAATTTGTGCAGCAACCCAATCAAAATCTTATTGGAGCTCTCTGCTTGGCCATTTGCCCTTGGGTAGTAGGCACATGACTTTTTATGAAAAACCTTGTACCTATCAAATATAAATTGGAGTAATTGATTTACAAAATGTGTGCCTCTATCACTAGTGATTTCCAGTGGGCAACCAAATCTTGAGAAAATACGTTTATACAAGAACTTAGCTACTATTAACGCCGTCAGTCCACAATAGCTTTAGCCTCTATCCATTTAGTTGCATAACATGTGGCCATCAAAATATACTCCTTACCCCTAGGTTGACCAGTTGGACTAATTGGTCCTATGAAGTGAAGACCCCATCATTCAAATGGGAGCCATCCTGTAGATATGACTAATGGTTGGAAATTCAATCTGGTTGGCGTTGGAGCACATCTCTAGCAAATGTGGCATGTTTTAGCAAACTTGATCGCATCCTATAAATATGAGGCCACCATAGTCCCTTATGGATAATTCTATGAGCCAATTCTTCCCCCTTTAGATGTCCTTCACTGTGTGCAGCCTCTAGCAAAAGATTTACCTCCTCTGGATAGACACACTTTCTCAATATATCATCCTGACAGTATTTATATAAATTTCCATTTATAAGAGAATATGCTTTGGCTTTTATGAGTAATCTTCTCTTTTGTATAGGCGTCAAGTGTTCTGGGAGTTTCCCAGTAGTGAGAACATGGAGAACTCCATCATACCAATCAGTCCAAATTGCTACTAGGAAGAGATTGCTATCCACCAATTCATCATTAATATCTGTTGCTTTTTCGCTCTTTTCCTAGCTTAATATGGATATCAAAATTAAATTCTTGAAACAAGAGTAACCATCTCCAAATCCTTCCGGATACTCTAGGCTTGTTTATCAAGTACTTCAAGGGCTGATGGTCAGATATAACTATAAAATGTACACCAAGAATGTGAAGAGAGATGGTGGATGCAATCCAAAGATGAGTAGGTGCTGCTACAACCAGCTTCACACCAGCCAACTGAGACTTCAGATTTGATTAGTAGACCCTTTGAGCTTCCTAAATCCACCAAAATATCAGCCAAGTACTTTGGGACATGTATCCCAAAAGTTTAAGTGAAGACAGACAAGTTACGAAATGAGTAGCTCCCAAAATTTGCTATTTTTGGACATACACCTGCTGAAAAAATGAACAGTGCTCTCAACTTGGTAGGAATTTGGAAAATTCCTTTTGGGTATAGCAAATAGACTTAGCAAGCTTCCCAATCCAAGTTAAAACACTTCAAATGATGGACTGAGCACTGAGAAAAATTTTTTATAAAGTTTGGAACATGCCCGCCATTCTCTGGGCTCTGCAGAGATAGACCAGTGAGCAGTAAATTGCAGATATCGTCAAAAGTATGAATTTAATGACCATGAAACTTTATAGGTAGACACTAGACAGTATGAGCTATCCAACGCACATTACAATCATGAAAATGGATGCGTAGAACTCGAGATATGACCTTCTGAAGGTACTGCTTTGAGTGAGTATAACAGAGAACAAAACAGAGAAGTAAATGATGATAAATGTATAGATTCACATATGATTACAACCACATTGGCAACGAATATTTGCACAATGGGATTAGAATAATAGAGCTATGGAGTAAGCTCTTCAATCTCTACAAAATGACATGAAGTGGTCACGTACAAGGCTTGCTAATCGCCTCTTCCTTCTTGCTCTTTTTATAGCTATTCTTGGAGGGAGTTTTGAATTCGAATTCGAATGGCTCCACCTAAAAGTGATCCACAAAGTTAGGAGATATTCCCTCAGCTCAAAAGTTCGTGGTTTTAGGTAGTTAGAGCCATGAAATTGCTTTTACATCATGCATGAGGTAAGCCATCCTTTTCCTTTTTCTTTTTTCAATTACAAGAGATAAAAATTGTAGCTCAGTGATGAGTAGCACCTCCTTTAATGTCAATCCGGGAAGACATGAGGATGGTATGAAGACCTTGAGCAAGTGAAGGCACAAGTGCGTGAGTGAGAAGCACACCAACATGCACACACATACACACACACACGCACACACGGTAAGACAAAGAGTGAGAAGCAATGGAGTTCTTTAGATTACTTTCAAAAAGCTCATACAAGTTTAGATCAATTACAAGCTAACCCCCAAAAATGAGCTCTCTAGCTCTATTTATAGTTTTTGACTAGGTTTTGGCTATGTCTAGATCTAGTGTCCGGCCTAGTTAAAAATTAGGTTCTCTACCCTATTTGGAAGTTCAAACGAAGTCTAAAAAATGTGAAAACTGACAGGTAGGTACTTCTAAAGCTCCTCAAGCTCAAGGACTCCTTGGCTTGCACAAAATGGAGCTAGAAAAATATGAAATGGTATTTACAATGGTTTTTAGTGATGAAAATCACTATTTTCGTAGGGGTTTCTATTAACATTTTGACATACATTTCCTGGAGCTCTCTACTTGCTCCTTCTCCTTGTGTGTCCACCTCTTTTATATGTGTTAGTGTCCTGAAAAAATATTGGCCTACTTGCCAGATCGTCGTTGACTGCTCTGTCTGCTTGTACTTTCTCTTCTCTCTGACTCCCTTCGTAAGCTTCCTTGCCTTGTGAGTCCTTCAGTTCCAACATCCCCCCCCCTCTCTCGTGTCTGTCGTCCTTGACAGACCCTTGTTGGGTGGGTCGTTAGATGTAATACTCAACAGCGTCTTGTGCTAAGTGATGTTTTGCAATCCGCAACCCTTTGGCCAAGTTTGTGAGTAGAGCATCCCAATCTACCGGCCCGGGAACCTCTGGATGTGGTATATGTAACTTTTTTGAATGGAGAGCTTGTTCCACTGCAAACAACTGCAATAAATATGATGGTCTGGGAATGAACATCTCTGAATGATATTCCTAGAATCTCGTGATAAACATTTCTTCAAACGTCTGTTTGAAGCAGGGTGGTAGATACTTGATACGCGCGTGCCATGCATATACAACATTAATAGATGGTGTTGCGCTCATGTCGTAGACAAGGTCCTGATTACCTTCATAAAATCCAAGAGCTCACAGATGAGGTTCCTTGACATTCTTGAAAGTCTTGAAGGTGACCAACATGAGTTCAAAAATTTTAAGGCACATTTGGGCCATGACATCTGGTACATTTTTAAACCTGACCCCCCAATGCCAAATCGTCGAGATCATATATCCTATGGTAGGTTGGCCTTTAGGTGGTGCTAAGTAGACATAATTGAGCCATTTCTTGCATCCTTTGGTTGTCAGCATAGTTTTTGTGTATTTCGGCCATGTCCTTCTTCGAAATACACGGCAGTAGCATGGGTTGTATTTGATGTACAAAGGCATGTTATTCCATGTTCTTACCATCTCTGGGTAGGTTTCCAGTAGAAGAATCCTCCACGTTGGTTGATGTATATTGCCCTGCTTGGCACTTGCTGGGATGTCGTCCGGTGCAAACTGTGTAGCCAAGGTTGGTTCTCTTGAGGTGTGTTGCTTGATTTCGGCATTCTAGTCTGCCATTAAGACACAGAAAGCAACATACAAATTGTCGGATGTGCCGATCCACCTATGATGGGAGAGGTTTCAAAAGTACTCCGATTTTATAACTACCTCTTCAAAACATGACATTGACGCTATCTGAACTACCACTCTATCATCATGGGTTGTGGCCACTTTCTCTAACCTCTGCATCCATTCAGGAGCCTCTATCTCAATGGTGTCTATGCCCTCTTTTGTTTGCTTGCCCCCTGGTGCAGGCATGGGAACGTATGGATCTTCGAAGGTTTCCTCGATTTCATTTGGCACTAAGTCCTCAGTGTTGCGAACATTTGTTTTATGTAGGGTACAAGTTTCAAATTATGTAAATACCTTTGGGAAGTCTTCAAATACTTCAAGAAGGCTCATATTATTCATAAAATGTAGCAAAAATACCACGTGAGTTCTAGAACATGGTGAGTCAAATTAATGAGTCACAAGGGAGCTTCAGTGGTGTCCTAGTGGAAGGTCGATGTGGCTAGTTCTCAAAGTCCATCAATACTTTGCTTATTTGAGCACTTGAGTCATGTAATACCTCCATCCAAGTGTCTACCACAAACTTAGATGTATTAGGAAGGTTTTAGATTAGTTTCCCATGCTATAAAAAGAGGAGAAAAGTCTTGATCTTGTGGGATGTCCAAGAGAGTCAGATGTGTATCTCTACACTGCTATAGTTTTGTATGCAGAGATTGCAGAGCTTGTATCTCCCTCATTATATATCCAAATTACATGTTTGATAGCTCATTAAGCTCTTACTGTCTACGTTCTTCTTGTAAATTTTCATAATCATTGGATTTGTGAGCTGAGAGCAATACTCTCTGCAAGTAGTGTGTGTTCTCTATTTTTATCCCTGCTGAAGGTCTCCATTAAACCTCAAACGTGCATAGCTCATATCTCCTTGTGTATGTATCCAAATCATGTGTTCTTTGGCTTGTTAGAAAGCTCTTTAAGTCTACTTGTGTTCTAGAAAGTTTCAAAGTCATTGGAGTTGTGAGGTAAGAGCAGTAGTCTCTGCAAGTGATGTGTGTCCTCAGGTTCATCTCTGTTTCAAGGTCTCCATTAAAGCTGCATATTGCAGAGGTCATAGCTCATTGTGTATTTATCCATTTGAGGTGTTCTATATCTTATTGGAAAGCTCGTAGAGTCTAGTTTATGTGTGTGAAACAGTTTTGGAAAATTCCAAGTGAGTAAAGAGAAATTTGCTCTGCAAGAAAATTGGTCTGTGCATAGAAGTTTGTGAAAAAGTGAACTAGGTCCAGTTGGGTTTCACCTACTTCTATCTGTACTTTGGAGATCAATAAACTCCAACATTGGTATCAGAGCAAGTACTTGGAGGCTTGGAGAAGGTTATCATACCTTGATGAAGAATTTGAAGCTATCAAAGAAGCAGTTCATCATCAACACTACACAAAGGTAGAAGAAGATTGCAAGGAGGCATCTGAAGCAACACCCAAACAAAAAAAGGTGCACATACCTCATTTACAAGGTAAATATTATATTTCTTCTCATCACACACATTGGAAAGGAGGCTTAAAGGAGGAAGCTTAGCATTTGTATTATGGGAGACCAACATGCACAAATAGAGAAGCTTGATAAGACCAATTATCAGGCATGGAAGTTTAGAATCACAGCATACTTGCAAGGTAGAGGCTTGTATGGTTTGATTGACGGCACAGATATCAAACCCACATTACCAGAGGACCCAAATCAGCAACAATTGAGGGAGTTTAGACTTTGGAATGAGAGAGATAAAAGGGTTATATTCATTTTATCACAAAATATTCAAGATTCAATGGTAGGACACATACAAGATATAGACACAAGTAGAGATGTTTGGCTTGCATTGGAAAGGTTGTATGCTACAGGTACAAGAGCAAGGAAGATTCAACTCAAGAATGAGTTGAATAACATAAAGAAAGATACAACGACATCGGTCAATGATTACATATTGAAAGTTAAAGAGATTGCAGATCAACTAGGATCAATTCAAGCTCATGTGGAGGACGACGACTTGGTTGCACATACTCTCAACGGACTCAAAGATGATGAGAGATGGAAAACCTTCATTACTTCAGTTTATGTCAGAGGAGAATTAACAGATTTTGATCAACTTATTGCCCTCATGGTCACGGAGGAGATGAATCTAAATGGTTCTACTTCAAATCAAAAAGGATCTCAAGGACAAGCTCTTTATGTAGGATCATCAAGAGGTGGAAACAGAGGTGGAAGAGGTTCAAATAGAGGTCGAGGAAGAAGGAGCGATGATCAAATGACTTCAAGTGGCTTCTTCAACACAAGAGGAAAATGAAGATCAAGCGCTAGAGGTACGAGAGGCTACTACAACTACAACCAAAGACAAAGGAGTGAAGATAATAAGAACAATTGCTATATATGTGGAAGGTATGGACACTATGCCAAAGATTGTTATCAAAATGAAAATAATCAAGGTGGTAATCGAAGAGGAGGCTATTCAAGAAGAGGTAAACAACAAGGAAATTATGGAGTTGAAGGTAAAAGTGATGATTATGATTCTCTTCTTATGATGAATGTAGAAACTAAGATGAATTGCAATAGCGATGTATGGTATGTAGATAGTGGTTGTTCTAATCACATGTCTCATGATGCTTCATGGTTTTCTAATATGCATAATCCGTCATGTAAAGGTCATGTTGAAACAGGAGATGATACAACACACAAGATTATGCAGGTTGGAGATGTTGTTATGCAGGATAAGAGCAAGAAAAATTGCTTGAAGGATGTACTTTATGTGCCAACGATCACTAAGAATTTGATGTCGGTTGGTCAAATGGTAGAAAAAGGTCTACAAGTGAGATTTAATCATGCAGGTTGCTTCATTGAGGATCCAAAGCAAAGGAGGTTAATTGCTAGAGGTCAAAAACAAGGGAGATTGTTTACATTCAAGGTAAACCCAAATCATACAAACTATTTCTCTTATGGTATGCATCGAATAGCAGAGCTTGATCTATGGCACAAAAGGATTGGACACATGAATGTACACAGGTTAAAGGAGCTATCAAAGAAGAGGATTGTTGAAGGATTACCTGATCTTACTAAGCAACATATGGTGCATCTTTGTGAAGCATGTCAAATGGGTAAGCAGAGTAGACAACCTTTCAAGCATTCAAGCTATGTAAGTGATGGTTTGCTAGATCTCATACACATAGATGTGTGGGGACCTACTAAAGAGGCATCCTTGGTTGGTAATAAGTACTATGTATCATTCATTGATGATCATAGTAGAATGACATTTGTGTATTTTATTAAACATAAGAGTGAGATCTTTGATTTATGCAACAAAAAGTAGACCTGATATATGTTATGCAGTGGGAGTATTGTCACAGTTTATGCATGAACCTAGAGTACCTCATATGCATGCAGCGAAAAGAGTGCTTAGGTATTTGAAAGGTACCATGAACGAAGGATTATTTTATAGTCATGATGCTGATCTAACTCTTAAAGTCTTTAGTGATGCAGATTGGGCTGGAAGCAAAGATGACAGAAGATCCACAAGTGGATATGTGGTAATAGCAGGAAACAAGACATTAACATGGAGTTCAAAGAAACAGCCTACAGTTGCTTTATCTTCTACAGAGGCTGAGTATAGAGGTTTAGCATTGGCTACTACTGAGGTTATGTGGTTTAAAAAGTTGTTTCATGAATTGAATGTGCAGGTTGATGTACCACTGATATATGGGGATAACTTGAGCAGCATTCATATGACCTCAAATCCTATTTTTCATGCTAGAACAAAGCATATAGAGGTTCACTATCATTATGTTCGAGAGAAGGCCATGAACAATGAAGTGTAGGTTTCTTTTGTTTAAACAAAGGATCAAGTTGCAGATATCTTCACCAAATCCTTGGATGGACCAAAGCTTCAAAGATTCAACTATATTCTTGGCATGAAGGAAATACCCTTTGAAACTTGAGGGGGAGAATGTTGCGAACATTTGTTTTATGTAGGGTACAAGTTTCAAATTATGCAAATACCTTTGGGAAGTCTTCAAATACTTCAAGAAGGCTCATATTATTCATAAAATGTAGCAAAAATACCACGTGAGTTCTAGAACATGGTGAGTCAAATTAATGAGTCACAAGGGAGCTTCAGTGGTGTCCTAGTGGAAGGTCGATGTGGCTAGTTCTCAAAGTCCATCAATACTTTGCTTATTTGAGCACTTGAGTCATGTAATACCTCCATCCAAGTGTCTACCACGAATTTAGATGTATTAAGAAGGTTTTAGATTAGTTTCCCATGCTATAAAAAGAGGAGAAAAGTTGTGATCTTGTGGGATGTTCAAGAGAGTCATATGTGTATCTCTACACTGCTGTAGTTTTGTATGTAGAGATTGCAGAGCTTGTATCTCCCTCATTATATATCCAAATTACATGTTTGATAGCTCATTATAAAGCTCTTACTGTCTACGTTCTTCGTCTAAATTTTCATAATCATTGGATTTGTGAGCTGAGAGCAATACTCTCTGCAAGTAGTGTGTGTTCTCTGTTTTTTATCCCTGCTGAAGGTCTCCATTAAACCTCAAACTTGCAGAGGTCATATCTCCTTGTGTATGTATCCCAATCATGTGTTCTTTGGCTTGTTAGAAAGCTCTTTAAGTCTACTTGTATGCTGGAAAGTTTCAAAGTCATTGGAGTTGTGAGTTAAGAGCAGTAGTCTCTGCAAGTGATATGTGTCCTCAGGTTCATCTCTGTTTCAAGGTCTCCATTAAAGCTGCATATTGCAGAGGTCATAGCTCATTGTGTATTTATCCATTTGAGGTGGTCTATATCTTGTTGGAAAGCTCTTAGGGTCTAGTTTTATGTGTGTGAAACAGTTTTGGAAAATTCCAAGTGAGTAAAGAGAAATTTGCTCTGCAAGAAAATTGATCTGTGCATACAAGTTTGTGAAAAAGTCAACTAGGTCCTGTTGGGTTTCACCTACTTCTAGCTGTACTTTGGAGATCAATAAACTCCAACACTCAGGTTCGGGCTCTACAAGGGGAGAGGTTTGACGCTCGTATTGCATGATTTTACTTCGTAATTCGTCTAGTTCTGCTTTGAGTTTTTCGACTTCTTCAGATGTGTCAACTGCAGTTGTGACTTTGCTTGGTGACTCATGTTGGGTTGCCAGTTGCTTTAATAGGTCATCTCTTTCTCTTTCTAATGCTGCATGGGCTTCCAGGAGATCTACATGGGTTTCTAACACAATTTGTATATTCTCTGAGGGAATGGCCTTGAATTTCTCTAGGTCGATTTCCTGCGGGGAACCCTCCATGGTTGCTTCCAAGTTTTCTTCATTCTGTTTCTGCAGCCATTTATTCTCTTTGAGTGTTGTAGACATGTGTTTGCTCAGGAGGGCGAGGTTGTGTCTAAGCTTGAGATTCTCCGTTATTTGGGAGTGTAGGAATTCATCCATATGTTGCCTTTCTTCTGCATCGGACTGGGGTGGATTGGCTACTAACTGTTCATGTTGTTCCTATAAAGGGGCATACTGTTGTTGTAGTAGCCGCTTTTCCCTTTCGAGATCAATGAATGGTAGTTGAAGTTCTTCATGGCTTCAAAAGAGTCGCGTATGTTGGTTATCAAGATGCTGGTAGTGATGTTATAGTTGTGACATACATTGATACATATTATTAAATACATTATTAATAGGGGTGGATGCGGGAAGGGTGTTGAATGCAGATGGGAAGGGAAAGGGGAAGGGGAATGGAAGTGTGGATGCGGTGCTGGAAAATGGTGAAGTGGGAGGTGGGGGAATGGGAGATGGTGGGTGTATGGGGGGAGGGAGAGGTGCCGAGGTGGGTGATATGTCCATAAGATCAACGGTGGATGCAGTAGTGGGAGTGATTGTGAATATTGGAATTGTGGGTGCGGTGATAGTGGTGAAAGTGTACAATGGCGTGTGCAATTGTGAATAGGAACTGTTCAGAAGTGTGACTGGGGGAATGAGATTTTCTGTGGCTGCGGTTAGAATTATTGTTTCAGTGGCCGTATAGACAAAAAAGGTGGAGATAGGGTGTGTAGGTTGTGTGGGTTGACTGACGGTTTGTGCTTTGGTATGGGTAGTGGACTCGGAGGCGGTGACAGTAGTGGTTACACTAGTAGTGCGAGGTGAATGTGGTGGAGTTGGAGGCAGGGGTGGCAAAGGGGGTGACGGAGGTGCACTTGATACATGGGTTTCGTCAGTATCATGGACAGTGTGTGTGGTGCCTGTGGTTGTGGATGTGCCTTGTGGTTCTGATACTAATACATTCATCTGCTTTCCTGATCGAGGGGGACGTCTGCTGTATCTTCGCTCCGTTCTTCGTGCTTGTGTAAGGGCAGTATGCATCGTCTCAGGTACTCCTAAAGCCTCAGATATCATGTCAAGACATCAGCTTCCATAGTTGGCCAATGCACTCGGAGTCTCCTTAGTGTCTGTAGGGTATGTTGCTTTGAGTAGTGTTGCTCTAATGCACTTACATGTGCTAATTGCAACCATTTAGCGTACTCATCCTCTTCCACACAACAAGCCAAGATTCCTTGATCTGTGTGCTTGTACATACTGCCGGCCATGATGTGATACTTTTGGGCTTTTACTACCTCTCTATCCTGTGTGTTTATTACTGGGTGGTTAGGCCAGTACGTCAATATTGGCACTAATGGCTTATCCCACTACGGCACCACTTCCAAATTAAACAAGTAAGCATCAGGAAGGTCATCTGACACTCCTTGTGGGGCTTCTCCAGATGTGATCCTAGAGAGATGATCCGCTCTCAAGTGAGTCTTCCCTTTCCTTACTACAACCTCGAAATCATATTCCATTAGCAAGAGAAACCATCTTACTAATCTTCCTGTATTGCATGGCTTGTTCACGAGATATAACAATGCTTGGTGGTCAGTAAAAAATTTAAACTTGTTTGCAAGAAAATAGTGTCTAAATTTCTTAACTGCATATACCATGCCTAATCCCTCTCTCTGAGTGGTGGTATAGTTTCGTTCAGCTGCTTCAATTGTCTACTAGCATAGGCAATTGGAAGATCCATATTACCTTCACCGGTAGGTTGTGCGAGTACACATCCAATAGCATAATTGGATGCATCCACATGAACATGGAAAGGCTTATTCCAATCTTGTGTGGTCAAGATTGGTGCTGAACATAATTGCCGTTTAAGCTCATTGAAGGAATTCTCACATTCATTAGTCCACTCAAAGTTAGTCAAAAGTCCATACAGAGGCTTTGCTATGATGGCATACATGTGTATAAATCGTCGGTAATAACCACAATGCCCCATGAAAGCTTGTACTTCCTTGAAATTCTTTGGCCTAGGTAACTCGGTTATGGCTCTGACTTTCTCTTCATCAGTGGATATGCCATTCTTTGACACTATGTGTCTTAGAATCTTGCCTTGCCTGACCATAAAAACGCACTTTTCTGGGTTCAAGCAGACTTGATATTCTCTACATTCGTCAAAGATTTGTCTAAGTTCAGGAATATGGGTTCGTCTAATGTTGGAATGAGCACAAAGATCATCAACATAGACTTCTAAGTTCTTCCTCAAGAAATCTTTAAACACATGGCACATCAGCCTCTGGAAGGTAGCTGGTGCATTGGTAAGCCCAAATGGCATTACTCTAAAGGCAAAAATGCCCCATTCAGTGGCAAAAGCCGTCTTATGCTGATCTTCTGGAGCTATGGTTACTTGATTGTAGCCCAAAAATCCATCAAGGAAGCTGTACACTTCCTTGCCTGCTACTCTTTCTAAGAGATGTTCTGTGATAGGAAGCGGATAGTTATCTCGAATTGTGGCTGCATTGACCTTCTTTAACTTAATGCATACACGCAGCTTTCCATTTTTCTTGGGCACCACTACAATGGGGGATACCCACTCAGTGTGCTCAATTTCATAGATAAATCCAGCTTCACCAGTCTATCTATCTCCTCTTTGATCTTGGCAGCATAATTATCATTATATGTGTATGGCTTTTGCTTAGAAGGTTTGGCATCTGAGGTCATGGGGATAGTGTGTGAGCATATCTCAGGGTCCACTCCTTTCAAATCCTTATAACTCCAAGTGAACACATCTCTGTATTCTCTTAGCAAGGCTATTAGCTCTTGTTCTTCCTCTTCTGTCAGGTCATGGCCTATGTACGTGCATCTTTCTTCTCCTTCTTCGATGGCTACAACTACCTTCTTTGTGGTTTCTTTGTTATCATAGGCCTCCCCTGACTGCGCCTCTCGTTTAGGCATTCTGATCCTGACTCTCCTGTCATCTATCTCATACTTCTTAAAATTTTTTGGGACCTCAAATGAAGATTCTTCCTCTTCTGGTGTGACTTCGCTCTTCTTTCTTTTCTTTCCTTCTTCCTTTGGGGTCACATGTATGGCTAGCCTTACATCATTTGTAAGCTCTCCATACCTCTGGGGTTGAAATTCTACTTCATAGAAGTATTCTTCATCTGATGCAAAAGGTGGGTCCATGATGATTGACTCTAGATCGGAGTCACTTGCATCCTCAAATGCATCAGGGCTAGGTTCACACTCTTCTAACACTGCCTCTCCCATGATTGGCTCTATGGAGAAGACTGAAATGTCATAGCCATCTTCATCACAGTGAGGTGTCCATTGTTCTTCATTGATGGCTACATCCATTGTTGCTAGGATTTCTGCCCAGCCGTGGGGTTCAAATTCTTCGTCAAGAAAGACTACAGGTGCATAGGCTCGGTCTTGAATTGATCTATGTGTTTCTTTTGCACCTACCTCTCTGGCTTTTTCTCTCTTCTCTTCTTCTACTGCTACTTTGCACATCCATAAGTGGGTGTCTTCATGCATCCATGAGGATCCTGATCCTATGGAATGCACCGATTCCGTATAATCTTTGGCTCTATGGATGGGATTCCATTGGATAGGAGGGACATCTCTATGAGAGTAATCTTTGAGATTCACTTTGGTCGTAACTCCTAAGTGTTGCAGGTACAAGGAATTGGTTCCCCAGTCTTGTACCACTTGCAACTGTCGCATAAAGGGTCGTCCCAAGATCATTTCATAGGCATGATTTTTGCTAAAATCACATATAGCAAATGTATGCACGAACTCGACACCACAAGTGGTGAGAGTTATTCCTTCTAAGAGCCCTAAGGGTCTCTCTAGATGACCATCAGCCATTTGCAATTTCATCCTCGTGGGTCTGAGTGCTAGCTTGCCCCAACGCTTCCATAGGGAAGTGGTAGCAATTGCAACACATGCACCTGAATCTAGAATGGCCTTGGTGGTGTATCCTTGATGGATGATAGGAAGATATGTGTTTCCCTCTTCGCCCTCACTCATGTCTCCTATCTTGTCCAATGGTATTTCTGGCACTGTTCTCTGGGATCCTACCTGGGAACGAGGTTTTGCTATCTCTGGTACTTGTTTGGCTACATGTTTCCATAGCTCTGGCCTTACTTTGAGTAGTTCTTTTAAGGTGAGGTTGCACTGTACTTTAGTGTTTTTCACTACCTCTGTGTTCCTAGGTATGACTGAGTCCTCATTTCGTACCATGACCGTGGGTGCTCTCATACAAGTAGACTTAGCCTCCCATGGGCCTGTGAAGTGGGGTAATTCTTGTAGAGAGTTAGACTCAAAGTCTAATCTTTCCTGAGATTGGGTGCTCTCCTGCTCCCCATAAATGGATGGGATGTCTTGTGGGAATTGGTCGTGTGCATCATCCACAAGTTCAATGGGAGGAGGGACTTCACTTTCTTTAGCCCATTTGTCTTCTTGATTCTCTCGTAGGAATTTTGGTGTGAACCGATTCATAGAAGATGATGTGTCTGGCTCCGTAGAGTTAGGCACATAGGCTTCCTGGGTAGGAAGGCTTACTCTTTCACTTGCCTTGTCCTTGTGTTGAGAGGCGGGTTCCTTTTCTGATTGTGCAATCAACCTCTCTATTCTTTCTAACAGTCCATCAAAGTGCAATTGTGTCTTTGTTGAACTAGAGATGTTAAATAGGCGACTGGCTTCAAACATGGTCTGAGCCAATTCCACCATCTTCGCACAAATTTTGGTTCGTTCAAGCTCTAGTTCTGCTCTAGGGTAACACTTTTCATGATCAGTTATGTTTGGCCCTTCTTGGATTCTGGCCTTATATGCTTTAAGCATCATATTAAGGTCCTCGGGATTGGGATCTACTAGGACTGATCCTACTCTTGGGGGTGGTGGAATTAGGTGAGACAGGTTGGAAGGTGGCGGGTCGGATGGAGTTGGGAATGGTGGAGGTGGGGTAGTGTGAGAGGGAGTTTGAGATGTGAGTTTAGTTATCCTGGCCTTTGTTTCTCTGAGGCTTTCCTCGATTTCACTCATCTTTTTTGCCCATTGCCTTTTCATTCTGGGGTTGTGTAGGTGGAGCCAAGGGACAATCACGAATGAGATGATCTCCCTGACATCTGTAGCATGGTCCTCTAGGGAATGGGGGTCTTACTTGCCTAGGTTGAGGTCTAGGGTTGGGGTTTGTATACATGACGTTTGTGTAATCTGACTCCCAACTAGGTTCATTTGGCTCTTCACTATAGTAGGACTCCCCATGTTCAGGAGATTGCATGTAGTAAGCCTGGGGACTATCAACATGTGTAGAATCGAAGCCATGGTCACTAGGATCACTTTTTGAAAGGAATGGCATTACTGGCACTATAGCTCTATTCAAATTCTCTTCTGCAGCTGCATACTTTACCGGAATTACATTAGCTGGAGCAGGGGGTTGTTGTGCTAGCACAGGCTGAGGCCTTTGTTGGTTTTGGTAGGGTTGGTAGGTTTGTTGAGGTCTCGCATACTGCTGAGGTGGGTACTGGTTCTGGTATCTTCCTTGTTGAGGGTATGGTTGTGGGTAGGTCTGCCTAACGGCTTGCTTATTATAGGGGCAATCTTGCGCGGTGTGATTGGTGTACCTCCGTTCTATGGTGTAGTACTCGCTACTAGGATTTATTTGGGGTTGAGCCATAATGGGACATACATTCGCCATGTGGTCACCACCACAAGTATAGCATCTTTTCACAAGGGCAAACCTTGGGATCTGTTTGCTAGTGACACCTAATTTCTGAGCTACTTTCTCTGCAAGTTCCTCAATTGATGTGGATTGCGTGGAAGAGAGGCTAGAGGCACTATCTGAATCTCTGTATATCTAGGAAAGCTCTAACTCCTCCCCTAGGTTATCCTCGATGTCAATGCACATGCGTACACACTCTTCTATGGTCCTAGGGTCCTTCAAGTACACATAAGATCTCAATTTGGTACTTAGCAATCCATCCAAGAATAAAGCCACTTGCTTAGCTGGTGTGGGTAGCTCCGAAACAAGGCATCTTTCTAAGTATTACCTAAATCTTCTTCCTACAAGTCTCACGGTTTCTTGAGGGGTTTGCTTGAAGCTGTGAATCAGCGAGGAAGTGTTATGTCTTATGCCACTTTTAGAGAATTCGATAATGAATGCCTCTAGAAGTTGGTCTATGCTCCTAAACTGCCTCTCGTTTAGTGGTTGAAACCATGTCAGGGCAGTGTTCCTAAGGGTTTGACCAAAGGCATTGTACTGTGTGAACAGATCTTCCACTTGTTTAGCTCTCAAGACTTGCCTAAACTCAGCCACATGATCGTATGGATCTCTAGTGCCATCGAAGTAGTTCTTCATGGACTTAACTAGCTGAGTCGGTGTCAAAGTCCTTGTGTGCTCTCTAGGTCATGATAGAGGGAACTCATCCGCATTTCTTTGATTCGTGGGAGCTCTAAGTACCTCAAATTCTACTCTATTTGTTTCCGTCCTCGTTATTTCTCTGCCCCCTAGGTTGGCAAAGCTTACTTCTGGCCTATCTCTACTTCTGTCTCTTTGAGTTCCATGAGCTTGGGATGTTCCACCTCCAGGGTGACCATAGGACACGTTCGATCTTGGTTGGGGGAAAACGAATTCACCCTTCCAAGTGTAAGCATGTCTATCATGTTCTGTAACCACAAAGATCCTCTTTGAAGCGTGATCTAGGTAGGTCACTCTGCCTGGGCTATCTAGATCTTTAAACTCATAGATCATGATTGTTCCTATATCATTTGGTGGATCAGATTTATACCTCCAAAAGGCTTCGTCAGTCTCTCGGTTCAGAAGCAGATCTATACTCTTGTTGTCCTAGGGAACCCACTCGGGATTGAGGATTCTAGTAAGAACAGATTTCCCTCGAGGGGTCCTGGGTTCTGCACCCATGTTTCCTTGCTCTAGGTCACCTAAATCCGCTTCTGAGATCACATTTCCAAATTCATCTGTCCTATCTGGGTGACTGGTGACTATATATATTGTCCCTTCCTTGTCTAGGTATGCTCCGTTTTCAAACTTGACAGCTGGGTGCTCTAGTCCTATGGATTGGTCAGGGTTTTTAATCTGGACCACTGATCTTCCTAGGCCGTCCTCATAGATGCTAGCACCTAATTGGTTGGTCCTAAGGTATTCCAGCTGCGTCTTGTAGGGGCCTTCCACCCTATACAGATATGGCACACCTGAACTTCCTGTAGGTCTATCCATCCCTTGAGACATCTCTAATTCACTAGTCTCAGAGCTAGGGTAATGCGAGTGGTGGCTCAACTGCTGGGCCCAAGACCTAGCAGTATGATTAACGCTAGCCTCTAAAGACCTCAAACTTTGTCTATCTCTTACTAGATGCCGTCCTAATCTAAGGTTCATAAGCCTATTTAAGTAGCCCCTATTTTTGCCCAAAGTACAACCTCGTTGCTGATCAATTGGTGTCAATCACTTGATTCTTTTTTAGTGTGTTATCGTGTTTATGATCTTATCTGATATCGCGTTGTCGTAGAGATTCTCATCTCTACTCTTGCGTCTACTTGCATCAAATCACAACATTGTTCGGTTCTCGCTTCCCCATTCAAATGATGAAGAAGACATTACACGCGTATTGGCTGGAATATGCAGATTCAGATGGTGATGGAAGGGATGAATGATCTTTTGACCAACGGCAAGGTTCAAACTCAGAAGAATGTTAAGAAACTGAAGATTCCAATATCTAAAGCCATTAAAATCCACCTACCAATTTCTCTTGATGAAGAGGAAATTATCTCAACGCATGCATTGAACTAAAAGGATGGTTTATTTTCAAAGTAATGAAAAGAAAGAATTAAAGGATGATAGCGTATGAGTCCTTAACTGTTCATAAAAAAAAGGAAGATCCGGAGCAATTGAGGGGAAAAAGAGGAGCGTGGGGCATCAATGGCTTCTCGTTTGGCTTAGCTCTATTAGAGGATGTATAAGCGGCATCATGAAAAGAAAGTTACGGGCATGCACAGGGAGAGAGAGGGAGAACAGACGTGCTCGGGGGGGGCGGAGGGACAGTCAGGTGGCGGCTTCCTCTGCAACAGTTCATGGCTTTCAAAACACCAGAACATGATGTTCCCACGGGATGGATGAGTCGGGTTCGATGCATATAGGATCCACACATTTCTGTACCTCGAGGAAAAGGATTTCAAAGGTGATGCTTGTTGGCTCGTGACGGACTGGAGGATTTCATTGTAGACAAAGATGAGAGTATTTCTTAGAGTGACAGGCAATACGAAGACTGACGATGAATTGATGATTCTGTAGAACTGCAATTAAAAAGGCCATAGATATCTGAAGCGAAGTTTAATTTTCGCGTTCCCTGATGTGATGCGTGGAAAGGAAAGATGATGTTGCCTACAGACAACGACCCAAATTCATCGCCCTTTTGAACCTGCCCATCTGCGAACATATATATTGATGATTGCACCTGAACTGGGTGTTGCTGATTTTAGAGTCAGAAATCCCAATCTGGATCACATGTTCTAGAAACTACAGAAACTTATAATGTTCACCAGCTCTAGCATATTAAACCGGTTTGGCGCTCGTCATAGTGTATATATGACATACTGTCTGGAGATATTTGTTATCGAATGCTAACGAAGATAATGCATGTATATGAGTTCTTAATTAACTGATGATTTGCAGGAATGGATGTTGACAAAACTCTGATTCTCAAAGATTAGCACTGTTGCTTATATTTGGAAGATCACTGGAAAAGAATTGCTATTCTAACATGTTGTGACGACATCGGCAACTCCTCGAGTTTAGCTTTTGGTCCTTTCATCTGCGCTTAAATTTTGTTTAACATAATCCTTTGTTTCCGTCTCCATTACCTGTTTTGAATAGTGAATGTTGCTTGAACTTCTACTTCAAAGTTCAGAAGCTATTGGCTGAATAAATTTGATTGCTGACAACGTTCTGCATTTTAGAGTTATCAGTGAATCGCAGTGTTATGAAATCATTGCGCCATCATACACGTAATATTCATCACATATTTTTCTAAGTTCATTGATTGTGATGTTCAGTTGTGCCATCGCATGTTGTACATGAGGTTTAGCTATCCGGACAAACTCAAATTTTAATATTTGTCATCACTTCGATTTTGCGAGAGATTATAAAGGATACAAATAGAGTAAATTGGCGATTGTAAATCTGTTAATCGATTTCCCACATAGAAGTTGATTTAAACAATTTCGTTGGATAATCGGCAATGTAAAGGACTTTATACGTCAATTTATGGTTAAGAAAAACCTTTGCTTTTTCTTAGGAAATTGCATCATATGTTTAGGTTCAATTCACATTAATTGGACTATTTAAACTATCTAAATTACATAAAGCCTTATTTGAATGAAGACATATTGCCGTGACCTCAAAAGAGCTTACCGCACCACTTATCTATCTGCATGATGTGAATAATATATTAAAATTATTACAGGATCACTGATTATACGAATTTATTGAACTACTAATTATCTCTTGAAGTTTTCACTACAATTCCTCGACTAATAATCTCTCGAGTTCTCATCGTACCTGAGTTGCTCCAAGCACCCTGCGTGCACCGTATTTTTGGCGGTCGCCCTGATTCACCGACCGTGACTTTCGCGCCGACAGCGTCGTCAGGAATATTTGATTTGATTTTCCGCACTTGAGTTGATCGTCCCACGTTAAGTTCTTTTCCTTTAAAGTTATCGACCGTACAAAGATTATGTTGTTAGCTTGAACTTGAGTATTTAGGTAGTCTTCAACTTAATCAATGCCTATCTTCGCCCTGACTTACTTCTAGCACTATTCGTACTTAGCCCAAGCTAGGAATTGACAGAGGGAGTTGAGAGTATTCCAACCTCGATTGTTGATCCCTTGCCCTTTGGTGCTAAAGAACCCGGTTCTCAAGCTTGCAAATCACCCTTGCTTTGGATGCCCTCAAGTGCTCTCAGTGGACTTGTAAAAGTCCCACAGTTAGTTCAAGACTTCAATTCAGATGAGAGATAGGTCACTTACATGCATGTAGTTCACAGACCAAATTTCCCTTTGCCTTTATGGAAAACAATCCCAAGGATCCTTTAGTTTTCCTACCCCGGGGTATGGTCAACTTCAAAATACCCTATCTAATACTCTAGATCTTAATTTAACCGTACGAGCTTTCCAACAAGACAGGAACCACAGCAAACGGATTTCGTATGAGAAAGTTATGACAGTTCAAGGTTCTGGTGCTAAAACAAGGTTCAAACAAACTAATAGATCACAGGATTTTTCTCAAAAATACATGTGTAGGCACCTCACAAATCACTAATTGCTAGACCAATATGCCCAAAAACTATCCCCAAAACTTGGAAATATTAACCCTAAAATTTTGGCCGAAAAGCCTATCAATCGCGACCGACAGGTCTGTCAATCGCGATTGACAGAGGTGTTCGTCAGGGCCTGTTGGTCGCGATCGACACGTCAGTTGCGATTGACAGTGTCAATCGCAATCGACAGAGTCGGTCGTGAGTCTTATCAATCGCGATCGATGGTGTCAATCGCGATCGACACTTTTTCCGGGATCTTCGCCGTGATTTCAGTCAATCGAGGATGTGTCCGTCGCGATGCACACGTGGCAACGCATGAAATTCAATCAATCGTCAAAATTCAGTCAGTCGTGATCGACGGTGTCAATCGCGACTAACAGAGGTGTCGGTCGTGGCTGTCGATCGTGATCGACGGTGTTAATCGCGATTGACAGGGTCCTACGTGGTAGTCAGTCGATCGTGGGGTCTGTCGGTCGCGATCGACAGGTTTGTCGGTCCCGATTGACAGATGTTGTCGATCGTGGCTATCGATCGCGATCGATGGTATCGGTCACGATTGAGAGAGAAACACGGAATTTTTTAACTGCTTTTAGTGATTTGGAATGTGCTCATCATGTAGATTATGGTGGTGCGCTTTGTTTTACCAAATGGGCGATTTTTCTGTCGATCGCGATCGACAGAGGTCGGCGACACAGAGACAGTTTTTGAGTTTTCCGTACGTGCGCAGCGTGCTGGAGGGGATGATACAGCTGGATCCTACAAGAAAACTCAACAAACATGCAAAAACAATGCACATAATATTGCTCTCTCGCTCTCTCTCACAAGTGGAATGAGGGAAATGGAATGGAGAAGGTGATAAGATCAAAACTGAAATTTTTCACGATGATGGAGATGGAGGTGGGAGATGGTGATGATGATGATGGTGATGATGGTGGTGAGGTAAGAAAGAGAAAATAAGAAGAGTGAAGAAATTACCTACAATGCCAACATCTCAAATCTACGTCTTACCATCACACGCTCGTCCTCAAAGCTTGATCCCCGACAACAGCACCAAAATTTGGTGTAGCTCATTGATGAGTAGCACCTCCTTTAATGTCAATCCGGGAAGACATGAGGATTGGTATAAGACCTCGAGCAAGTGAAGGCACAAGTGCGTGAGTGAGAAGCACACCAACATGCACACACATACACACACACGCGCACACACGGTAAGACAAAGAGTGAGAAGCAATGGAGTTCTTTAGATTACTTTCAAAAAGCTCATACAAGTTTAGATCAATTACAAGATAACCCCCAAAAGTGAGCTCTCTAGCTCTATTTATAGTTTTTGACTAGGTTTTGGCTGTGTCCAGACCTAGTGTCCGACCTAGTTAAAAACTAGGTTCTCTACCCTATTTGGAGGTTCAAACGAAGTCTAAAAAATGTGAAAACTGATAGGTAGTTACTTCTAAAGCTCCTCAAGCTCAAGGACTCCTTCGCTTGCACAAAATAGAGCTACAAAAATATGAAATGGTATTTACAATGGTTTTTAGTGATGAAAATCACTATTTTCGTAGGGGTTTCTATTAACATTTTGACATACATTTCTTGGAGCTCCCTACTTGCTCCTTCTCCTTGTGTGTCCACCTCTTTTATATGCGTTAGTGTCCTGAAAAAATATTTGCCTACTTGCCAGATCGTCGTTGACTGCTCTGTCTGCTTGTACTTTCTCTTCTCTCTGACTCCCTTCGTAAGCTTCCTTGCCTTGTGAGTCCTTCAGTTCCAACAAAAATGAACTCTTTTACAAGAGGTGTTCACATGACTACACATGTGACTTACAAATGAGGATAATATCAAGCATATCAAGCATGTAGGCTTGGGTAAAATATACCAACAACTCCCCCTCAAGCCTTACATGTTTGGCCTGCAAATAAGTCTTCAATTGTCCTTGATTTCCTGCAAGACAACCATCAATGTGAATCTACTTAACTTTGTATCATCAAGAGCTTTAGTCAACATGTCTGCAAATTGCATATCTGTAGAGACATAGGGTAGTTGAATATCCTTGCTCATTAGCTTCTCCCTTACATAATGGTAGTGGAATTCAATATGCTTGGTACTAGCATGGTATACCGGATAAGCTGCTAGATGTAGTGTAGCGTTTCCTCAATCACAACCTATCCCCAATCACAATCTTTCGATTACTCAGAAATAAGAGTGGAGAGAAGAACGCAGAGATTGCACAAGGTAAAAGAAAATTTGATGCGGAAGAGTAGAACAAATATGACGTAGAGAAGGAAGAATTTGGATATTATAGATGTGAATCAATGGTTACAGTAGCCTTGGACAATAGCTTCTTGACGAAGCCTCTACCTCCCAACCACCCCCGAGCTATCACAATCACATTCTCACTCGCACTCTCAATCACACTCTCACTCTCACTCTCACTCTCAATCACTCTCTCAATCACAAGGTCATTCTCAGATTTCTGTGTGTCCTCCGTGTTGATGCGCAGGCCTTCTTATCTTTTTCCGTTTGATAGTAGCCGTGCTCCCCAAAGAAGTGTGCAATCCACCAAATTTAGAAAAATTCAAGTTTCTCCAAAACTTTCGCAAAAAGCCATGCGATCGTAGTGTACTTCCTTTCTTTAGCATACCTGTCCAAAATAGCAGCGAAACACCAAGAAGACATATCCGAAAACATACATAATTAGACATGGTGACATGTGAGCATGAGAATCACGGATTCGAATAGAATTAGACAAGCCCTCGTTTTTTTTTTCAAAGCCCTATAACTCAAAAACAATGAGGAATTAGGTTAAGCTTGTGAGAGATAATTTTATTCAATTTTTTGATCTGCACAATAGTGTTAGAGACGTCCGAGGTCCAAATCCACCTCCAAATGCCACTTTTGAACCCTACAAGGTTTAAAATTCTAGAGAGAGAGTAAAATCAAGGTATTTTCTTACAATGAACTAAACGTAGGACCTTGAACGAGGTACTTAGAACATGATTCACAAAAATCTCACACAGGCACTTTTATTCTCTTCTACTTGCTCTACCTTTCCCTCATACAGAGTTTTCCTTAATTCTTTCATCTTCACCTTCAAAATCCCACTGGAAAACATGATGCAATTAAGGTCTAGAGAGAGAATATGAAACTTGTCAACCCAAAATTTTTCCTACATGCATAAAATGACCTAATTATTCGTTCTTAGCATTATCCCCACAATGAAATTCAGAAAGTTCAAAATGAATTATTTCACTAGAAAAGAGGCCTATTACATGTAGTGAGCTTGTGTTTTCACCAAAAATGTGAGGTGTTGAAGAATGAAGTCCAAGATCTGTGTACAAAGACTTTAACCACATGATTTCTTGAGTTGCATTAGCCAAACTGTTTCAGTAGAAGATAATGCCATTGTTGGTTGCTTCTTCGATGACCAAGAAATGATTTTTGAACCTGCAAATGATATATACCCGGATGTGCTTCTTCTATCATCTCTAGATCCAGCCCAATGTGCATCTGAGTAGACCTTTAGCTCAATATATGAAGTAAATGAATAAAACAAACCTTCATTCATGGTCCCCTTTAGGTACTTGAGGACCCTCTTGGACGCTTCCATATGTGGTCTTCTCGGCTTATGCATAAACTGACTCAATATGCTAACACTATAGCATATATCCACCCTTGTGAGTGTTGCATAGTTCAAACTTCCAACCAAGCTTTGATAGCTTGTGATGTCTTCAATTGGCTCTCCTTCATAAGCACTAAGCTTATGATTTTGCTCCATAGGTGTACCTGCACACTTGGTATTTTCCATCTTGAACTTGACGAGCATGTCATGGACATACTTCCTTTGTGTGATGTATATACCTGAATCTGTGTAGATCAACTCCAATCCAAGAAAATAAGTGAGTGGTCCGAGGTCACTTATTTTGAACTCCTCCTTCATTTGACTCTTTACCTATTTGATTCCTTCAAGATCATTGCCTCTGATAATAATATCATCAACATACACACATAAATAGACTTCAGATCCATTCCTCTTTATGAACAAAGAGGTATCCACCTTGCTAGCTTTGAATTCTTGGTCCTGCAAATAAGTCACCAATCTGAAATTCCAAGCTCTTGGAGCTTGCTTCAATCCATACAAAGCTTTCTTTAGTTTTCATACGTAGTTAGGATGATGTGCATCCTCATATCCAGGAGGTTGTGCCATATACACTTCCTCAGATCCATTCAAGAAAGCATTCTCTACATCAAGTTGATAAAGATTCCAATTTCTAGATGCAGCAAGACTTATCAGAACCCTAATTGTAGGCATTTTTGCGACAGGAGAGAAAGTCTCCTCATAATCAATACCATGGGTTTCAACAAACCCTTTACCAACTAGCCTTGCTTTGTGTCTATTTATACTTCCATCTGGATTCCTCTTGATTTTGTATATCCATTGAGATCCAACTACCTTCATAGATGGCTTGTTAGGTACAAGCTCCCAAGTGTCATTCTCCTTCAAGGCTTCCATTTCTTCATCCATTGCATCTCTCCAAGCTTTCTTGCTTTGTGCTTCTTCGAATGTGGTAGGTTCTTCATGGGTTGATTCCTTTGCAATGTAGATTGAGTGCTTGGTGACCAAAAAAGTATCATAACCAAACCTTTCTGGTTTCTTCTTCTCCCTTGAAGACCTTCTAAGTGGTTGATGTGAGCTCTCGGGTCCATATGTAGCATCCTGCATCTTTGCTTTACCTTTGTTCTTCCATAGCTTTAGTCTTTCCAAATCACTTTCTTCAAGCTGCTTTGGTTCCTTTGATTGAAGTGATGGAAAGTCTTCATCCAAGTCATACGCCCGCTTCACTTTCCTCTCATCATCAAACCATGATTTGTTTTCATCAAAAGTTACATCTCTACTCACAAAAAATCCTTTATTGGTTGGATTGTACAATCTATATCCTTTTTGGTTTTGATCATAACCAATGAATACACACTTCTCTGCCTTGGGATCCAATTTCCCTCTTACTTGAGAAGGAATGTGAGCATAGGCTATGCATCCAAAGATTTTACAATGCTCTAGACTAGGTCTTCTTCCATTCCACACTTCATATGGAGTGGTTCCATCTAGTGACTTAGATGGAAGTCTATTTCTGAGATATGTGGCTGTAGACACAGCCTCTCCCCATAGGTAGTTTGGCAATCCCTTTTCATTGAGCATGGATCTTGCAGCTTCGACAATAGCTCTGTTCAGCCTCTCTGCTACACCATCGAGTTCGGGTGTATACCTTGTAGTTACTTCCCTTTTAATGCCTCTTTCATGCAAGAAGGCATCAAATTCAGAGGAGAGGTATTCTCCTCCACCATCTGATCTGAGTCTTTTCAAAGTCCTACCTATTTGGTTTTGCAACAAGAGCAATACTTCTTAAAGCAATTAAACACTTCATCCTTGTGCTTCATGAAAAACAGAATGGTCCACCTGCTACAATCATCTATGAAAGACACATAATATCTTGAGCCTGATATAGATGGCTCCTTACTTGGACCCCACACATCCGTGTGCACTAGATCCAAAGGATTTTGATACATATATCCTTTCTTATTGAAAGGTTGTCTATGAGCCTTGTCGAGTTGACAAGCTTGACACTTATAAATCATGTGTTGCCTTGTGATATTAGGCAAACCAAGTACACTTTGGTCCCTGCAAATTTGTTTGAGTGTCCTCTCACCAATGTGAGCAAGCCTTTTGTGCCATATCTCCAACTCTATAAGAGTTTGAGATCCATAGCTAAACAAAGCTATGTTCTTTGTATCTTCCACTTCAAAAGTGAAAAGCCTTCTTGTCTTTTCTCCTTTGGCAATCCTTCTAAAGCCTTGCCTTCGATCTTCAACATATGCTCCAAATCGGTTGAATCTAACGTGCAATCCTTTTTCAACAATCTGTCCAACACTTAATAAATTTTTGGTAATTGTAGGGACATACAAGACTTTGCTTAAGAGGTTCATATTCCCATCTGATGTCTTCACATTACCTATCTTCTCCACCGAGTGCTTTGTATCATCTCCTGTCTACACTTCATGCTTGTTATGAGGATCTTCCAAATCAGAAAGTAAAGCCACATTTCTTGCTACATGGTTTGAGCATCCCGAATCAATGTAAAATATGTTGTTGTTGTTGTAATTGTTGTTGTAGGAGTTGTTGTAGCCTCCATTGTACCTGCCTCTATTTGATCCATAGCCATCTCTATTGAATCCTCTTCCTCTTGAGTTCCTTGGATTCCTGAAACATTCTTCAGTAGCATGGTTAGATAAGACACATATGTTGCAAGGTTGAGATGATTGGAATCTCCCCCTGCCTTGCTTTCCACCTCTGCCTCTTCCTCTAGCTCTTCCTCTAGCTGCAAAGTTTGCTTGGAAAGAGCTACCTTCATCTTCATTCTTCCTATTCTTTGACTTGTCCTTGACCTTAGCTTTATCAGAATATAAGGCAGAAGTTTGATTACCTCTTGAGGACTCACCACCTTTGTTAATCTTTGCTTCATGAGTGAAGAGTTAGCCCATGAGTGTGTTGAGGTCGGGTACATGCATATCCATGTATAAATCCATGGATGTTGTGAATGAATCCCACTTGTCGTCTGCTTTGATTCCATTTATGATTTGTCTAATGATTTTCTCCTCCTCAATTACCTCTCCAATGCTTCCAAGTTGGTTGGAAATGTCCTTCATCTTTGTGACATAATCAATCACATTTTGCTTCTGGATTTTCTTGATTGTTGTGAACTCCATCCACAATTGGTTCTTCCTTGCTCGAGTGTTGGAAGAGAAGAACGAAGCAAGTGCATTCCAGGTTTCTCTTGATGTCGTGCATCCCTTGACATGAGGTAAAAGAAAATCAGAGATTGAGTTTAGAATATAGGGCCTTGCAAGTGCATCCTTCGAACACCAATTCGAAAGTCCTTCCACTTCTTCATGTGATGGTTGCCCTTTGTTCCTCATGGTTGGCATTGCTTCATCTCCAGATATGAATCCATATAGATTCCTCCCTTGAAGGTAAGCTTCCATCCTTGGAGACCATGCCGGGTAGTTGTTTCGATCCAATTTGTCAATTGTTGATGGAAACCCGTCTCCCACGTTGCTTGACTATGCTCTGATACCACTGTGAAGAGAGATGGTGGATGCAATCCAAAGATGAGTAGGTGCCACTACAACCAGCTTCACACCAGCCAACTGAGACTTCAGAGTTGATTACTAGATCCTTTGAGCTTCCTAAATCCACCAAAATATCAGCCAAGTACTTTGGAACATGTATCCAAAAAGTTTAAGTGAAGACCGACAAGTTGCGAAATGACTAGCTCCCAAAACTTGCTATTTTGGACATACACCTGCTGGAAAAAATGAACATTGCTCTCAGCCTGGTAGGTATTTGGAAACTTCCTTTTGGGCATAGAAAATAGAATTAGCAAGCTTCCCAAGACAAGTTAAAACACTTCAAATGATGGATTGAGCACTGAGAACAAATTTTTACAATGTTTGGAACATGCCTGCCATTCTCGGGGCTCTGTAGAGATAGACTAGTGAACAGTAAATTGCCAATATCTTCAAAATTATTAATGCAATGACCAGGATCATTTATAAGTAGAAACTAGACAGTATGAGCTATCCAACGCATGTTAAATCACTGAGAAACGATGAGTATAACGGGAGATACGACCTTCTGGAGGTACTACTCTGAGTGAGTATAGCAGAGAACAAAACAGAGAAGTAAATGATGATAAATGTATGGATTCACATATGATTACAACCACATTGGCAATGAATATTTGCACAATGGGAGTAGAATGATAGGGCTATGGAGTAAGCTCTTCAATCTCTACAAAATGACATGAAGTGGTCACGTAAAAGGCTTGCTAATCACCTCTTCCTTCTTGCTCTTTTTATAGCTCTTCTTGGAGGGAGTTCTGAATTCGAATTCGAATGGCTCCACCTAAAAGTGATCCCCAAAATTAGGAGATATTCCCTTACCTCAAAAATTCCTGGTTTTAGGTAGTTAGAGCCACGAAATTGCTTTTACATCATGGATGAGGTAAGCCATCCTTTTCCTTTTTCTTTTTTCAATTACAAGAGATAGAAATGAACTCTTTTACAAGAGGTGTTCACATGACTACACATGTGACTTACAAATGAGGATAATATTCAGCATATCAAGCATGTAGGCTTGGCTAAAATGTACCAACAAAGAAGGTAATGCCGAAACTTCTCAAGAGAAAATACAATAGCCAAACCTTCCTTTCCGTTGTAGTGTAATTCCTTTCGGCTTGGTTGAGTAGTCTCGTGGCATAGGAGATAGGTTTATCAACCTTGTGTGATGATGGTTGAGCTAGAACTACACCAACAGCATGAAGACTAGCATCTGTATGCACATGAAATTTCAATGACTAGTTAGGGACACTTAAAAGTGGAGCAGTAAATAGCCTCAATTTCAGTTCACAAAATGCTTTCTCAGCTTCAGCACTCCATGAGAAAGGGAACTTTTTTACTGGTAAGCCTTGACAAAAGGCTTAGCTATTTCTGAATACATCCGAATGAATCTTTTGTGATATCCTGCATGGCCCAAGAAACTTTGCACTTCCTTTGGGCTTTGTGGAATTGGCATGGAAAGAATAGCCATAACCTTTGCAGGGTCAACGGTTATCCCTTTAGCAGATACTATGTGACCAAGAAGAGTACGCTTGGTGACCAAAAAGTGACATTTATCAGGATTCAATTTCAAACCTGCTTTGAGACATTGCTCAAAAACTTCTTTTAGATTTTCCAGATAATCATGGAAATCTTGAACTGCTGCTCTTCTATCTATACCTGAAAATACTGAAAAGTCATCCATGAAAATGCGGAGAAAGGTTGTTAACCACTTGCCCAATATCTGATACATTGTTCTATTAAATGAAGCTGGTGCATCATTCAAACCAAAAGCCATGCGGGTATAGACATAAGTGCCCCAGGGAGTAACAAAGGCTGTTTTGTCCCTATCATCAAGATGGATCCCTATCTGATTGTAGCCACTAAAACCATCCAAGAAGCTATACAAAGTGTGACCAGCTACTTCCTCAAGTACTTGCTCTGTGAAGGGCTGAGGAAATCCATCTTGAACAGTCACTTTGTTCAAAGCACGAAAATCAACACAGACTCTTATTTTTCCACTGCTTTTCTTGGGCACAATAACCATAGAAGAAAGCCACCTAGAATGTTCTACTGGAACAATTATACCTACTTCTTCTAGTTTTGTAATTTCTGCTTTTACCACCTCTGCGTACTTCGGATTGAGTCGATATGGCCTACTTCTTGCAGGCGTGGCTCCCTCAACTAAGGGTATTCGATGTAACCCAAGATCCTCTAGTATTCCTGTTAGATCTTTATAGGACCATGCGAAGACACTTTTGTAAGCAAAAAGCAAAGACGCTACCTTCTGTAGTAAAGGAGGATAATGCCACAACCAAGAGGCCAAGTGGACTACATGAGGGTTCTCTTCATCCCCTTAATTTACTTCTTGAACCAATGTTTTAGGACTAGTCTTGTTTGAGAAATCGTCTCCACTATATGCAGGAGTGGACTTTAGCTTATATTCCGCAACATGTTCTTTTATCCATCCTTGAGGTATATCCGAAAAGGGGAGATCTTCTCTGCCTTCGGGCCCATAACCTTCCTGTTCTGAAATCTCTATGGTTGTTGCCCTTTCAACATTAGTAATCTTCTACAAGCTCTTATTCTTCAACTCCTTGTGAATCTTATGGCCTTTTCCTGCAACTTCTTCATTTGCAACTTCTTCCTCTATTTCATTGATTTCCACCGTGCAACACTCCACACTTTCCATCATCCAATTCAATAATGTATCTTCTTCTTGGGGTAGAGAGGGCATTACCTGAGTGTCCACAGTATATCCAGTAGTTTTCCCTCAGTCGAATCCCTCTTCCAAGTGTAGTGGCAATTGGCTATTGGTGCTAGTTGAAATCCATAGTTTGTTTTTCCCCCAATCTTGCAAAGCTTTTGCTTGCCTCAGCCAAGGTCTCCCGAGGAGTAAACGGTAAGAAGTCTCCTGTGGAAGCGCAATAACAGCAAAATCTAGAACAAAGTGGCAACCCTGTACTATCGTCAGTACCTTTTCATTAATGCCAAGAGGCCTAACCCAATGTTGATCTGCTAGTGTAACTTTGAATGGTTCCATCTTGGTGGGGTTCAAATTCAGTTTCTTCATGGTGAAATCCGGCATCAAATTGATACCAGAGCCTCCATCTATGATTACACCTGTGAGAGCTTCATCCTTTACACAAATAGATAATCTTGAGCTTTGGTAGTCCTCCACGGGTGCAGGGGAAAAATCAACCATGAAACCATTTATACTAGGTGATTGGACCAAGTGAGCAGAGTGTATAATCTTCAATAAGTCACTTCTTATTTTTGAATCCATCCTTATAAGTTCGTATAGACTAACCTTATGATGAATACCTTTCAAGATCTGTTCAATGTTTACCTCATGAGTGTCTTCTTGCAGAGTTGTTGGTTGGTCCCTTAGAGAAGTAGCCATCCTTTCATAGGCTCCCTCAATTTCTGCTTGGCCCTTCCACCCAAACCTCTTTTCCTCCTCTTTATCCTGGAATCCTTGTTGTTCCTCTATATGGATTGCTGCTGCTTGCCTAGCTCTAGTCATCGTGGGCATCGTAGAGGATGAAACGACATAAGAGTGAGTGGTCATACCTTCTTCTTGTGGAGAGACTGCAATCATGTGGATTGGAGCAGGACGGCTTCTTGGGCACTCTTTGGTATAGTGATCCTTGGCCTCTAGACAATGTTGACAAGGAGGTGCATCTTCTGGAAGGGAACACCTATTTTGCATGTGGCCATACTCACCACAATGATAGCACATCAAAGGTCTATTATATCTAGGCTTCACAGGCTGATTCTCCTCTCTATTAGGTGTATTGAAGTACTAGCATTATATGAATCCAAAGTTTGAGGGCTACCTCTTTGCTGTGTACCCTTGAGGTAGTAGCAATCTCTAGCTTCATGACCATCCTTTCCACAAAATTGACAGCATACCTTGTTAGGGCAATTAGCATTGAAATGTTCATTGTTGTTACACATTGTGCACCAAATTTGCCTCCTTATATCCTGAGTGGTCCCCAAATCTCCTTATTACGCAACGATGGCAAGACCTTCTCTTCTTGTTGATTTTGTTGCATTTTGAATGCCTCTAGTTCCTTCCTCAGTTGCCCAATAGGATCCAATTCTACAGCATAATTTGATTGTGTATCCCCTTCAAAATGTTACCTAGCTTCTTCAATGCGTGATGCTGCTGCGAGAAAATCATTGAGGGTTGCGTCCAATCTAAGAGACTCACGTAACTTCTGCTGAGATGACCTGGGCAGAGCATTTTCTATCCATTTTCTAACCAAGAAGTCACCTGGAGCATGTGGCAGGCATGCAACAAGTGCTTTTGTTCTAGTGTGAAGTTCATGAAAGGATTCAGCTGATCTTAGCTTTAGATTCTCTAGCTGATCTAGAGCTCTTTCCAAGGAATCACTAGGTCAAAATGTTTGTGAGAAGGCCGCCTTCGGAGCCTCCCATGTAGCGAAATAGCCATCTGCATATTGACTATACCATTTATCTGCATATTGACTATACCATTTATCTGCAAGACCCTCCAATGTGGATGGGAAGAGTGCCAGCATTGCATCCTCTCTATTGTGCAGACCTCGTCCATGGCATAAGGAGATGAATCTCCTCACATGATCATCAAAAACCTCATAAGCTTGTCCCTTGAAGGTAGGGAATTTGATGTTTAGTCTGGAGAGTAAATGAGAGAGATCCTCCATTTGTACTGGTGTTCCTTCTGACACATATGATGAAAAGTCTAAGGTTCTCCTAT
>CM035429.1:149023648-149033648 GCA_020310875.1 Ceratopteris richardii | reverse complement strand
TTGTGTATGTAATATGCATGTGTGTATGTAATATGTATGTATGTGTATGCATATGTGTGTGTATGTATGTATGCATCTCTCTCTCTATCTCATTTTCTTTCTATTTCATATATATATCTCTCTCTCTGTCTCTCTCCATCTCTTGCTCTCTCTCTCTCTCTGTCTTTATGTTTATCTAGATCTCTCTCTTTCTTTTATCTCTCTCTCTATCTATCTCTTTCTATATCAATCAAAAACAAAACAACCACTTACCTCGATGTAATTGTTTATAGCTTTCTTATCAAAGTCCACTTAATGTTGTCCTTGTCGAATGCTACAGTATGTGCGATACTTATCAAAATTTTAGATCTAGAGAAATAGTGAGGTGTTTGTAGACAAAGAGAGAGTAGACGTTCATTCAAAATGTCAAATTTTTGCTCTTGGGTCTGGTTAAAATGTTGGAAAGTATAAGTGTCGGTATGAGTGTCAGTATAAGCATTGGTATAAGGATTGGTAATTTCTAATAAATTACCGATGCTTATTCTCACACCCATACCATCGGTATTGGTGGTTTTAAGCATTTTCAATAGTCATACCGATGCCCCTAGGCATGTGTGCATAACAAATACTTCCAAAGACTCGTAAATAGCTCACATTTGTCTTATGCTTCCATAACCTCTCATAAGGGGTCAGATCATGAACCATTCGTGTTGAAGCTCTATTTATGACATGTATAGCTGTATGAGAAGCTTCTGCCCAAAACATATTTCACATGATCTTTTCAATTCAACATGGCTCTAACAAATTCCTCAATCACACGATTCTTACATTCTACAACACATTTTTGTTCTGGTGTATATGTACAAGACAATTGCCTTCTGATTTCATGATCACTAAGATATTGATCAAATTCCCCTGAGATATATTCTCCCCCTGAATCTGATCCTATGCATTTTATGTACATGGAAAATTTCCTTTCAAACATATTTTTGAATTTCACAAAGCACTCGAAAACTTCACGTTTATAGTTCAAAAAATATATCCACGTATATCGGATTGTTAAACGCGCGTTCGCCGTCAGAGATGCATTTAAGCTCTTTTCGGGTTCTTGGGAGTGGAAGGGGTCTGAATAATCAGAGGCCCTATACTTGATTTTCCCAATTAATCCATTCACAAAACAGTACACAAGTGTTCAAAGAACTCTGTCAACACGAATTAATCTCCAGACTCTAGTTCGTACTCTCACAGTTTCACTTTCTGTACTCAGACTATTACTAACTCTTCTACAACTTTGCCAATTCATTCTGATTGTTACGTCCTCAACACACAGCGCTGAAACTATTCATTACCGTAATACAGACTCACAAGTCGTACTTAATGGAATAGCGTTAAACACAAATGAAGGTAATCAGCAAAAGCGAAATAACACGATACTACTCAGAATTCTCAAAACACAACACAAGGGAACTACACAAACGTATCACCCAAACAAACACTCTGGCGATCCTTCTAGTGTTACCAAAGCGTCTTTTCATTGGTTTATAAATGGATACAACTTCACGCAACGACCTTTCGGTTCGTGCAGAATATGAAAGGTAAAGATTACAATTGCCAATCCAGCAGCTTACACTGGCACGCACGGAGGACTTGAACCCGCAGGTATACAAAATTTATGGCTCATCTATTATACCCTGTAGATACATTGATCTAGCTAATTTAAATGTTCAATAAATTTTCTTTTTTAATAAATCCAGCATCTGTTTCAGTATCTCCGATTCTACTAACTGAGCGTCAGTACAAACAGAGCTAGCTGTAATTACTTGTGTCATCAAAAGTTCTGCCTGTGTTTGCAAAAAGGCTTCCTGCAGATAAAAGTCATGTGCCAAAGCTGCATCTCGGTTAACGTCTCTCCAATTCTTTATTCTGAAATTGGATGGTCCGGTAATAAGCGTCTCTTTCTCTTTGAACTACTGGAATCTCTTTCTCGAGCTAAGTGACCAGCATCATTTGCGTTTTAAGAGAAGAATTTGATTCATTCAGGGTTGCATTTGCGAGCTCTAGCTCTGTATTAGTTTGCTTTAGTAAAATTGACATTTCCTGTCCTTTCTATATTGCTTCATCCAATTGTTCTCTAGTTTCCTGTAACAAATCTCCGAGTGCTATGCGAGAATCCTCTTTATCTTTAACTTGAGTTATGGCAACGTGTAAACTAGGCACTACAACTTCCATTGGAGCGATTGCTTCCAATCCATAAGCAAGCTTGAAAGGAGTCAGTCCAGTGGCAACTTTGTAAGTAGTCCGGTATGCCCATAATACTATAGGTAGTAACTGATCCCATCTTTCTGGTGATTCCACAGTCAATTTTCAAAGCAAACTCAGCAAGGTCGTGTTGGTACTTTCAGCTAAGCCATTAGAACGAGGATAATACGGTGAACTGAATTTACGCAGAATCTGAAAAGTGTGTGTTAGCACTCGCATTAAATTGTTGACAAAATGTGTGCCTTTATCTGTAACAAGTTCCAAAGGTAATCCATAACGTGGGAATACGTCCTTCATTAGACATTTTGCCACCGAAACAGATGTGGCAAACCGTAAAGCCCAAGCTTCTGCCCATCTGGTAGCATAATCTGTGCATGTTAGAATGTATAAGTTATTGCTAAGGATTGTTGGAGATGTGATTGGTCCAATAAAGTCAAGACCCCATTTCTGAAAAGGTTCCAAAGGTAAGACAGGTTGTAGAGGAAAGAAATGGCATTGTAAAGGCTGTCCAGATCGCTGACAATTGTCACATTGCTGCACAAATTGAGATACATCTCTGTACATAGTAGGCCACCAGAGCCCACTTTGCAGACGAGGAGTACTAGTGATTAGCCGATTTAGGGGTATTGCCAAATGGGCAATCCATCGTAAATGTCGACCATGCCACCTGACTTGACCAATGAATCGCATGACTTCTTTTGGCGTAGTAGGAACAGGTGCTTCTAACACGGCTACAACTTTGTCTAGGTCAACTTGTATTTCCTTTGTAGATACCATATGGCCAAGGAGCTTACCACAAGAAACCGCAAAGACAGATTTGGTTGGGTTCAAGGAGAGTCGGTATTCTCGACATTTCTCAAAGCAACATTGTAAATGATACAGGTGTGCTACCATCTTACCGAATAAAGAGAAATCATCTACATATACTTGCATAAAAGAAGTGAAATAGGGTGAGAAGATTTCCTGCATACATCGTTGAAAGGTGCTAGGATCATTTCTTAATCCAAACCACATGACTATACAAGCAGAAACACTCCAATTCATAATAAACGCTGCTTTTGGTATACCTTGCTCAGCCATTCAGACCTGGTTATAACCACTATAACCATCGAGAAATGAATACATCTCATGTCCAACGACTCTGTCCAACATTGTATCAACAAATGGAAAAGGAAATGGATCAGGTACGGTGGCTGCATTCAATTTTTGGTAATAGACACATATTCCGAGCTGCTTATTTTTCTTTGGTACAATCAGGATCGGAGAGATCCATTCCGCGTGCTCAATGGGTACAATGAATCCTACCTTTAATAGGTGATCAAGTTCTGCTTTGACCTGTGCTACATAGTTAGGGTTTATACGGTAGCTAGGTTGTTTAATCGGCTTTGCTTCTGGTTTGAGCATGACCCGAAGCTGATAGATTTGAGGATCTAGACCTTTCATATCACGATAGTTCCATGCAAAAGCATTAGAGAACTCACGAATAAGCTGGATCAAATCTGCTTGAAACGCTTCAGACAATCCTTCCTTTATCTTGATAGGTCGCAGGACTTTATCTCCCAAATTATAGGTAATTAACTGATCTTCGGGAACATAGAATTGACGAGGTTTGCCTGGATTGTCAGTTGACTGTACAAGATGTTGTAGAGCGGCTTCGTCCATAGCAACAGTATCTTCGGTCTTCACTTCTTGAGTCACAGGCACCAAGCATTGGAATGTCCATTGTTGTTACAGATTGTACACCAAATCTGTTGATATAATTAGGTAGTGATGTGTGTGAACACTCTAGGACCATGAGAAGATAGCTCACTTGTGCAGACTCTTCTGAATCGTCTTCCTGACTCATATCAGAGTTTTGCTTCTACTCTTCGGTTGATGATGAAAGGCAATCCGAATGCCTTATCATTTGAGGAGTTAGTCTCTGTTCTGTTGTAGGAAGATCAGTCCAGGCAGAACAGGTCCATTATGCAAGTTGCGGATCAAGCTTTCCTGGCTAGTCAGAAGGGCAAAGGAAAATGGAGCTCTTCTACTAGTAAGCAGAAATCTGCAAATGCTGCACATTCAAAGAATCAAGACAAAGATGAGAAAAAAATCAGAAAAGCAGAAATTGTTTTGTAAGTATTGTAAAGGCAATGATCATATCATAAAGAACTGTCCAAAATTGGTTGCTAAAGAGGCAAAGAAGAAAGAGGCTGGAATGGTTGTTGCAAAGGCCTCTACACCAAAAACAGAGTCTCAAATCTTGTGCAGGAAGAAGAATGGGCATTTACTACTGTCTGCAGTTTTGACCCATCTCATGATCAGTGCATGTCTGCAATAGACTCAGATGTTTGGTACTTTGACAATGGGGCGACCAAACATATTACCTCGCAGCGTTGTTTCTTCACTTCACTCGAGCCTGCCCCTATAGGGAATACTGTTACATGCGCCAACAACTCCTCTTATCCTGTTATGGGAGTTGGTAAGATCATTTTGACTACTGCTGATGGTAGTTCTTTCACTTTGTCAGATGCTTTATTTGTGCCAGGGATCAAAAAGAATCTGTTATCAGTTTCTGCATTAGCCAAGATTGGCTTGGTTGTGAAATTTGTTGATGACAGGTGTACAGTTCATGATCTCTCAAATGGCGATGTGATTATTGCTTCTAGCATTTTATGTCGTGGGCTGTATAAGCTCATAGACTATGAAAGATCTGTGAATGATTCGGCATGTGCAGTTCAAGATTCTCAGGCTATGTCAGATGCAAAGCTTTGGCATGCACGCTTTGGTCATCTTAATTTTGCTTGTTTGCTACACCTGTAGAAATTTGAAATGGTGTCCTCTTTGCCCAAACTTGAGGCACCTGGAAAACATGTTTGTGAAGGCTGTATTTTGGGTAAAATGCAGCGTTCTTCCTTTCCAAAAGATGGTTCAATTCGGGCTACACAGAAATTGAAGCTTGTACATAGTGATGTTTGTGGTCCTATGCAGACCCCCTCTTTTGGAAATTACCTTTACTTCGTGACTTTCATTGATGATTTTTCCAGGCATGCATGGGTATATCCACTCAAACAGAATGGAGTTGCTGAATAGAAGAACATGTCTCTCATGGAAATGGCGAGGTGTATGGTCAAGAGTCAGGCTTTACCTCATAGTTTCTGGCTTGAGGCTGTCATGTGTGCAGCATATGTACTGAACAGGTGTCCCACTAAAGCACTACAGTCTATCACTCCATATGAGGCTTGGCATGACCGCAAGCCATCTGTTGCTCATCTACGTGTTTTTGGTTGTTTGGCATATGCATTAGTGCCTGAACAATATCGCAGAAAATTGGATGATAAAGCAGTTAAATGTATTTTTGTTGGATACAGTTCTGAAAGTAAAGGCTATCGCCTGTATCATCCACAGACTAAACACATTCTGGTTAGCCGTGATGTTGTATTTGTGGAAGATGTTATTCAGCCATTGCTTTCATGTACTAAGGAGACATCTGTTAGCTCCAAAGACATGTATGATACTTTGATGCCTCTTTTTACAGGTGGACAGTCTAGCGCTCATCCTAATGAGGCAACTTCTCAGCCTTTGCAGGTTTCATATGATGATGTAGATCATTCCATTTCTGATGCCGATTTACATGATGCACTTGTTGATGAGAGAGATGATATTGAGCAGGCAAAAACTATGCCAAAATGGCTGGTGCAGACTTTGCGTGACAACAAAATTCGATGCACCTTTGTCATATCGTACTCGTTCAAGCTCTCATAGTGCCTCCTTTGCATCGGATTGCTATGCTATGGCTGCATCTAGTCTCTGTGATGAGAATGAGCCTGTTTCTTTTGATGAAGCACAGAATTCAGAAAATTGGATGGCTGCTATGCAATCTCAATATGATGCCATAATGAAGAATGGTACATGGTCTTTATGTGACTTGCCTCCTAGCAAGAAGGCCATTGGCACTAAAGGGGGAATACAAGCTGAAGTGTGTAAACCTGATGGTAGAGCTAACAGGTATAAGGCTAGGCTTGTTGCAAAGGGTTATGCGCAAGAAAGAGGCATTGATTTTGATGAGACCTTTGCACCTACATGCCGTATGACTACTGTTCGGAGCATTTGTGCACTTGCAGCCCATCATGGTTGGAATGTACATCAGTTGGACATTAAAACAACATTTCTGAATGGTGACCTGCATGAAGAAGTGTATGTTTTTCAGCCCCGTGGCTTTGTGTAGAAAGGGCATGAAGACCAGGTGTGCAGGTTAAAGAAGGCGTTATATGGTTTAAAGCAAGCATCACGTGCTTGGTATGAGAAGATACATGCCTATCTCATTGCACATGGTTTTGAGAACAGTCCAACTGAAATCACCTTATATGTTAAGCATGCTAATGATGTGCTTCTAATCATTGTTGTCTATGTAGACGACATGCTGCTCACTGGTCCTATTGAGAAGCATATTGCTGATTTTAAGGCTGATTTGCATGCCTCATTTGAGATGTCTGATTTGGGGCATTTGCATCACTATTTGGGCATTCAGTTTATGCAAGTTGATGGTGGAATGCCTTTGTGTCAAACGAAATATATTGACACATTATTGCAGCGTTTTGGCCTTGAAGACTATAAGCCTATTGCCACTCCTATGGAGACAGGTTTACGATTGAGTCTTCATGATGCTGGAGATGCATTTGATGCTGTTCTCTATCAGTAGGCTGTTGGATGCTTGATTTACTTATGCATTACTCGGCAGATATTCAGTTTGCTGTCTCACAGATGAGCAGGTTTATGCATTGCCCAGCAGTCACGTATTGGAAGGCGGTTAAGCACATCTTTCGCTACTTGACTGGTACTCGGCTTCTTGGGTTGTTTTATCCCAAGGGGGGATCACTACCGCCAGATTTGCATGATTTTTTTGACTCAGATTGGGTTGGTTGCTATGACACTCCTGTGTCCACCAGTCGTTTTTGCTTCATGCTTGGTAGCTCATGTATATCTTGGTTGAGCAAGAAGCAGCCTACTGTGGCCACTTCAAGTTGTGAGGCTGAGTATAGGGCAGCTTTTACAGCGACTATTGAGTGTGTGTGGCTCAGACGCCTTATGGCTGATTTGGGTGTTGGCCAGTCTTCTGCCACCACCATCTTCACTGACAGTCAGAGCGCATTGGTAGTTGCGAGGAACCCTGTGTTCCATGCTCGCACTAAGCACATTGAGGTGCATTATCACTATGCCAGGGAGAGGATCGCTGCTGGGGAGATCAGCTTGGCATATGTGCCCACGCAGGAGAACATTGCAGACCTTTTCACGAAGGCTCTGCCTAGGGAGAAGTTTGAAGCTTTCCGTAAAGCTTTGAGCTTACTTCCTGTTGTGGAGTGATTTCCACATAGCTTGGCACTTCCTTATACATGAGTGCCACCTCCTTGTTCACCGCATCACTCCCAGGGGGGATTTGTTGATATATTTAGGTAGTGATGTGTGTGAACACTCTAGGAACGCCGGGGCACTTTTTTCCCTCTTTAGGAGGTTTTTTTCCCCCGGCTTGTATATACGTCTATTGCCCTAATGGGCTACTTATCTTTGTACATCCTCTAGTAATACATTCAGTCTTGTGTGTTGTGCTCCAAGCTTCTTCTTCTTCCTTGTGCTGTTTGCGTGCTTCTCTTCTTGTTGATTTTATTGCATTTTCAATGCCTCCAGTTCTTTCCTCAGTTGCCCAATAGGATCCAGTTCTGCAGCATAATTTGATTGTATATCCCCTTCAAAATGGTGCCTAGCTGTCAATGCGTGATGCTGCTACGACAAAATCATTGAGGCTTGCATCCAATCTAAGGGACTCACGTAACTTCTACTGAGATGACCTGGGCACAACTTTTTCTATCCATTTTTTAACCAAGAAGTCACCTGGAGCATGTGGCAGCCGTGCAACAAGTGCTTTTGTTCTAGTGTGAAGTTCATGAAAGGATTCATCTGATCTTAACTTTAGATTCTCTAGCTTATCTAGAGCTCTTTCCGAGGACTCACTAGGTTGAAATGTTTGTGAGAATGCCGCCTTCAGAGCCTCCCATGTAGCAAAATAGCCATCTGCATATTGACTATACCATTTATCTACAAGACCCTCCAATGTGGATGGTAAGAGTGCCAGCATTGCATCCTCTCTATTCTGCAGACCTCGTCCACAGCATAAGGACATGAATCTCCTCACATGATGATCAGCATCCTCATAAGCTTGTCCCTTGAACGTAGGGAATTTGATGTTTAGTCTGGAGAGTAAATGAGAGAGATCCTCCATTTGTACTGGTGTTTCTTCTAATGTATCTGAGGAGAAGTCTAAGGTTCTCCTATGCTTCTCTTTTGACAATGGTGTCACACCCAAATCAATAGATAAATTCAAGGAGGGTAGAGGGGAGGTAGGCTCACTAGTCGAAGTTGTAGTTAACTTGTTAAGGCTCCTCCGTACACGAAGAGGCTCCTTATCTGCTCGCATATGGATCATGTACCTACTTGCAAACGTCCTCAGGGCCTCTCACAGGAATGCAAAGGTCCCACCAGGCATGCCAAACTGTAGAGGAGGTACTGGGATAGCTACTTTTAACAGGAACAAGCAGCAAGCACTCCAGTACTTCAACTACTCAAGGGGGGTTCTCTTTAGGGAAGTATACCCTTTAACAATTCTGTGAGCAGGCAGATGTAAATGATTGCACAGAGTTGTGAATACTCAAGAAAATATTAATGACAAAATGACCATAAAGGAAGACCATCCACTCCTTAGTTTGAAACAGATGATTACAAGATAGGTCAAAGTGATGCTCAAAAGTTCATGCGCAGGGCTAGCATGCCACTCTTGAACTAAACAACATGAATACAATGGATTCTTCCGATCAGCACAATGGACCAATTATATGCAGACCAGCACTGATCAATACAAATGGTGGAAAATTGCTCTAATGAACATAGCATAAAAATAACAGTGACTCACACAGAATGACAACCAAGCCACTCTCTTCACACTATAGTGCTATTAGCCCTCTACTGGGAAGCCCACGCTCTATATTCACACCACAGAGTGACTTCCTACAGTAGGCTTGAAGCCACAAAGTGCCAAGAGAGGACCTCTGTACGCACGTATGCAAATGTGTATATATGAATGTCGAATGTCCCAAATGAACACAACTCCATTGCTTTTATAGGCTCCAATAGGCCAAGAGGGCCTTGCCGATTCCTCACGTCCACTGATAATGCGCCGGTTGATTACCCAAGATTGGAGGGGTAGATATTTCCACTTGATTTGAATTCGATCCTCAAAAATAGGTAGTCATCATGAATGGTTGGCGGAAACCATCATTTCTTCATCTCCACCTTTACCAGTTACCTTTTAACTTTTCACTTGCAATCTGAGATCCTCATTTTGTGTGGCGCGTGGTATTGGAATGACCCATTGAGTGCGATGGGTGGAAGATTGATTTCAACGTCACCAATCCAAAATTGTCATTTCCCCACTGATTGATCCCTAGGCAATTCAAATGAAGCTAATTGGTTTACGATTTAAAGGCAGTCCCATTGAAATACTTGCCCTTTAGGGTAGCAGTTTGGCAAAATGGCACTCTAGCAGCTGTCCAACTGTCTGTCTTGATGGAAAGGCATGTGGATAGATAATAACATCTAGAGTCATGCCTTGAATTGTGAACGGAAGGTCATATGCATGTTCAATAAAAACTCCCTTTTTGATCATGGTTGTGAGTGGGGAGAGAGAGAGAGAGATAGATAGAGAGAGAGAAAGAGGGTGCCGTGGGATGGA
>CM035429.1:148986148-149021148 GCA_020310875.1 Ceratopteris richardii | reverse complement strand
GAGAGAGAGAGAGAGAGAGAGAGAGAGAGAGGAAGACATGTGTGTATGCATGTGTATATGTGTGCATGTGTGTATGTATTGTGTGTATGTGTAAAAGTCAAAAACTATAATCCTAAAACCCTAACCCTAAAACATGTATATGTGTGTATGTGTGTATGTATATGTGATATGTGTGTATGTATATGTGATATGTGTGTATGTATATGTGATATGTGTGTATGTGTATGTGCATGTATGCATGTGTGTGTATACATATGTAGATGTGTATATATATGCGCATGTGTATGTAATATGCATGTGTATGTATGTATGTGTGTGTGTACATGCTTATGTCTCTGTATGTATGTATGCATATGCATGTATGTATGCACATATGTGTGTGTATACATATGTGAGTGTGTATGTATATGTGCATGTGTATGTATGTGTGTGTGTACATGCAAATATGTGTGTATGTATGTATGCATATGCATGTGTGTATGTATAGATGTGTGTGCATACATGTATGTATGTATATGTGTGTGTACATGTATGTATGTATATGTGTGTGTACATGTATGTATGTGAGTATGAGTATGCATATGTGTGTGTGTATGTATATGCATGTGTGTATGTAATATGCATGTATGTATGTATATGTGTGTATGCATATGCATGTGAGTATGTAATATGTATGTGTATGTATATGCATGTGTGTATGTAATATGTATGTGAGTGTGTATGTAATATGCATATGTGTATGTAATATGTATGTATGTGTATGCATATGTGTGTGTATGTATGTATGCATCTCTCTCTCTATCTCATTCTCTTTCTTTTTCATATATCTCTCTCTCTCTGTCTTTCTCCCTCTCTTGCTCTCTCTCTCTGTCTTTATGTTTCTCTAGTTCTCTCTCTTTCTTTTATCTCTCTCTCTCTATCTATCTCATTCTATATGAATCAAAAACAAAACAACCACTTACCTTGATGTAATTGTTTATAGCTTTCTTATCAAAGTCCACTTAATGTTGTCCTTGTCGAATTCCAATGAACTCACACCAAAAAGCTCTCCGCAAACTAAAAAGAAGAGAAACTAGAAACGGGAAAACACAAAGAAAGAGAAAAGGTGCTATAGTTTGTGCAGTACTTATCAAAATTTTAGATCTAGAGAAATAGAGAGGTGTTTGTAGACAAAGAGAGAGCAGATGTTCATTCAAAATGTCGAATTTTTGCTCTCGGGTCCGGTTAAAATGTTCGAAAGTATAAGTGTCCGTATGAGTGTCATTATAAGCATCGATATAAGGATTGGTAAGTTCCAATAAATTACCGATGCTTATTCTGACACCCATACCATCGGTATTGGTGTTTTTTAAGCATTTCCAACAGTCATACCGATGCCAAGGCATGACCATCTATATGGAGAACGTCGGTATGCCACTAGGCACGTGTGCATAACAAATACTTCCAAAGACTCGTAAATAGCTCACATTTGGCTTATGCTTCCATAACCTCTCATAAGGGGTCAAATCATGAACCATTCCTGTTGGAGCTCCATTTATGACATGTATAGCTGTATGAGAAGCTTCTGGCCAAAACATATTTTGCATGATCTTTTCAATTCAACATGGCTCTAACAACTTCCTCAATCACATGATTCTTGCATTCTACAACACATTTTTGCTCTGGTGTATATGTACAAGACAATTGCCTTCTGATTTCATGATCACTAAGATATTTATCAAATTCCCCTGAGATATATGCTCCCCCTGAATCTGATCCTATGCATTTTATGTACATGGAAAATTTCTTTTCAACCATATTTTTGAATTTCACAAAGCACTCGAAAACTTCACTTTTATAGTTCCAAAAATATATCCACATATATCGAATTGTTAAACGCGCTTTCGCCCTCAGAGACGCGTTTAAGCTCTTTTCGGGTTCTTGGGAGTGGAAGCGGTCTGAATAATCAAAGGCCCTATACTTGATTTTCCCATTTAATCCATTCACAAAACAGTACACGAGTCTTCAAAGAAATCTGTCAACACGAATTGATCTCCAGACTCTAGTTCATACTCTCACTGTTTCTCTTTCTGTACTCAAACTATTACTAACTCTTCTACAACTTTGCCGATTCGTTCTGATTGTTACGTCCTCAACACAGAGCGCTGAAACTATTCATTACCGTAATACAGACTCACAAGTCGTACTTAATGGAATAGTGTTAAAAACAAATGAAGGTAATCAGAAAAAGCGAAATAACACGGTACTACTCAAAATTCTCAAAACACAACACAACAAAACTACATAGACGTATCACCCAGACAGAGAGTCTAGCGATCCTTTTGGTGTTACCGAAGCATCTTTTCATTGATTTATAAATGGATACAACTTCACGCGACGACCTTTCGGTTCGTGCAGAATATGAAAGGTAAAGATTACAATTGCCAATCTAGCGGCTTACACTAGCACACACGGTGAACTTGAACCCACAGGTATACAAAATTCATTGCTCATCTATTATACCCTGTAGATACATTGATCTAGCTAATTTAAACGTTTGGGAAATTTTCTTTTTTAATGAATCCAGCATCTGTTTTAGTATCTCTGGTTCTACTAACTGAGCGTCAGTACGAACAGAGCTAGCTGTAATTACTTGTGTCATCAAAAGTTCTGCCTGTGTTTGCAGAAAGGCTTACTGCAGATAAAAGTCATTTTCCAAAGCTGCATCCCGGCTAACTTTCATGTCGTAAATTTGTTTATCCACTCCAGATAATCTTTCTACATGCGCACCTAATTGGTTCTCTCTTCTCTCCAATTCTTGATTCTGAAATTGGATGGCCCAGTAATAAACGTCTCTTTCTCTTTGAACTACTGGAATCTCTTTCTGGAGTTGAGCGACCAGCATCATTTGCGTTTTAAGAGCAGAATTTGATTCAATCAAGGTTGCATTTGCGAACTCTAGCTCTATATTAGTTTGCTTTAGTAAAATTGACATTTCCTGTCCTTTGTGTGTTGCTTCATCCAATTATTCCCTAGTTTCCTGTAACAAATCTCCGAGTGCTATGCGAGCATCCTCTTCATCATTAACTAACTGTCGTAACTGAAGAATTTCTGCATAAGCAACACATAATAATTCATCTTTGGCTGTCACTTCAGCCAATGCAGCATCTCTCTATTCAATCACTGTTTCTTGTTCAACAAGGCGAGCCTGTAACTATTTAATCTGGAAGTGCAGATTATGATTCTCTACCTTCACTACATCTATCTTTTCCTGTAATGGAATGATATCCGCTTCTAAAACATCAAATTTATGTTGTAATTCATGTTTGAGATTATCAATCATCTCCTTCATCTGTTGTGGTAGTTGTTGTGACAGGTTGATCAACAAATGTCCCATAGATGCGAGCTCAATAATCATAGGAATCGAAGGAGTGGGGTGAGGAGGACGTGGTTGAGATGAAGAAGTGGTCAGGAGTTGATGGGAATTAGGCAAAGAATAATTCGGTGAAGAGGATGATGAATCCGGTGCGTCAGGTACAATCGGTGGAATGGGAACAATGGGTTTAAGTGGAGGTTCAGGTGGAGGAGTGGCTTGCAAAATGTTAGCCACCGATACTATTTCAGTGAGTTGCTGCGTAGACACTTGAGATTTGGCAACTGCACTATCCACTGTTGTAATCAATTTGGCCAAAATCCATGCAACAATAACTTTCGTATCTTCTTGCACCTCTTGTTTGGATTGCTGCTGAGATTCTTCCTTATAAGATTTGGCTTCAGAATAATTTCAGGCACATAATCGGTTATAGATCTATTGCCTCTCCATACACTATGCAATTTTTTTATCTAACTGAATTTTTCTATCTTGCATTGATGTACCACATATCTTATGAATTATGTCCCAAGCTTCCTTCGGTGTGCTAGCCTTCATAATATTTGGGATTAGGCTCTCAGAAATACATATCAAAATCCAATGCAGGACCTTTCTTGATTTTTCTATCCATGTTTTGTATTCCTTTTTCTCTTCTACATTCGGGTTATCTTGAAACTCAGGACACTCCTCCTCTCCATTCACGTATCCCCATAGACCTTTTGCCTTGCAATTTTAGCACCTCTCTATGCTATGGAAATCTTATGGAGAGATCTAGAAAGAATTTGGCAGCATGTCGACTGTATTTCTAGATATATGAACAAAAAACTTAATGTTCACAAGTAATCTCAATGGTTTTACTCTTGTTCTATGAACTCTTGCTGTACTTATGTGCTCATTCATGACCTCTAGGAAAACATTTCAGCAAAGTTTGCTTTGTCTAGAGTGTATATGAGCCAAATCAACTATGATGAATCCACTCTAAAACCCAAACTCTAGGTAAAGCATCAATAACAACACGTAATGTAAGCAAATATTCTCTAACAAGAATGCACAAAATCATACATTGATCCCGTGATTGATACATGAGGTCTTTGGACTGTCTTCTCTTTGGCCTTCCACCCATATCACCAAGGTATCTCCATGAGAGGAGAATGCCTCACTTAAAAACCTCACCATGTCCCTCAGCTTTTGTTTAAATTCAAGGTTTTCAGCACGGTTCAAGTTATTGCATTAAGGCTTCGTCAGATAAGTCCTCAACGAACCTTAGATTAGAGCTTCGTTTCTAACATGATGTTTTGAACCCCATTCATACAAGCATTGATATTGTGCCTATGTTAGATGGAAGGGAAACTGCTAATTTTAGTGTTTCAAGTGAAATGTACAAGGCTCTTTATACAATTATGGAGCATTGATAATAAAATTTATGTTGGTTCGTATTGAAAATGGAAATGGTTTTGTATTGAAAATGGATCCATAGAAGATATTTTCTACTTCTTACGTTTGATGCGTGTGAATTATACTCATAATTTTGAGCATAGAGAAACTTTGTATGGGTGACCACTTCTGATTTGATGTCAATATGGGTTGAGTGTTGGTGAAAATATACAAGCCCTCACATTTGGCTTAGCATGAAATACATTATGTGGAAACATTTGATGGATCATGTGAATCCTAGCTTATAACCTTTTGATCATTCACCACTGTAAAAGGTTTTAACCTTGAGATAATCTTGTAAATCCATGTATCTCGTGGAGTTAGGATAACTACGAGCCACGAATCAAACTAGATGGAATAACTCCTAAATTATTGGAAGTCACCTTTTTTTTAGATGGACCCAAGTTTGAATTCAAATTTAAACTTGGAAGAAACTCTTATAAAAGCCTTTGTAAAAACTCACAACATAGTGGCCTCATGGACAGTATGTTTCTTGATCATTTTGTAGTACCTTAGTGACTTACATCATAGCTCAATTAGACTACCATCATTCGGCATCATGACAATGCCAATGATCTTGTACAGTCATGTTTATAATACATATGTGACATTGATCATCTATGTCTAGTTCTCTGCTATGACTACTCAAAAGAGTGAACTTTCTCTGGTCATATCTCATTGAGATCCCAACGACTTGGAATGATATATAGCTTTTTTGAGCCCACTTGAAGTCTACCTTATGTTATCAATCTTTGAAAGCATTTGGTTCAGCCATCCATGAGAAATTGTCCTCTAAGTGCTCACTGCTCATCTATTGGTTAGTCCCTAAAGAGTCAAGGTAAGGTTTGGATTTCTAAATTGATTTCCGAGAAAAAACTTTATCTTTTCTTATGATTCCATGTGTAATCATTAGCTATCTAAGCTAGTTGAACTCCCTCATAAGGAATTTCATCAATTGCTACTATACAGTGAGCACTGAGCACAAGAACCAGCATGTGTATAGACCAAAATAGCAAGTTTTGTGAAACTAGCTATTCATGAGGTAGTCTATTTTGATTCAATTGTTTCAAGAATCAAATCCAAAGTACATAGGTACTTTTTTATGTCATTTTCTAGATAAAAGGGCCTACTACATTATTCTGAAGTGTAATAGGGTAGGTAGAAAGCAAGTTTTAGCACTACCGCCACAGTTCCTTGAGGTATCCATCCATCCCTTTCAACACTGGTATCAGAGCAAGTTGAGGTAAAATGGGAGATGGTTTCCCTTCTTTTATTGAAAAATTTGACAAGAATAATTATCCACCATAGTCCTTGAGGATGAGAACCTATCTACAAGGAAGGAGTCTCTATGGATACATAACAAGACATGAGGAGATGACCATATTCAGAAGCAAAGGTCAACGTATAGGAGAGGATCTAGAACGACTCAACTCATGGTGTGCCAAACATTCTTTAGCCAGTTCATATCTACTTAACTCTATATCTGACTTCCTTCTTCCTCACATTAGGAATTGCAAAACTTCTGAAGAGACTTGGGATACTCTATCTTCATATTTTTCTTCCAATACAAGAGCTAACAAAAAATCAATTGTGGATTGAGTTTACTAATCAAAGGAAGCAACCGAGGCAAAATGTTTCAGAGTATGTGACCAAAGTAAAGGATGTGGCTGATCAATTGTCAAGGAGAGGAGAGGTGATTGAAGGAGAGCGAATATTGAGACAAATAATCAATGGCATCAAGGCAGATGACAAGTGGGAAGCTTTCACAACTGCTATGGACCTTTACATGGATATGCGAATCCCGGATTTTACCACTCTCATGGGGCAACTCTTTACCGATGAAGCCAAACTCAAAAAAAAATGGTGAACCATCAAGAGGTAACAATTCTTCTGCCCTTGATATAGATAAACGAAAGTCTAAGGATAAAGGAAAGATAAACAAAATTGAAGATGAAGGTACTATTTCTCAAGCTAACTATGCAGGGAGAGGTAGGAACTCAAGAGGAACGGCCAGAGGAGGTAAGCAAGGTAGAGGGAGACCTTTCAACTCTTCCCCAGGCAATATATGTGGATTGTCTAATGACACAACAGATGAGTGCTATAGGAACTTCAAGAACGAGACAGGAAGAGGATTCCAAAGAGTTAGCTACTCACAATCAAGAGGAAGATTCAACGATAATCAAGGATGCAACCCCCGCTACAACAACAATTACAACAACAATTATCAAGGAGGATACAAATCTAAGAAAATATTTCAACAACTATATAGAGGATCAAGAGGATTCTCTTCTCATTATGAACATGACTTCAAAACAAGGTATGAATGATAAGCACCTATTCTATATTGACTCAGGTTGTTCAAACCATGTAGCAAGCAATGTAGCTCCCCTCTGTGATCTGGAGGAGCCCAAGGGAAAGCACCAAGTGCAGACATGAGATGATACCAAGCATCAATAACGACACGTAATGTAAGTAAATATTTTCTGACAAGAGTCCTAAAAATCATACATTCATCTGGTGATTGATACATGAGGTCTTTGGACGGTCTTCTCTTTGGCCTTCCACCTATATCACCAAGGTATCTCAATGAGAGGAGAATGCCTCACTTAAAAACCTCACCATGTCCCTCAGCTTTTGTTTAAATTCAAGGTTTTCAACATGGTAATATAACCTCACAAGGTGCATAAGTTGCCCACATTAAGGACCTGCAAAATGCATACATTCATCTCACAACGTGTGGGTATTGTCCATTTAAGGACCCACAAGAGTATACATACGTTGCCTGGCACATGCGATCAAATTGAAAAATTTAAATCAAATATGTACTTGAGATAAAATCCTCACAATTTCATATCAAGCTTCTAATTTGTGTTCCTGCGATCCAATCTATTTTTTGGCTACCACACTATTTTTGAATCGCCAAGGAAATTCTCTATTCGCGAAGGATTTCAAAAGATTTGACTTTTCATCTTCGATTCTGGCAAGGTTGGCATCGATGAGGAGTGTTGAGATTTCCTTTCGGCTATGATTTCTGTCATATTTCAGTGCTTGATGAAGACATTCTTCTATTTGAAGTACTAACCGCACAGCTTGCACCAAAAATAATAGAATGGAGAAACGTGTAAACAATAAGGAAGCTTTCTTCATCGTAGTAACAACGGAGAACTCTTGGAATCCTCAGCATTCCTTTCTCTCTCTCTCTCTCTCTCTCTCTCTCTCCGTCTCTCCCTCTCTCTCTGTGTGTGTGAGAATATTAGGTCTCTCTTGTTTTGGTTAGTCATGATCTAGTTTCCCATCACATTCCTTGTTGTTCTTGTTTCAAAAAAAAACTACTATGAAACCCCTATGTGTCAAGTTATCACCACATAATAGGAAAATCTAAGCACAATCCTTTTCGTTATTTACGATCAGCTATGTTCAAGTACGAAAGTTGGAATTGAAGACAAGTAAACTCGTCAGTAATTTTGAGTTTGTGTATTCGTAATCCGTATTGACTTCTTACATTGGATAAAAAGTAATAACCAATTAAGCATTGGTTTCTATGGTTCAAATGTATCCTTCAAGGGTTCAAGCTTTAGCCTTCCAAGGTTCCAATTGTCCAAGCCAATGTGTGTAGGCTTGTTTTGCACGAACAGCTCCCCCTCAAGCCAAACACTTTGGCTCAAGTCTTCATCTCTAGTCTTCAATTATTTCCTGCAATCCAATCATGGATTTAAATCTGTATAGCTTGCTTCCATCCAGAGCTTTAGTAAGCAAATCTGCACATTGTATATTAGTGGACACATATGATAATTGAATTTCTTTGCTAAGTAACTTCTCCCTCACATAGTGGTAATGAACCTCTATGTGTTTTGTCCTAGCATGATAAATTGGATTAGCTGCTAGGTGAAGAGAACTTGTGTTATCACCAAATATGATTGGTGGCCTTGTGTATAGGCCCAATTCTGAATATAATAGCTTTAACCATATGGATTCTTGAGTGGCATTGGCTAGCCCTCTGTACTCTGCCTCAGTAGATGATAGAGCCACTGTGGGTTGTTTCTTGGATGACCAAGAAATTGGTTTATCACTTGCAAAGCATATGTAACCAGATGTACTCCTCCTGTCATCCTTGCAACCTGCCCAATCTGCATCTGAGTAAACTTTGATGTCAATATCTCGTGTATAAGGAAAGTACAAACCATGACTTTGTGTTCCCTTCAAATACTTCAAGATCTTCTTTGCTGCCTCTAGGTGAGGTACCCTTGGTTTGTGCATGAATTGACTAAGTATACTTACTCCATATGCTATGTCAATTCTTGTCAAGGTAGCATAGTTCAAACTACCTACCATACTTTGGTATCCTGTAATGTCTTTGATTTCTTCTCCTTCATGAGCACTTAGCTTTTGGTTAACCTCCATTGGAGTGGTAGATACCTTAGCATCCTGTAAACCAAACTTCTTGACCATATCCTGTACATACTTCTTTTGAGTGATGTAGATACCTGAATTTGTATAGATCAATTCAAGACCTAGGAAATACTTTAATAATCCAAGATCATTGATCTTGAATTCTTTCATCATCTGTCCTTTGATGTGTCTAATCCCATTGACATCATTACCTGTAATGATGATGTCATCAACATAAACACATAAGTAGATTACCTCTGTACTACTTCTCTTTATGAATAGAGAAGTGTCTGCTTTGCTCATCACAAATCCTTGGTCTAGGAGGTAGGTGGTCAATCTGTAATTCCATGCTCTAGGTGCCTGCTTCAAACCATACAGAGCCTTCTTCAATTTACAAACATAATGTACCTTTTTTGGATCTTCATAGCCAGGTGGTTGTGACATGTAGACTTCTTCAGATATCCATCCATTCAAGAATGCATTCTTCACATCCAATTGGTACATGTTCCAATTCTTGGATGCAGCTACACTCACCATAACTCTGATAGTTGGCATCTTGGCCACAGGAGAAAATGTCTCCTCATAATCAATGCCTTGGGTTTGTGCAAAACCCTTGGCTACCAACCTAGCTTTATACCTGTTTATTGTACCATCTGAGTTCCTCTTGAGTTTGTAGATCCATCTGGATCCTATCACCTTCATGGAGTCTTTTTTGGGTACCAAGTCCCAAGTATCACTCTCCTTGAGAGCCTCCATTTCTTCATCCATTGCTTCCTTCCATTCTGGTTTAGTAATTGCTTCTTCAAATGTACCTGGTTGTTCATTCAAGATATCCTTTGCAAGATATACAGAGTGCTTGGTTACAAGTGAAGTATCATACCCATACCTAATAGGTTTCTTCTTTTCTCTTTGAGATCTCCTCATAGCTTGAGTTGAGGATTCTGGATTGTCTTCTAGTTGCTTCATCTTCATCTTCCCTTTGGATTTCCAAGCCTTGAACTCTTCAATGTTGATGGTGTCTTCATCATCTGAGCTTGTGTCCTCTTTCTGAGTTGGTTCTTGCCTGATAAGCTTTGGAAAGTCTTCTTCCATATCATAAGGTAGGCTAACTTTCCTGCACTCATTTTCATACCATGAATCATTTTCATCAAAAATGACATCTCTGCTTACCTTGAAGCCTTTGTTTGAGGGGTTGTAAAATCTGTATCCCTTTTGGTTCAAATCATAACCAATGAAGATACACATTTCAGCCTTAGGGTCTAGCTTTCCCCTTACCTGTGAGGGAATATGCACATATGCAACACACCCAAAGATTCTGCAATGATCCAGAGATGGTCTCTTACCATGCCAAGCCTCATAGGGTGTCATTCCATCAAGTGTCTTTGATGGCAACCTGTTGATTAAGTATGTGGCAGTAGATACACTCTCTGCCCAAAGATAATTTGGTAATTTTTTCTCATTAAGCATAGACCTAGCTGTCTCTACAATGAGTCTATTCCTCCTTTCAGCTACCCCATTTTGTTCAGTTGATTACCTTGTAGTAATCTCCCTCTTGATGCCTCTTTCCTGCAAGAAATCTTCAAAGTCATTGGAGAAGTATTCTCCACCACCATCTGACCTTAGCCTCTTCAAATGTCTACCTGTTTGATTTTCAACTAATGCAAGATATCTTTTGAAACAATTAAATACTTCATCCTTATGTTTCATGAAGTACAAGACAGTCCACCTGCTATAGTCATCAATAAAGGACACATAGTACCTTGATCCAGATATGGATGGCTCCTTGCTAGGTCCCCAAACATCTGTATGCACCAATTCCAGATAATCTTCATGCATAAAAACTTTCTTGGTATAGGGCAATCTGTGTGACTTACCAAATTGACAAGCCCCACACTTGTATATCATGTGTTGCTTGGATACATTAGGTATCCCAAGCACACATTGATCCCTGCTCATTTGTTTTATGGTCCTTTCTCCAATGTGACCTAATCTCTTGTGCAAAATCTCCAATTCTGATAGGGTTTGGTCTTTATAGTTGTACAAAGCAATATTCTTAGTGTCTTCAAGTTCAAAGGTAAACAATCTACCTGATTTCTCTCCCTTGGCTATCCTTCTGAATCCATGTCTTGGATCCTCCACATATGCACCATGTTGAGTGAACCTCACCTGTAGACCTTTTTCAACAATCTGACCTACACTCATCAGATTCTTGGTGATTGTTGGAACATACAACACTCTGCTTAGTAAATTCTGATTACCATCACTTGTTTTGACATTGCCTACTTTAACAACTGAATGTTTAGTGTCATCACCTGTCTGCACTTGGTGCTTGCCTTTGGGTTCTTCCAAATCAGAGAGTAAGGCAACATTTCCAGCTACATGGTTAGAGCAACCTGAATCAATGTAGAATAAGTGATCATCATTGATACTTGATTTAGATGTCATGTTCATGATCAACAAGGAATCATCTTGCTCCTCTGCATAATTGTTATAATCCTTCCTATTCCTGTATCCACCTTGATAATTGCCATTTTGATTGTAGCTATTGTTGTAATTATTGTTGTAGGCATGGTAGCCTTGAGATTGATTGAATCTGCCTCTTCCTTGAGAGTATCCTCCTCTTTGGTGACCTCTTCCTCTTTGGTTCTTGTAGTTTTTGTAGCATTCATCTGTAGTATGGTTAGACAAGCCACAAGTATTGCATGGAGATTGATTGTAAGGTCTCCCCCTACCTGACTTACCTCCTCTGCCCCTACCTCTAGATGATCTACCTCTCCCTGCATAGTTTGCTTGGGAGGTAGAGCCTTCTTCATCAACCTTCTTGCTTTTACCCTTGTCTTTAGTCTTCTTATCAGTATATAGGGCAGAGGGATTGTTACCTTTTGATTGCTCTCCATTCTTTGTGATCTTTGCTTCATGTGTAAAGAGTTGTCCAATCAGAGTTGTTAGATCAGGTGCTTGGATGTCCATGTACAAGTCCATTGCAGTGGTAAAGCTCTCCCACTTGTCATCTGCCTTTAGTCCATTGATCACTTGTCTGACTATCTGCTCTTCCTCAATTTCTTCTCCAACACTTGCAAGTTGATCTGCAATGTCTTTGACTTTGGTGACAAAATCTAAGACACATTGTTTTGATTGCTTCCTAAGAGTTGTAAACTCAATCCATAGCTGATTCTTTCTGGCCCTTGTGCTTGATGAAAAATATGTTAACAAGGTTTCCCAAGTCTCTTGGGAAGTCTTAAAATTCCTCACATGAGGTAGAAGGAAATCAGAAATAGAGTTTAGAAGATATGACCTTGCCAAAGCATCTTTTGCACACCATTGGTTGAGCCTCTCATGTTCATCCTTTGTAGGTAGGCCTCTAGTCTTGAATGAGGGCAACTCCTCATCTCCTGATATGTATCCATACAAGCTTCTCCCTTGTAGATAGGTCTTCATTCTTAATGACCAAGCCGGGTAATTATTTCTATCCAATTTATCAATGAAGGAAGGGAGACCATCACCCATGATTACCTTATTTGCTCTAATACCACTGTTGGGAGTAATGGCTGGATGCAATCAGAAGATCAAGCTGGTGCTACAAATCCTGCTTCACACCTGCCCTCCTTTGACTTCAGATATGCTTAGTAGACTCCTTAAGGTTCCAAATGACACCAAAATATGCTATATGTACTTTGGAAATGAGTTGAGTAATGATTGGATCAAAACAGACTACTTGTGATTTCAAGAATCCTGAAAAACTTGCTATATTGGTACTGACACCTGCTTAGAGTTATGCTCAGTGTGACCAGCACACTTAAAATTGATCTAATTGCTTTTGTACATAATCAATTAGCTTAACAAGCTTTCATTTGCAAGTGGAATGAGAGAGAATAACAAACCACACTCTGATAAATCAATTTAGCAAGCTTAGGATCATCCACGACATTTTAGGAACTATACAGAGAAATACCAGAGATCACTTCGGGCGCGATTTCTCCCCGATGGTTGATCTAATGACCTTCAAATTTTGTAGGCATATAGTATGCTTCAAGCTTGTTCCAATGTGCTTTGAATCATCCAATTTGGTTCAGTAGATGTTGAGATATGCCATGTTGAAGTTGACAGACTTGAGGTAGATGACTCAGAGAAATCAGAGTTGAGAAGTGTGAATATATCTATTGATTAATGTAGATGTATAAGCTCATTAGCATGCCAAGCATAGCTAAATGAGGTATTGTGGTGTAGGCTAAGATGTAGCACTATCACACACACAGATACAGTAGTGAAATGCCTCGGGAGATGAGCTCAATGAGTGAGACTAACCCGCGACTTTTACATAGCCTTTTTATAGGAGTTTTTGAATGAGTTTGAATTTGAATTCAAATTAAAGCTCCCTTGAATCTCTCCACTAGACTTAGGGAGATATTCCCTCAACTAAATCATCTACTTTTTCCACGACTCTAGTCTAGTAGGTGTGATTACATGATTGATAAAGTCATATAGACTTTTTACATTGGATAAAAAGTAATAACCAATTAAGCATTGGTTTCTATGGTTCAAATGTATCCTTCAAGGGTTCAAGCTTTAGCCTTCCAAGGTTCCAATTGTCCAAGCCAATGTGTGTAGGCTTGTTTTGCACCAACAAGCATGACTAGCAGCCCTATAGCTAGTAGTGGGTGCCGCTTGTTGGCTATCCGAACAAATGAAAATAAGGTAGAAAGCGTCTAGCTTAGACTAGGGGGTTCTTCCTTCATTGCAAGAACATACAATGGCAGCTCATAGCTGTGAGGAATTTCTATTAAGTCATGCACAACAAGTTGATTACACATGATCGAAAGTCTAAAAACTAAATTCTCAATTTCGAATCTATCCTCAAATCAGTTAGGTACAGTTTTTGGTTAGTAATCAACAACTTCACTGGAAATTGGCACATGAACTCTTACGGTTCAATTTATTGCATTAAGGATCCTCAACGACCCTTAGATGAGAGCTTAGATAAGTCCTCAAGGAACCTTAGATGAGAGCTTAGATAAGTCCTCAATGAGCCTTAGATGAGAGCTTAGATAAGTCCTCAGCGAACCTTAGATAAGTCCTCAACGAACCTTATATTACAGCTTCGTTTCTAACATGATGCTTTGAACTCCATTCATACAAGCAGTGATATCATGCCCATGTTAGATGGAAGGGAAACTGCTATTTTTAGTATTTCAAGTGAAATGTACAAGGCTCTTTATACAATTATGAAGCATTGATAATAAACGTTATGTTGGTTTGGTATTGAAAATGGAAAAGGTTTTGTATTGATAAAGGATCCATAGAAGATATTTTCTACTTCTAACATTTGATGCATGTGAATTGTACTCATGTATTTTGAGCATAGAGAAACTTTACATGGGTGAGCACTTCTGATTTGATGTCAATATGGGTTGAGAGGATGTGGATCTACTTTTTGGTTCGTAATCAACGACTTCATTGGACATTGGCAGATGAAATTTGACGGTTCAAGTTATTGCATTAAGGCTCTATCAGATAAGTCATCAACGAACCTTAGATTAGAGCTTCGTTTCAAACATGATGTTTTGAACTCCATTCATACAAGCAATCATGTTAGATGGAAGGGTAACTGCTAATTTTAGTGTCTCACATGAAATGTACAAGGCTCTTTATACAATTATGGAGCATTGATAATAAAAGTTCTATTGGTTTCGTATTGAAAATGGAAATGGTTTTGTACTGAAAATGGATCCATAGAAGATATTTTCTAGTTCTTACGTTTGATGCGTGTGAATTGTACTCATGAATTTTGAGCATAGAGAAACTTTATATGGGTGACCACTTCTGATTTGATGTCAATATGGGTTGAGTGTTGGTGAAAATATACAAGCCTTCACATTTAGCTTAGCATGAAATACATTTTGTTGAAACATTTGATGGTTCATGTGAATCCTAGCTTACAACCTTTTGATCATTCACCATTGTAAAAGGTTTTAACCTTGAGATAATGTTGTAAATCCAATTATCTCGTGGAGTTAGGATAAGTATGAGCCAGGAATCAATTTAGATGGAATAACTCCTAAATTATTCGAAGTCACCTTTTTTTTAGATGGACCCAAGTTTGAATTCAAATTCAAACTTGGAAGAAACTCTTATAAAAGCCTTTGTAAAAACTCACGACTTAGTGGCCTCATTGATAGTACGTTTCTTGATCATTTTGTAGTACCTAAGTGACTGACATCATAGCTCACTTAGTCTACCATCATTCAGCATCATGACATTGCCAATGATCTTATACAATCATGTTTATAATACATATGTCACATTGATCATCTATGCCTACTTCTCTACTATGACTACTCAAAAGAGTGAACTTTCTCTGGTCATATCTAAGTGATATGTCAACCACTTGGCATGATATATAGCTTTTTGGAGCCCACTTGAAGTCTACCTTATGTTGTCAAACTTTTAAAGCATTTGGTTCAGCCATCCAGGAGAAATTGTCCTCTAAGTGCTCACTGCTCATCTATTGGTTAGTCCCTAAAGAGTCAAGGTAAGCTTTGGATTGCTAAATTGATTTCTGAGAAATTACTTTATGTTTTTTGATGATTCCACGTGTAATGATTAGCTATCTAAGCTAGTTGAATTCCCTCATAAGGAATTTCATCAATTGCTACTATACTGTGAGCACTGACCAAAAGAACCAGCATGTGTATACACTAAATAGACAGTTTTGTGAAACACACTATTCATGAAGCACAATTGTTTCAAGAATCAAATCCAAACTACATAGGTACTTGTTCGTGTCATTTTCTAGATAAAAGGGCGTACTACATTATTCTGAAGTGTAATAGGCCAGTTACAAAGCAAGTTTTAGCAGTACCACCTCAGTTCCTTGAGGTATCCATCCATCCCTTTCAACAGTGGTATCACAGCAAGTTGAAGTAAAATGGGAGATGCTTTCCCTTCTAATTGAGAGATTTGACAAGAATAATTATCCGCCATGGTCCTTGAGGATGAAAACCTATCTACAAGGAAGGAGTCTCTATGGATACATAACAGGACATGAGGAGATGACCATATTCAGAAGCGAAGGTCAACCTATAGGAGAGGAGCTAGAAAGACTCAACTCATGGTGTGTCAAACATGCTTTAGCCAGGTTATATCTACTTAACTCTATGTCTGACTTCCTTCTTCCTCACATTAGGAATTGCAAAACTTCTAAAGAGACTTGGGATACTTATCTTCATATTTTTCTTCCAATACAAGAGCTAGAAAAAATCAATTGTGGATTGATTTTACTACTCAAAGGAAGCAACCGAAGCAAAATGTTTAAGAGTATGTGACCAAAGTAAAGGATGTGGCTAATCAATTGGCAAGGAGAGGAGAGGCGATTGGAGAAGAGCAAATATTGAGAAAAATAATCAATGGCATCAAGGCAAATGACAAGTGGGAAGCTTTCACAACTGCTATGGACCTTTACATGGATATGCGAATCACGGTTTTTACCACTCTCATAGGGAAACTCTTTATCCAGGAAGCGAAACTAAAAAAAATGGTGAACCATCAAGAGGTAACAATTCTTTTGCCCTCGATATAGATAAAGGAAAGTCTATGGATAAAGAAAAGATCAAGAAAGTTGAAGGTGAAGGTACTATTTCTCAAGCTACATATGCACGGAGAGGTAGGAACTCAAGAGGAAGGGGCAGAGGAGGTAAGCAAGGTAGAGGGAGACCTTTCAACTCTTCCCCATGCAATATATGTGGATTGTCTAATGACACAACAGATGAGTGTTATAGGAACTTCAAGAACCACATAGAAAGAGGATTCCAAAGAGTTAGCTAGTCACAATCAAGAGGAAGATTCAATGATAATCAAGGATGCAACCACGGCTACAACAATAATTACAACAACAATTATCAAGGAGGATACAAATCAAGAAAATATTTCAACAACTATATAGAGGATCAAGAGGATTCTCTTCTCATTATGAACATGACTTCAAAACAAGGTATGAATGATAAGCACCTCTTCTATATTTACTCAGATTGTTCAAACCATGTAGCAGGCAATGTAGCTCCCCTTTGTGATCTTGAGGAGCTCAAGGGAAAGCACCAAGTGCAGACATGCGATGATACCAAGCATTTTGATGAGTGTTGGACAGATAGTTGAAAATGGTTTTGAGCTTAGGTTCAATAAATTTTGGAGCTCTTGTGGAGGACCCCCAACAAGGATTGAAAACAATAGCAAAGGGAAAGAAAACATGTAGATTTTTTGCATTTGAGCTTGAGGACACTAGAAACATTGCACTTTATAATTATAAGGATCAAACCTTGTGTGAGTTAGACATATGGCACGAAAGATTAGGACACATTGGTGAGAGAACATTGAAGCAGATATGTAGAGATCAATGTGTACTTTGGATACCTAATGTATCCAAGCAATATATGATCTATAAATGTGGTGCATATCACTTTGGTAAATCACAAAGGTTACCCTTTACAAAGAAAGGCTATATGCATGAGGATTATGTGGAACGTGTCCACACAGATGTGTGGGGACCAAGCAAGGTTCCTTCAATTTCAGGTTCAAGGTACTATGTGTCATTTATTGATCATGTCAGTAGGTGGAATATATTGTATTTCATGAAACATAAGGATGAAGTGTTCCATTGCATCAAGCAGTATCTTGCACTTGTGGAGAATCAAACAGGAAAAATTCTAAAGAGGATATGGTCAGATGGAGGAGGTGAGTACTTCTCCAATGAATTTGATGCATTTTTCGAGGACAGAGGAATCAAGAGGGAGGTCACTACTAGATATACCCTTGAGCAAAATGGAGTAGTAGAGAGGAGGATCAAATTGATTATGGAAGCAGCTAGATTAATGCTAAATGAAAAAAGGTTGCCAAATTACTTATGGATCGAGAGTGTTTCTTTTGCCACTTATCTTATTAACAAGTTACCTTCTAAATCCCATTGATGGAATTAACCCCCTATGAGGCATGGCATGGTAAGAGACCATCACTTGAACATTTCAAAATATTTGGTTGTGTTGCTTATGTGCATGTTCCATTCAGATCAGAGCTAAGTTAGAACCTTAGGTAGAGAAATCTATCTTCATAGGGTATGATATAAATAAAAAAAGATACATGTTTTATAATCCATCCAACAAAGGATTTATGGTTAGTAAAGGTGTGTTTGATGAGAATGATTCTTGGTTTGAAAGTGAATGCACGAAGGTCAAATTGCTATATGACTTGGATGAAGAATTTCCAAGCCTCACAAGGAGGACCCAAACACATTCGAAGACATCAAATCAGATGATGAGGACACCATCAACTTGCAAGAGTTCAAAGCATGGAGATCAAAAGGCAAGGTCAAAATGAAGAGGTTGGAGGACATACCTGAGTCATCCAACCAAGCATTAAGGAGATCACAAAGAGAGAGTAAGAAGCCAATCAGATATGGGTATGATACTTCATTAGTTACTAAACATTCCATTTATCTTGCTAAGGATTCATCACTTGAAGAACCTTCTTGATATGAAGAAGCAAGTAGCAAAGTAGAATGGAAGGAGGCTATGGATGAAGATAAAGAAGCCCTCGAAGAGAATGACACTTGGGAGCTAGTACCCAAGAAGGCATCAATGAAGGTAATTAGTTCTAGGCTGATTTACAAAATCAAAAGGAACTCAGATGGATCCATAAACAGAAATAAAGCTATAGTTGTGGCTAAGGGTTTTGCACAAACCCAAGGATCCGATTATGAAGAGACTTTTTAACTAGTAGCTAAGATGCCAACCATTAGAGGTAAGTGTAGCTCCATCTAGAAATTGGCATATATATCAACTAGAAGTAAAAAATGCTTTTCTCAATGGGTGGATTTCAGAGGAGGTTTACATGGCTCAACCTCCTAGCTATGAAGACCAAAGCAAGGTAAATCATGTATGCAAATTGAAGAGAGCTCTTTATGGTTTGAAGCAAGCACCTAGGGCATGGAGCCATAGGTTAAAAACCTATCTTCAAGACCAACGATTTATGATGAGCAAGGTAGATTCTTCTTTTTTTGTCAAGAAGAGTAATTTAGAAATGACATATTTATATGTATATGTTTATGACATGATTCTTACAGGTAGTGATGCCAATGGTATCAAACAAATAAAAAACAAAATGATGCAAGAGTTTAAGATTAGTGACCTAGGGTTTCTAAAGAATTTTCTTGGACTTGAGCTAGTATACACTAGTTCTAATATCTACATCACTCAAAGGAAATATGTGCGGGACATGTTGAAGAAGTTTCACTTGGAGAATGCAAAAGTATCTAGGACCCCTATGGAGGTAGATCATAAGTTGAGTGCTCATGCAGGTGATTTGCTTGAAGACATTGTAGGTTATCAAAGCATAGTTGGAAGTCTAAAGTATGCACCATTAACAAGGATTGACATATGTTATAGAGTAAGTGTTCTGAGTCAATTCATGCATAAACCTAGAGCACCTTACTCTAAAGCTGCTAAAAGAATCTTGAAGTATCTCAAAGGTGCTCAAAATTAAGGACTTTACTTCCCATACACATCATATTTGGATATAAACTTGTACTCAGATGCAGATTGCGCAGGATGTAAGGATGACAAAAGAAGTACTTCAAGATATTTGTCTTTTGCAGGTGATAAACTGATCTCATGGTATTCTAAGAAGCAAAAAACTTTTGCTCTATCCTCAATAGAGGCTGAATATATGGGATTCGCAAATTCTACACAAGAAGCTATTTCGATTAGATTGCTCTATACAGGTGTGGGACTTCACACTAATTCACCTATGATCTTTGGTGATAACACCAAAACTTTGAATCTTGTAGCCAATCCAATTTATCATGCAAGAGCCAAGCATATAGAAGTGCACTAAAACTATGCTAGAGAGACACTCTTGAGAAGGAGATTCAAATAAGAATATGTATCTACAAATATGCAATGTGCAGATTTGTTAACCAAGCTTTGCAGGTTCAAAACCATGATTGGATCACAAGATATTCATGAACACTAATGAAGCAATGCAAGCCAAGATGTTTGGCTTGAGGGGGAGCTCTTGGTGCAAATATACAACCCTTCACATTTGGCTTAGCATGAAAAACATTATGTGGAAACATTTTATGGATCATGTGAATCCTAGCTTGTAACCTTTTGATCATTCACCATTGTAAAAGGTTTTACCATTGAGAGAATCTTGTAAATCCATATATCTCCTAGATTTAGGAGAAGTATGAGCTACAAATAACATTCGATGGACTAACTCCTAAATTATTGGAAGTCGCCTTTTTTTTTAGATGGAGCCAAGTTTGAATTCAAATTCAAACTTGGAAGAAACTCTTATAAAAGCCTTTGTAAAAACTCGCAACTTAGTGGCCTCATTGACAGTGCTTTTCTCGATCATTCTGTAGTAGCTTAGTTACTTACATGATAGGTCACTTAGACTACCATCATTTGACATCATTACAATGCCAATGATCTTGTTCAATCATGTTTTATAATACATATGTCACATGGATCATCTCAGTCTACTTCTCTGCTATGACTACTCAAAATATTGAAATTTCTCTCATCGTATCTCAGTGATCCCTCAACCATTTTGCATGATCTATATCTTGTTAGAACCAACTTGAAGACAAATTTATGTTGTCAAATTTTCAAAGCATTTGGTTCAGCCATCTGGGAGAAATTGGTGCTGAAGTGCTCACTAGTCATCTACTAGTTAGTCACTAAAAAGTTGGGTGTAAGCTTTGGATTGCCAAATTGATTTCAAAAGAGCATAATTTATCTTTCTTGATGATTCAACTTGAAATTATTAGCTATCTAAGCTAGTTGAAATCCCCCAAAAGGAATTTCATCAATTGTTATTGTATTGTGAGTAGTGAGCAATGAAACTAGCTATTCATGAAGTAGTCGGCTTTGATTCAACTATTTCAAGGATCAACTCTAAAGTACATAGGTACTTTCTTGGTGTCATTTGCTAGATAAAAGGGCATACCACATAACTCAAAGTGTAATAGGTCAAGTACAAAGCACGTTTTAGCAATACCACCTCACTTCCTAGAGATATCTGTCCATCTCTTTCAACATTGAGAGGATGTGGATCTGCTTGTGGAATATCCTTTCTGGCTCTTGAGGTATATGTATTACATGAACCCTCCTTTATACGACTAGAAATGTTTTCATAGGTTTTTACATAAGGTTTTCAATCAATTGCATCTTTTGTTTTTCTTTTCTTAGAAACGTTGATGAAGCTTCATGTACATAGATTTGTGTACTCTCTCTCTCGTACAAATATTGAATCTCTTTTGTTTGGTTACTCATGATTCCATTTTTTATCACTTTTCTTTCTTTTTTGATGAAACAAGAAATCTGTATTAAAAGATAAATTGTATGTGTACAATCGGTGGGAAACCCCCACCGAATAAGGTCACTAAAGACTTGTACATATTTGATCAGAGAAGCAATGTAGTAAAGGGCTAAAGAGCTGATACAAAGACCATGGATTACAAAAATCAGACTGGGGATTACAAAAATCAAACTAGGTGAGGAAATAACAAAGATCACACCAGGGAATTAAGTACGTATGAAAGAAATCTGATCTATAATAATGTCTCCCTCCATTTACAAGGAAAAGTGATGGCCTGATGCTCAAAAAGACTGAAGTTCCCATGGGGGACATCTCTGATAGCTGTAATACTCTTGTGACCCAAAGCTTTGAGACCATTAAAACATGAGTGAAGTAAAGAGCTTCTACCATTGTTAAACAATCTATCATTTCTTGACCTCCAAATGGACCAAAGGATGTGCCCTCTCCATATACTCCACAGAGCATAATCAAACTTGTTGCTGGAGCCAATCAGAGCTTTAAATTGAACGTAAGGTTGATATTCCATTGCTTCCAATAAGGTTGCAGGAGAATCCAAAACTTCTAGGCATGCATATAACTGAAAAAAAAGGTGGGGAATGTCCTTCTCATTGCCATATAACACACAAACTTCATCGTAAATACAAAATTTCCTGGCTCTCAAACCACACTAGACCCCATGTTGAAGGATGAGCCACATCAAAAAAGAGTGCTTGATGTTTTAGGGGAGGTTCCAAAGACTCATGAATATGTGTCTCTAGTGAGCAGAGTTTCACCATTCAATTTGTGTAGTATATGAGAGATGGTGCCTCATTGCTACGTAAATCTCCTCATCATGTCTTGAGGGACTTCCTTCAGGTTGATAGACTTCCTGCAATTTCCTCAAGGATATTGGTGGGGTAAGCTCGAAGCGAATGTAACCTTCACGGCAGAAACGGTGCTCTTGTACAAAATTCTAGGGATCGCAGAGCAGTACCCATTTCACAAGGCGGAAAACTATCTAAGAAGGACGCAATCAGCGGACGGTGGGTGGGAGATATGCAATGGGGGTGGTGGATGCCTGAATTGTACAATCGAAAGCTACATTGCATTACGCCTCTTGAATGTTCCGAAGACGGATCCTGCCCTTCAGAAGGCGAGGCTATTCATTCTTAACAAAGGCGGAACCGCCGAGTGTCGCATGTTCACCAGAATCTGCCTTGCTCTCCTAGGATGCTATGAATGGTCGAGCCTTCGTTGGCTTCCTCCATGGCTGATACTACTTCCGACCTGGTTCCCATTCAATATCTACCAAACGTCATCCTGGGCGCGTGCAACTCTGGTGCCTCTAATTCCCATTGCTGAGAAAAAGCTGGTCTTCAAGTTCAGCGAAAATCTCTCATTTGACGAGCTCTACACGCAGGAACGGGTGCGGAGCAGTTTCAGCCTTGGTGGCGATTGGAAGAGTAGGCTTTTCCTTGGTATGGACTATTGCTTCAAGACGATGGAGGGATTAGGGCTAGTGCCATTAAGAGAAAGGAGTTTGAATGAGGTGACAAGATGGCTCCTTGCAAGAGTGGAAGAGACAGGAGATTTCTCCGCCATATATCCAGCTATGTTTTATTCTATTCTCTATATGAACAAGGTAATGGGCCTCGATGTTGCAGATCCTATTCTTTCAAAACTGCTGCTCGCTCTCAAGAGATTCTTCGTGGAGACGAAGGATGAACTCGTTGTGCAAATCATGCTGTCCCCAGTATGAGACACTGCCTTCATAGTCAGGTCTCTCGTGGACAGCGGCCTACAGCTAGACCACCCAGCCGTGCAGAAGGCTGGGAAGTGGCTGCTCCAAAAGCAGGTGTCATTGGAAGGTGACTGGGTATACAATGTCCCGTCCGCCTGCGGTGGCGGGGGATGGGCATTCCAGTTTTGCAACAGATGGTATCCTGATGTCGACGATACTGCATGCGTCGTGATGGCACTGAACAGCATCACCTTGAGGGATGAGGAGGAGAAATGTAGCGCCATACGTAGAGCTTTAGATTGGATCCGGCATATGCAGTCCACGCCCGGTGGCTGGGAGCATACGATAAAGATAACGATAAGGAATGGCTAAATTCAACTCCTGTGGGGGACATGAAGGCATTCATTGATCCCAACACCGTGGATGTTTATCGTATAACGATAAGGAATGGCTAAATTCAACTCCTGTGGGGGACATGAAAGCATTCATTGATCCGAACACCGTGGATGTGACAGCCCGCGTAGTAGAGATGGTGGGGCGATTGAAGACAGAGTGCAGCACTGCGTCTCTATGCAAATTCATTGACGCGTACATGCCTCCTGAATCAGTGTATAGAGCTCTTACTTACCTTAAGTATGAGCAGGAGGAAGACGGGTGCTGGTTCGGGAGATGGGGAGTCAACTACATATACGGGACAGCCGGCGCGCTTATTGCGCTAGCCTTGACATCTCCAAGGGGATCATACGATGAAGAAATCAGAAGAGGTGCGAAGTGGCTAGTCCAAATGCAGAACAAGCCAGGGAGGATGGTGCCCGATCGGAAAACAGGTAAAGGCAGTAAGTTTATAGCATAGTGTGCATCATAATGTTGAGCTTATCGAAATGTGCTTGCCATTAACTCTCTCCCTCAAAATCAGTACTCCTAATCAACCCGAAAAATGCAGGGAAAGGGGGCGCATGTGCAGAAGATGGAGGTTGGAGAGAGACATGCTCAAGCTACGTCGATCCCAAGTTAAGAGGATGGTGCCAGGCAAGTACTGCTTCACAAACAGCATGGGCACTTCAAGGGCTACTAGTCGCAGGGGATGGATTGGGCGAGTATGAGGAGGATGCAATTCATCTCGGAGTAAAGTTTCTACTATCCACGCAACCGGCGATGGCTCTTGGCATGAGGCTTATTTCACGGGCACTGGCTTTGCTGGTCATATTTATCTTCGATATCATATGTATGCCCAACACTGCTCTCTGTCGGCACTCTCTCGGTATCGACGTCGCGTTCAAAATGGCAAAATCAGGAAGTCTTCATGGTTGAAGATGTGACTCACACCCGTTACTCCCAACTCATATGAATATTGTCTCTGTTGCAGTGCAGTTTTTTTTTTATAAAAGGAAGTTCGGCCATGGCCTAATCTCCCGGACTTTAATTAAAATAATGAATAAAAATTACAGGTGAATGGGACTAGATTTGGATATATCAAAGCTCCAAAATTGTAAGAAAATGATGGCGTGCTGCAACAGTCTTACTCATAGCTTCTCGGAAAGTCGCTTCCTACACAATCATAGCAACCATAACCATATTTTAAACGATCTCATTTGTTCACCAAAGTATTCCATTCTCTCCTCGATCGGAAACCAACATAGCTTTCTCGTCCACAATTGTTCATTGTACTATAACTATGCAGATGGTTACAAATATATTCAAATGGTTACAAATATACGTCGATGAGAAGATGCTCATCGTTCTTTGTATTCACAATCTACATAAAGTTTTACTGCTTATGGTGCATCTTGTTACATAAAGCTTTTCATATGAGAAGAATATTCATTAGTTCACTGACTAAGAACTGCTTTTCAAATGGGGCCAAAACATGCATCCGAGGTAGAACTTCGTGGTTCACGCTACCCTAGTAGAGTGGAGTCTTTACTACTTCATGCAACATTGTTGTTCAACCCTAAGCATGCTCCTAACTGATTGTGTTGGCTCCCCCGAGGGGCTCTTCTGAGAGGTCTCTGTGGTTGTGCTCTCCCCCTGTGGGGGGAGGGATTATGGATATGATTCCAATTAGTACTACGTCTCAAGTTATGGATCTCTCTACTCCTCTGTTGCAAGTGTCGAAGTCGCCTCCTAGCAGGTCAAATGATGAAGTGGTGTCACTTATGCAATGCACTTCTGGTAGCTTCTCTCTCCGTGATTTGAGAATGGAATTACAAGGTCAATACGGTCTCCACGACCCTTCTCGGGTTCACAAAGAAGGTGAAAGAAGTCCCCTAAGCTGAACAGGAATGATTTTCAAACAAGTGAGTCTTCACCACTCCTTAGATAATATGCATATTAGGTCTAAGCTCCTTCACCACACTATACAACATATCAAGGATGTACCGAGGCTTTTATTGAGGAAAATGAACGGGCGCAATTTTCCCACGACGTCGATGTTGCGGTCGGTATGGGCGTCGGAAACATAGCGCCGGTATGCGCATCGGTATAGATGTCAGTATGATCCTCGGTATAATCATCAGTATGAGCACCGCTAATATTGACGCTCATACCGGTGCCCATACCGATGATTGTGCTACGAGTACCAATCCTTATACCGACGCCTACTTAGAGTATCGATGACTGTATCTACAAAAATGTTTTTGGGCAGTGTGTTGTCTTTTGCTATAGAAACATTACGATGATCTTGTTTAGGAAAAGACAATACACTCTTCCCAAAGAAAACCGAGTACATGTGGTATGTACTCTAATGGAAACGAAAACATGATTTTATAAAGAAAAATACTATCGGACACAAAAGAGATGAGCAAAAATGAGCCATGAATCTTGTACAAAAAGTTATATATTCCATAAATGAAGGATGTACAAGATTGTGGCAAAGCACTTCCATATAGGAACCGAATACAAAATGTGACAAAGCACGTCCATATAGGAACCGAATACAAAATTATAGTATGTCTTTGCCACATAGGAGTGTAATACAAAATTGTGGCAAAGCACTATCATACATATACACAAGGGCACCAAAACATTTACACCTACAATCCTACAACAAAGCATATGCATAAAATGAGACAATTTGTCATGAAATTAATAAACAACAACTAAAAACATGAAACTAGTCTATGAGTTTACCTCATCATAGATTCTCCCATGAAATGATCACACCGCATCGCTCTAAGTCCTGCAACAGTGCAACCAATCCATGACGATATTCATAAGCTTCTTCCATTCGCGTCGGAGGACGACCGACTGCCAACTCCTATAATAAATATGCAAAATCGTAGATGAACATACATGATGTGCTTAACACAAACAAATTCAATAATTAAAATGATACTTACAAATTGGTAGTGCATATTGTCATATCCATCGCTACCTAAATGTGACATTCCAACCGTATCTAAACGTGTGGCTGCCGCATCTCATTGCTAACGATATCGATCAGGAGTATGTTGTTGCACATCTTAAATCGATTCCCACTCTTCGACATCTAACCATACAAGCTTTGTTAAGCCTCCTCTAAAAAGATCACGAGCCTCAGTCCATCGATGAGACATCACCTCCCATGCCGTATGTTGAATCCATTCTAAGCTCACAATAGGATGCCCATGTGGTGGCCGGTACTCTTCATATATCGATTGTGTGATATAAATTTTTGAATCTTTATCTTGTTCGCTCCATTTTAACATGATAGAATGTCCAAACTCTATGCAGCAATGTTGTCGAATGCATTGATGCATGGACTTTTCGGCCGCATCCATGACCGGAGCTCAATCACGTATGTAGTATATCTTGAAGTCGTCGTGGTCATGCACACCCCAAGGTGTACTTGGAGATCCCATCTGATCCAATGTGGAAATGTTATACATATATATATATATATAAACCCTAAAAAATCTATAGATTTATATTTTCGATATTTTCACATATATGTGTGTATGTATATGTGTATGTATATGTATGTGGGTATGCATATGCATGTATGCATATGCATATGCATGTGTGTATGCATATGCATTTGTGTATGTGTGTATGCATATGCATTTGTCTATGCATATGCATGTATGTATATGCATATGTGTATGTATAGGTGTATGTATATGTGTATGTATGTATGCATATGCATGTATGTATATGCATATGCATGTGTGTATGCATGCATGCATATGCATGTGTGTATGCATGTATGCATATGCATGTGTGGATGCATGTAAGCATATGCATGTGTGTAAGCATATGTGTATGCATATGCATGTGTATGTATATGCATGTGTGAAAAAATGATGGCCGGCTGCAATAGTCTTACTCATAGCTTCTCGGAAAGTCGCTTCCTACACAATTATAGCAACCATAACCATATTTTAAATGATCTCATTTGTTCACCAAAGTATTCCATTCTCTCCTCGATGGGAAACCAACATAGCTTTGTCGTCCTCAATTGTTCATTGTAGTATAACTATGCAGATGGTTACAAATATATGTCAAATGGTTACAAATATATGTCGATGATAAGATTCTCATCGTTCTTCATATTCACATTCTGCATAAATTTTTATTGCTTATGGTGCATCTTGTTACATAAAGCTTTTCATATGAGAAGAATCTTCATCAGTGAAAACTGACTAAGAACTGCGTTTCAAATGAGGCCAAGACATTCATCCCAACTTGGAATCTTCTCCTTTTTCATTATCTTCGCCGATAGATAATGGGATTGGGAAGTGGCACTATGCATAGTTCATATCAATAGAGTAATCATTTCTAAATCCCTAAAACTAGTTAAATCTACCGATTCAACACATTAGCACTCAGACCTTTTCAATCTGATTCTATTATGGTTTTATGAAATCTCCCTTTGATCACATGCTTATAGAAGAAATAGAACGGTTTAAAAAACAGTGCAGTTACTGAATTAAACAACTCGCAATGAATGAACACACTCACGTACTTGATTAGAAATGAAAGAAATAATCAATTCACTATGGATTAACAATATTAGAGATCTTCTTTAAATTCGTTTGCAATATAGATGTATTTGGAATAGAGGATCCATTTTGCATCATCTTATCCTAAGGACCTATAGTCCCTACCACCGTAGAAATAGAACAACAAGTTATATATCAAATAGAACTCTACCGTTCAGATAAGGCAATAACTCTTAGTAAGATTTATTCCACGACTAATTCTACATTATTTTACAAAATTGTTCTTTGTCAAACCATTATTTGCATGCGTCAAAGATCTACATCCCTAGGCCACTTGTTTGATCTTCATCATGCTGCAATTCCGTGAGAAACTATCTTTAGAGTCCAAAAAGAAAATCAACAAACATTTTAGAATTTTGAACTTTTAATAAATTAAGATTCACCTATGATTTCTATTGATTTAGGATAATTTGAATCCCACTCCATATATAAATGTGATTGGAGACTCCATATAAAATTGGTGCTTGGAGATTCTCTTCATTTTCTCATGAATGTACGTAGCTTCAACAGTTTCATGCTCTCAAGCTTCGATTACGTCCTATTGGAATTACAAATCTTCTACCTCTGTATTTACAATTAGCTCCACAACCTTGGAAGTCTATTCGAACAATCAAATATTTGCTTGTAAAAAAGTATTAATCTTTCCAATCACCAAAATTCGTTAGTGGTGTAGTTTTTGAAGGATTGTATTGTTTTCTAGTTGGTGTTCCACCTTGCTCCCTCTGCAAGACTTTTTTTTTGTGTTTTGGTTTTGATTCTTCTCCATTATCAAATGATTATGCTTGAGTCGCTAATGCACTCATTAGAGCTTACGAGGATGAGTGGCATAAGTAGATAATGGATAGAATCATATTTTATATTCTTCATCCATCCATATCACATGAACCCTATGTGGCTACTGAATATGCAATAGTTTGATCGATTCCTGATACTACTAGCCACTTGGGTATTTAGACATGGTTACACAATTCTAAAAATAAAAGAGATCATAATATTAAAAATGATTTGGATGACCTATAAGAAGAACCATGCTTGTATAGAAGTTTCATTCAGAAAAAGTAAAAAAAAATACTAGACCATCACTATCAAATGCCCTTACATAACGTTCACCATTTCAATCCACCTAGTGACCCTTCATATTTTAATCTATGATTGTTCTCGTTGCATATGGAATCAGGCTGGATTCACAAACAGATCTTTGTGATCCAAAGTTGGTGGATTCCCCAAAATGAGCATCTATTATAGTCGTTCTTAAGATTATCTATATTTTGTAAGAAATTAATTGCCATCTATTCACACATCACTAAAACATTAATAGATTTATCATATAGCAACGTTTTGATGCATTGAATCAAGGCATTTCAGGTACTCTAGTTTTGTTAGTGGTAGATCTTTAAAAACCTACTGATCTGGAGACCGTTGCTAGTGGCACTGTAGTTTGTGTAGTTTCAATTCTTGATTGCAGATCAATTTTGTTTAAAAGTTAAAAAGTGCATCTCATTATCACAGCAAGAGCATATATGGTCCATAGCTCACAAGCTCAGGTTTACTGATTCAACATAATAATGCTCATTCCTTTTCAATTTGATCCTATTCCAATTACATCCTTCTTCATCCATCATGAGAATTAGCTCCACAAGCTTGGAAGTCTATTACAACACTACAATATGTGCTTGTGTGAACATATTAATCTTTGCAATCACAAAAGCTTGTTAGTGGTGTAGTTGTTGAAGAATTGTATTATTTTGTAGTTGTCCACCTTGTTCTTATTGGAAGAATAAAATTTATCTCTTTGGTCTCGTTTTCTCTCCATTATCAAATGATTGTGCTTGAGTCACTAATGCACTCATGAAAGGTTATTAGGATGAGTGGCATAAATAGATAATAGATAGAGTCAATGTTTATATTCTTCATCCATTCATATCACTTGAACCCTACTATGGGATTGAATATCCAATGCATCGATGGATTCCTTATACAACTAGCCACATGGCTATTTAGAGATGGTAACATAGGTTTGAGAATAAAGGAGCTCATGAGGTTAGAAATTAGTTTGATGACCTTCATATAAGGAGAAGCATACTTATATCATGCATTAATTTAGCACAAAAAAAAACATTTATAGGCCATCAGTTCTAATGCCCTTACATAATGTTCATCATTTTTAATCCACCTCATGTGGCTTGCATGTTCTATTGTATGATTGATCTCACAACATCTCGAATTACGCTAGATTCACAAAACCTTTCTATGATCCTAAGTTTGTTGATTCCTCAAAATGAGCATCTACTATAATAATTCTTAAGCTTATTTTGATTCTATAAGAAATTCATTGCCATCTTTTCACAAATCACTACAACATTGATAAAGTTTTTATGCAACAATATTTTGATGCGCTTAAAGAAGAAGTCTCACATGTTCTTGACTAGTGGTATATCTTCAAAACCCTATTGAGCTAGAGACCAATGCCAGTGCCATTGTAGTTGGTGTAGTTTGAATTTCGGATGGGAAACCAACTACTTTTGAGAATAAAAAGCATTCTTGACTTCAAAGAACTAGTGAGTCCATGAAAAAGAATTATATGAAATACTTCATGATTTGAAAAGCAAGAGACACCATTTACAAAGAAAATTCTACACTTTTCACATATCATCACAGATTAAGGTATTTTTATTAGTTGTATCTATGGGAGAGAGAGAGAGAGAGAGAGAGAGAGAGAGAAAGAGAGAGAGAGACAGAGAGAGAGATAGAGAGATAGAGAGAGAGCGAGAGGCTAGATGGGCTGATTTGATGCAAGCATTTCACATAGAAATTTTATATAGAAAAGGAAAGAGAAATATAGTTGTAGATGCATTATTCCATATTTTACATTAGATCATGTTCTCAATTCTAAAGAGTGATTTTAAGATATTAAAGACTCACAAGATAATCATGATCACTATCAATATATAATAGCCTAGTTTTTAAATAATAGTGAAAATGATTCATTCCCTAATTTCCAAGTTGAGAAAGGTTTGCTCAAAAGAAAAGGAAAGTTATGTTTGTCTAGTTTTGAGGATTGGAACTTTATAAAGGAAATTGTTTTTGAGAACCAGGATTTACCTTGGGGAGGTCATCTTGGTTTTGAGGAAAAGGTGAAGTTGACTCGGCGCATCTTTTTGTTGGCCAAGAGTTATCAAACATGTAAATATTATGAAAGTCATTGCTTGAGTTGACTCGATGCATCTGTTGTTGGCCAGAAATTATCAAACATGTAAATAATTATCTAAGTCAATGCTTTAAATGTGAACTAAGTAAAGTAGAGAGGATAAGTCCTCCAAGTTTGCTAGAGCCATTGGAAATATAATAATTATTGGGACAATATTTTCATGGATGTAATTTATCATATCATAGGAATGGTATTTTTGTGGTGTTGATCCCTTAAGTAAAATTTCCAATTTAATTCCTACTAAGGAGTCATTTCAATAACTAAAAGTTGTGGAAGTGTTTATTTAGAACATTTTGAGACTACACGGTTTACCTAAATCTTCATTTTTAGATAGGGATCGCAAATTCATAAGGAAATTATGGAAACTAATGTTTATAAAAATTAAAATTCAACTCAATATGAGTAGTGGAGATGATCCACAAATAGATGCTATGAACAAAGGAGATAATCATACATTGGAACATATACTATAGCCATATGTTTCAAAAACATAGACAGGCTCCAATAGTGTGATTCCTTTCGTTGAGTTTTCTTATAATATTTTGAAGCACAAGATGACTAAGATGGAACCTTTTGAGGTGAATTACAGTTCTATTCTCCCATAAGATTACGAAGGAGATCTTCTAGTGTGTCATACTTTCTTGCATATATGCAAGCTAAGTTAAAGATAGGTCAATCCAATCTTTAAAAAACTTCTCAAAGGATGAAGGCAGTTTTAGAAAGACATCACAAACCACAAAAAAATTAAAGAAGCTTATCACATGATCTTACAAGTTCCACTTTTTTCATAATTGATAGTGGGTTAGAAACCCAAGTTATCTCTTAGAGTTTATGGACCTTGTATAATAATAAAGAAAACTATTGATAGCAGATATAAAATATAATCTCCACATGTTTATAAATTTCACCGAGTTTTCCATGTTAGCAGGATGACACCATACATTTATTGACATGGGAATTGTGTTGATTGTATTATTTATTAGGGAGATAGAACATCTAAGCTACATGTTCCTTTAAGATTTCTTATCAAAAGGGAGCCATAATATTGAGATAGATCCATATGAGAATATTTAATAGAATAGAACCACCACCACTCATAGATGCTACTTGGGAACTAGAATCTATAATTCACAAAGACATTTCCTCCTTTATCATTGGGGAAAATGATCTCTTTAAGGCGTAGATATTGTAAGATTTCTTTATACCACCATGGTCTACCTGCACTTGCTCAAGGGCCCTAGAGGGGTCAAGGAATAGAGATCAACGGATTCAAGTCTCTACTACAAGTCCTTAAGGTTATTCTATCGTAATATCTTCAACTTGCAATGTATTAGGTGATTGCTAATATGGCTTAAGCTCATCAAATACCACATCCATTGATACTCTAAGCTTCTCTCTGATGGGATTGTAACATCTATAGCCATTTTGTTCTGTATAGCAACCTATAAAGATGCACTTCTCTGCCCTAGTATCGATCAAAGTTTCCCTCATCTATTGATGTACATGGATATAGCATACACATCCAAAAATGCTTAGATAGGAAAATTCACACTTCCGTTGGTAATAAACCTCATCTAGATCAGCATCATGAATTGCTCATGTGGTCATCCTATTCATCAAGTAAGAACTTGTATTTGCTGCATCAGCCCAATATGTAAGTGTAACATTCATTTAATTTAACATGCATCTATCTACCTCTACAATCTCTCTATTTTTTCTTTTACAAATACCATTCTGTCTTACGGGTATACCTGCATGTATATTGCCTCTTTATCCCTTCATCTTGCAAGAACTTGGTGGAATCATTGGAGAACTACTCTCCTCCACTATCTATTCTTAGATTTTTGATCATGTGCCATGTTTCATTCTCAAATTGTGCCTTGAGCCTTTTCAATCTAACACTCACATCAGTCTTGTGCTTAATGACATAAAACCAAACCTCTCTAAAGTAATAATCAATAAAGGTTACAAATTACCCCTTACTTGCCTGTGATGGCTCTCTTGAAGGTCCCCATACATTTGTGTGGACCAAACCCTATACCTTAGGAGCCATATAGATGGATGGCTTGAATGGCCTCCTAATCCGCTTCCCAAATTGACATGCTTCACATACCTCATGCAAGTTAGGTGTGGTGAAGCTTGGAAGTCCTCTAAAAACTTCATCCTTCTACATATTATTGAGCTTCTCAACATTATGATTGCCAATTCTTTTGTGGGATCGATCAAGAGCTACAATTTTAGATGACCCACATGCAAGGAACATATACTTACTAGAATCTTTCCTCACTCTACGTGAGAACATCCTCCCTTGTCTTTCACCTTTGGCAATGAGTGGCATAAACAGATAATAGATAGAATCAAGGTTTATATTCTTCATCCATTCATATCACTTCAACCCTACTAGGCTATTGAATATGCAATACGCCGATGGATTCCTTATACAATTAGCCAGATGGCTATTTAGACATGGTAACATAGGTCTGAAAATAAAAGAGATCATTAGGTTAGAAATTATTTGGATGACCTTCATATAATGAGAAGCATGCTTATATCATAGTTTTGTTTTAGCCAGAAAAAACCATTACTTGGCCATCACTTCTAATGCCCTTACATAAGGTTCATCATTTTTAATCCACCTAATCTAAGTTCCACATTGTATTGTATACTTTGTCTTGCTACATTTGGAATTAGACTAGATTCACAAAAACTTTCTATGATCCTAAGTTGGTGGATTCCTCAAAATAACCATCTATTATGATAATTCTAAAAATTATTTGGATTCTCTAACAAATTCATTGCCATCTTTTCACACATCACTAGAACATCGAAAAATGTTTTATACAACAAGATTTTGATGCACTGAAACAAGGAGTCTCAGGTGCTCTAGTTTTGTTTGTGGTCGATCTTGAAAAATCTATTTAGCTACAAACTGATACTAGTGCCATTGTAGTTGGTGTACTTTGAATCTTGGATGGCAAACCAATTGCTTTTGAGAGTTAAAAGCTTTGTCTGCCTTAAAGAAACTAGTTTTTCCATGAAAAAGAATTGTATGCAATACTTCATGATTTGAAAAGTTGGAGACACTATTTGTACAAAGAAACTTCTACAATTTTCACGTATCGTCACACATTAAAGTATTTCTATGAGCCCAATTTATGAGACAGAGAGAGAGGCTAGATGAACTGAGTTGATGCAATGATTTCACATGGAAATATATATAGAAGAGGAAAGAGAAATACAGTCCTAGATGCTTTTACATTAGATCAGGCTCTCAATTCTATAGACAGATTTGATTTAAGATATTAAAGACTCACAAGCCAATGATGATCAGTATCAATATATAATAACCTAGTTTTTGAATAAGAGTGAGAATAAAGGAAATGAGTTTTTAGAACTAGATATTTACATTGGGGAGGTCATATTGAGGAAAAAGTGGAGTTGAATGGATGCATCTTTTGGTGGCCAAAAGTTATCAAAGATGTTAATAATTATGTTAGTCAATGCTTTAAATGTCAACTAAGTATAGCACTTAGGATACGTCCTCCAAGTTTG
>CM035429.1:148946148-148981148 GCA_020310875.1 Ceratopteris richardii | reverse complement strand
GAGTTTCCCAGTAGTGAGAACATGGAGAATTTCATCATACCAATCAGTCCGAATTGCTAATAGGAAGAGATTGCTATCCACCCGTTCATCATTAATACCTGTTGCTTTTTCGCTCATTGCAGTCCTGGACACTTGATCTGCCATGTAGTGCTCTTCGCCTGGCTTAATATGGATATCAAAATTAAATTCTTGAAACAGGAGTAACCATCTCCAAATCCTTCCGGCTACTCTAGGCTTGTTTATCAAGTACTTCAAGGGCTGATGGTCAGATATAACTATAAAATGTACACCAAGAAGGTAATGCTGAAACTTCTGAAGAGCAAATACAATAGCCAGACGTTCCCTTTCCGTTGTACTGTAATTCCTTTCGGCTTGGTTGAGTAGTCTGCTGGCATAGGAGATAGGTTTATCAACCTTGTGTGATGATGGTTGAGCTAGAACTGCACCAACAGCATGAAGACTAGCATCTATATGCACATGAAATTCCAATGACCAGTTAGGAACACTTAAAAGTGGAGCAGTACATAGCCTCAATTTTAGTTCACAAAATGCTTTCTCAGCTTCAACACTCCATGAGAAGGGGACCTTTTTACTGGTAAGCCTTGACAAAGGCTTAGCTATTTCTGAATACATCCGAATGAATCTTCTGTGATATTCTGCATGGCCCAAGAAACTTTGCACTTCCTTTGGGCTTTGTGGAATTGGCATGGAAAGAATAGCCGTAACCTTTGCAGGGTCAACGGTTATCCCTTCAGCAGATACTATGTGACCAAGAAGAGTATCCTTGGTGACCAAAAAGTGACATTTATCAAGATTCAATTTCAAACCTATTTTGAGACATTGCTCAAAAATTTCTTTTAGATTTTCCAGATGATCATGGAAATCTTGAACTGTTGCTCTTCTATCTGTACCTGAAAATACTGAAAAGTCATCCATGAAAATGCGGAGAAAGGTTGTTAACCACTTGCCCAATATCAGATACATTGTTCTATTAAATGAAGTTGGTGCATTCTTCAAACCAAAAGCCATGCGGGTATAGACATAAGTGCCCCAGGGAGTAACAAAGGCTGTTTTGTCCCTATTATTAGGATGGATCACTATTTGATTGTAGCGACTAAAACCATCGTAGAAGCTATACAAAGTGTGACCAGCTACTTCCTCAAGTACTTGCTTTGTGAAGGGCTGAGGAAATCCATCTTGAATAGTCACTTTATTCAAAGCACGAAAATCAACACTGACTCTTATTTTTCCACTACTTTTCTTGGGCACAATAACCATAGAAGAAGGCCACCTGGAATGTTCTACTAGAACAATTATACCTGCTTCTTCTAGTTTTGTAATTTCTACTTTTACCGCCTCTGTGTACTTCGGATTGAGTCGATATGGCCTACTTCTTGCAGGCGGAGCTCCCTCAACTAAGGGTATTCGATGTGACCCAAGCTCCTCTGGTATCCCTGTTAGATCTTTATAGGACCATGTGATGACACGTTTGTAGGAAGAAAGCAAAGACCTTACCTTCTGTAGTAAAGGAGGATAATGCCACAACCAAGAGGCCAAGTGGACTACTTGAGGGTTCTCTTCATCCCCTAAATTTACTTCTTGAACCAATGTTTCAGGACTAGTCTTGTTTGAGAAATCATATCCACTATATGCAGGAGTGGACTTTAGCTTATATTCCACAACATGTTCTTTTATCCATCCTTGAGGTATATGCGAAAAGGGGAGATCTTCTCTGCCTTTGGGCCCATAACCTTCCTGTTCTGAAATATCTACCGTTGTTGCCCTTTCAACATTAGTAATCTTTTGCAAGCTCTTATTCTTCAACTCCTTGTGAATCTCATGGCCTTTTCCTGCAACTTCTTCATCTGCAACTTCTTCCTCTATTTCATTGATTTCCACCGTGCAACACTCCGCACTTTCCATCATCCAATTCAATAATGTATCTTCTTCCTGGGGTAGAGAGGGCATTACCTGAGTGTCCACAGTATATCCAGTAGTTTTCCCTTAGTAGAATCCCTCTTCCAAGTGTAGTTGCAATTGGCTATTGGTGCTAGTTGAAATCCATAGTTTGTTTTTCCCCCAATCTTGCAAAGCTTTTGCTTGCCTCAGCCAAGGTCTCCCGAGGAGTAAAGGGTAAGAAGTCTCCTGTGGAAGCGCAATAACAACAAAATCTAGAACAAAGTGGCAACCCTGTACTATCATCACTACCTTTTCAATAATGACAAGAGGCACCACCCGATGTTGATTTGCTAGTGTAACTGTGAATGGTGCCATCTTGGTGGGGTTCAAATTCAGTTTCTTCATGGTGAAATCCGGCATCAAATTGATACCAGAGCCTCCATCTATGATTACACCTGTGAGAGCTTCATCCTTTATACAAACAAATAATCTTGAGCTTTGGTAGTCTGCCAAGGGTGCAGGGGGAAAATTAACCATGAAACCATCTATACTGGGTGATTGGACCAAGTGAGCAGAGTGTATAATCTTCAATAAATCACTTCTTATTTTTGAATCCATCCTTATAAGTTCGTATAGACTAACCTTATGATGAACACCTTTCAAGATCTATTCAATGTTTACCTCATGAGTGTCTTCTTGCAGAGTTATTGGTTGGTCCCTTAGACAAGTAGCCATCCTTTCATAGGCTCCCTCAATTTCTGCTTGGCCCTTCCACCCAGACCTCTTTTCCTCCTCTTTATCCTGGAATCCTTGTTGTTCCTCTCTATGGATTGCTGCTGCTTGCCTAGCTCTAGTCATCATGGGCATCACAGAGGATGAAATGGCATAAGACTGAGTGGTCATACCTTCTTCTTGTGGAGAGACTGCAATCATGTGGATTGGAGCAGGATGTCTTCTTGGGTAGTCTTTGGTATAGTGATCCTTGGTCTCTAGACAGTGTTGACAAGGAGGTGCATCTTCTGGAAGGGAACACCTATTTTGCATGTGGCCATACTCACCACAACGATAGCACATCAAAGGGCTATTATATCTAGGCTTCACAGGCTGATTCTCCTCTCTATTAGGTGTATTTGAAGTACTAGCATAATATGAATCCAAAGTTTGAGGGTTACCTCTTTGTTGTGTACCCTTGAGGTAGTAGCAATCTCTAGCTTCATGACCATCCTTTCCACAAAATTGACAGCTTACCTTGTTAGGGCAATTAGCATTGGAATGTCCATTGCTGTTACAGATTCTACAACAAATCTGCCTCCTTATATCTTGAGTGGTCCGCAAATCTTCTAACTCACGGTGAAGTTGGGCTACTTCATCATCAGTGCGACGCAGCGGTGGCAAGACCTTCTCTTCTTGTTGATTTTGTTGCATTTTCAATGCCTCCAGTTCCTTCCTCAGTTGCCCAATATGATCCAGTTCTGCAGCATAATTTGATTGTGTATCCCCTAGCTTCTTCAATGCGTGATGCTGCTGCGACAAAATCATTGAGGGTTGCGTCCAATCTAAGAGACTCACATAACTTCTGCTGAGATGACCTGGGTAGAGCTTTTTCTATCCATTTTTTAACCAAGAAGTCACCTGGAGCATGTGGCAAGCGTGCAACAAGTGCTTTTGTTCTAGTGCGAAGTTCATGAAAGGATTCACTTGATCTTATCTTTAGATTCTCTAGCTGATCTAAAGCTCTTTCCGAGGAATCACTAGGTTGAAATGTTTGTGAGAATGCCGCCTTTAGAGCCTCCAATGTAGCGAAATAGCCATCTGCATATTGACTATACCATTTATCTGCAAGACCCTCCAATGTGGATGGGAAGAGTGCCAGCATTGCATGCTCTCTATTCTGCAGACCTCGTCCACGGCATAAGGAGATGAATCTCCTCACATGATCATCAGCATCCTCATAAGCTTATCCCTTGAAGGTAGGGAATTTGATGTTTAGTCTGGAGAGTAAATGAGAGAGATCCTCCATTTGTACTGGTGTTTCTTCTGACATATCTGCGGAGAATTCTAAGGTTCTCCTATGCTTCTCTTTTGACAATGGTGTCGCACCCAAATGAATAGATAAACTCAAGGAGGGTAGAGGGGAGGTAGGCTCACTAGTCGAAGTTATAGTTAACTTGTTAAGGCTCCTCCGTACACGAAGAGGCTCCTTATCTGCTCGCGTATGGGTCATGTACCTACTTGCAAACGTCCTCAAGGCCTCTCATAGAAATACAAAGGTCCCACCGGGCGTGCCAAACTGTAGAGGAAGTACTGGGATAGCTACTTTTAACAGGAACAAGTAGCAAGCACTCCAGTACTTCAACTACTCAAGGGGGGTTCTCTTTAGGGAAGTATACCCTTTAACAATTCTGTGAGCAGGCAGATGTAAATGATTGCACAGAGTTGTGAATACTCAAGAAAATATTAATGACAAAATGACCATAAAGGAAGAGCATCCACTCCTTAGTTCGAAACAGATGATTACAAGATAGGTCAAAGTCATGCTTAAAAGTTCATGCTCAGGGCTAACATGCCACTCTAGAACTAAACAACATTCATACAATGGATTCTTCCGACCAGCACAATGGACCAATTATATGCAGACCAGCACTGATCAATACAAATGGTGGAAAATTGCTCTAAGGAACATAGCATAAAAATAACATTGACTCACACAGAATGACAACCAAGCCACTCTCTTCTTACTATAGTGCTATTAGCCCTCTACTGGGAAGCCCACGCTTTGTATTCCCACCACAGAGTGACTTCCTACAATAGGCTTGAAGCCACAAAGTTCCAAGAGAGGACCTCTGTACGCACGTATGCAAATTTGTATATATGAATGTCGAATGTCCCAAATGAACACAAATCCATTGCTTTTATAGGCTCCAATAGGCCAAGAGAGCCTTGCTGATTCCTCACATCCACTGATCATGCGCCGGTTGATTACCCAAGATTGGAGGGGTAGATCAAATATTCCACTTGATTTGAATTGGATCCTGAAAAATAGGTAGTCGTCATGAATGGTTGGCGGTAACCATCATTTCTTCATCTCCACCTTTACCAGTTACCTTTTATCTTTTCACTTGCAATCTGAGATCCTCATTTTGTGCCGTGTGTGGTATTGGAATGACCCGTTGAGTGCGATGGGTGGAAAATTGATTTCAACGTCACCAATCCAAGATTGTCATTTCCCCACTGATTGAACCCCAGGCAATTCAAATGAAGCTAATTGGTTTAAGATTTAAAGACAGCCCCATCGAAATACTTTCCCTTTAGGGTAGCAGTTTTGCAAAATGGCACTCTAGCAGCTGTCCAAATGTCTGTCTTGATGGAAAGGCATGTGGATAGATAATAACATCTAGAGTCTAATGGAGAGTGTTTATCTCCAAAAGAACAACCTACTCTTGAAATTAGAGCACCTCTATATCAAGATTAAGTCAAAACCTTCACCAATTTGGAGGATCAACATTCAATTATAAGGATTTTGGAAAATCTATGAAAAGGATAATTCTACAAAAAGTCTGCTACACATATCTTTCTCATTGACTTATCAAATGTGTAACGTTTTTTATAAAACTTTGCACAAGGTTTCACCTAAAAATTGCGCACCTCCTCCAAGTCGAATCACTCCAAAGACTCATTAGATTTTGAGAAATCAACTTGACAAGTCACCTATGTCTAAAACTGTACTTCTTAGAAGTCGATTTTGACACCTATAACTTCTAAGACATAGTTCTCCAAGAATAGAACCCTTTTAAGCAAATGCTTTTAGCCACAAGTAGCTTATCTTCCAACTTAAAGCTTAAGTGCTTACTTGCTCAAAACGTTAATCTGTGGAAGGAGAACTGATCAAATCATTGACTTCGAATTTTGCGCCTGTTTCAAGAACCACTGAACACTTCCTCACATACAAATGTTACTACACATATTTCACTCAGCTTGATCACAGTTAGAGGCTAAAAATTTGTACAAAGGTCAATCAACTATGGACTTAGAATTGTACAAAAGCATTTCACAAAAGATCTATCAGAAAAGGAGAAAATTCATAAACATTGGGCGCAAATTTCTTCCATTTCTGAAGGAGTTTACAACTGAATGATGAGAGAGAGTTCAACTAACTTCTAAGATGACTAATGACTCTTACAACTCTCAACTACTCTATTCTCATGCTCTCTCATACTTGCCCCAACATTTTTCATAGTATTTATAGGCAAATATTTACAAACTTATGACTAATCAAAAATATAAGTGACCTATTTCTAAACTAATGTACATATGTGTACATTTCTTTCAACTCCTGAATGTAAACTTCTTCTATGCTTCAAAACTTGATATTGTCTTCATTGTTTGACTTCAAAAACTTCAATTGTTGATTGCTCTGTGCCAACAGCTCCCTCTCAATCATCAATTGAGGTTTTCTCTATTTTCTTTATGCCTGCCATGTCTTTGAATCTTTGTAGCTTTGCTCCATCCAAGCTTTTGGTAAGCATATCAGCTATCTGATCTTTAGTTGAAGTATGTATGACTTCAATCTCTTTGTCCATCACCTTCTCTCTTAGAAAGTGATACTGAATCTCAATGTGTTTGGTCCTGTCATGAAAAACAGGGTTAGCAGCTAAATACAATGAAGTCATGTTATCTCCATGAATAGTAGGAGTACTCTGAATGATATGAAAACTCTTCATCAGAGTCTAAAGCCATATCACTTCCTTTGCAGCTTCAACCATGCCTTTGTACTCAGCTTCTATAGATGATAAAGCAACTGTGTGCTGCTTCTTTGAACACCAAGAGCTTAACTTATCTCCCACATAACACATGTATCCATAGGTTGACCTTCTATCATCAGGATTACCTGCCCAATCTGCATCACTATATATTTTGATGTTTGTATCTGATGTAAAACCATAATACAAACCCTCTTTGAGTGTACCCTTAATGTACCTCAACACTCTTTGACCTGCAATCCAATGTTCTTTCCTAGGACAATGCATGAATTGGGACAAAACTCCAACTGCATATGATAAATCAGGCCTAGTTAATGTAGCATAGATAAGACTACCAACCAAACTCTGATATAGCTTCATATCCTTAAATTCTTCTCCACCATATCTGCTCAACTTGTGATTCACCTCCATTGGAGTAGGTGCTACCCTGCAATCATTCATTTTAAACTTGATTAACAAGTTCTTAAAATACCTTTCTTGAGTCACATACACTCCATGTTGAGTGTATGAAATCTCCCAACCCAAGAAATATGACAAGTCTCCTAAATCACTGATTTTGAGCTCTTTCCCCATTTGCTTCTTTAGGCTTTGAATGCCTTTCTCATCTGTACCTATAAGAATTATATCATCAACATATATGCACATGTAAATGAACCCATCATCACTGGCTTTCAGAAGCAAGCTACTATCTGCCTTAGATACTTGAAATCCAAGTTCTTTCAAGAACTTCACGTCTATAATTCCATCTCTGAATCCTTGAGGTTGCTCCATGAAAACATCATCTGAAATGTAACCATTTAAAAAAGCATTCTTCACATCTAATTGACATAATTTCCAACCTTTACATGCAGCAATGGATATGAGTGTCCTGCTGGTTGTCATCTTCTCCATAGGACTATAGGTCTCATCATAATCAATACCATATGTTTGAGCAAACCCTTTCACAACAAGTCTAGCTTTATACCTAGACACACTTCCATCTGCATATCTCTTTGTCTTGTAGACCCACTTGCATCTAATGATCTTCTGACTTTTTGGTTTAGGAACCAAATCCCATGTTTGATTCTCCATTAATGCATCATATTCTTCCTGCATAGCTTTCTCCCAATTTTCCTTACCTTTTGCCTCTTCATATGTAGAAGGGTCTTCATCTGCTTTAATCATATAAGCATAATCTTTGGTAGCCAGAAAAGAAGTATCATAGCTATACCTTGTAGGTTGCCACTTGTGTCTTGATGACCTTCTGAGTTCTCCACTCCTTGAGGTTTTTGGTTCTTCACACTCAGGATCAAATCTTGGCATTTCTTCAACTTCAACCTACACTTCATTATTCTCTTGTTCATCAAATATCTGAAGCTTTGATTTACCTTTCTTTTGACTCACAATTTCTTCATCATCTGTATTAATATTGATAGAACCTACATACCAAGTACCTTGCTCATCAAATGTAACATCCTTAGACACAATGAATTGCTTTGTGGGTGGACTCCACAATCTACAACCCATCTGCTTGTCATCATAACCAATGAATACATACTTTTCACCTTTAGGTTCTAATTTGTGTCTTAATTGAGATGGCACATATGCATATGCCAAACATCCAAATACTTTGCAATGGTCTAGTATAGGTATCTTACCCCACCATGCCTCATATGGTGGCATACCCTACAAGGCTTTACATGGTAGCCTATTGACCAGATAAGTAGCTGTATTTACAGCCTCAACCCACAAATAATTTGGATAGTTTTTCTCCTTCATCATGGATCTTGCAAACTCAACAACAGTTCTATTCCTCCTTTCTGCTACACCATTTTGTTGAGAAGAGTACCTGCAAGTGATTTCCCTTTTTATACCTGCATTCCACAAGTAATCACTTAACTCATTAGAGAAATACTCTCCCCCTCCATCTGACCTTAGTCTCTTCAACTTATTTCCTGTAATTCTCTCTGCATATACATGATAGTGTTTGGATGTGTTGAATACTTCTAACTTATCTTTGATCACATAGATAGTGATCCATTTGGTAGCATCATCAACATAAATCACATTGTACCTTGAACCATTGATACTGAAATCCTTTGATGGTCCCCACACATCTGTGTGTACCAACTCAAGCTTCTCTGAATACATAAAACCATGCTTGGAATAAGATTGCTTATGATCCTTACCTAATTGACATTCCTCACATCTGTATGTCATATGTTGACCTGTAACATTAGGCAATCCAAGCATTGAACCATTGTTAATCATATCTTTGATACCTCTTTCATTAAAATGTCCAAGCCTCTTGTGCCAAAGATCTAACTCAGAGATCTTATGTCCTCCATATGTGAACAAGGCATGACGAACATTACCTTGAATCTTCAATGTGAACAATCTTCCTTCTTTCTTCCCTGAAACAATCTGTTTATACCCATTGCTAGGGTCTTCCACAAACACTCCTTCATTAGTGAATCTCACTTCATAACCTTTTTCAACAATTTGTCCTACACTTATCAAATTCTTAGGAATTGTAGGAACATACAAGACCTTACTCAATAAGGTTCTACCATCCTTGGCCTTCACTGATCCAATTGACTTCACATTGTGCTTTGTATTGTCACGTGTTTGAACAACATGATTAGATACCTTATTTTCTAAATCAGTCATCAATGCTATGTTACCACTCAGGTGATTACTACACCGTGAGTCAATGTAGAAAACTCTTTGGTCTTCACTTTGTCTCTCACAAGTTGCATTCATTTATCAATGTTGAATCCTTCTTCTGATCTGAAGCATAATTGTAGTAGGTATTGTTGTATTGTTGACTTTGGAATCCTCTACCTGCATTTCTTCCAAAATAACCCCTACTACCTCTACCTCTAAAATTACCTCTTTGATTTCTGCCACCTCTTCCTCTTGAATTAAAATTTTGATTATATCCACCATTATTCTGATTATTATGCCAAAAATCATTAGCTAAATGATTTGTCTTACCACAAATCCAGCAAGCTTTAACTCCATCTTTATTATTCCTGCCTCTTCCTCTACCTTTACCACCTCCTCTTCCTCTTAGGAAGTTGGCTTGACTACTTGTGCCTTCATCTTCATTTGCGTGTTGCTTCCCTTTGCTAATTTTCTTCTTATCCTTTGAGTACATTGCATGACCTGTACTTTTGTCACCTTCACCTTTGACATCCTGCTCAAAGGTTAACATATGTCCTAGCAAGTGATTTTTAAGTCAGGAGTAAAATGATCAAGTGATAATTCAATAGAAAAAATGAATGGCTTCCATTTGTCATCACCTCTCAAACCTGTAAGGACTCGCCTTACCAATGTATCCTCCTCAATGTCTTCATCAACTGCTCCTAATGCATCTGCAATGTCTTTCATCCTTGTTACATAATCAAATATGGATTGAGAGGCCTTCTTCTTTGTTAGCAGCGGACAAGGGAGAGAAGGCACAAGCAGACAAGGGAGTCAACGAAGATCTGGCAAATAGGCCAACAATTTTCTTCAGGAAGAAGCACTTATGAACATTCACGCAGATTTAGCACTAAGGCAACCTTAATTTTTCAAAACCTCTACACCAATTAAAATTGATTCTCATCACTAAACACCATTGTAAATATCATTTCATCTTTTTGTAGCTCCATTTTGTGCAAGCCAAGGAGTCCTTGAGCTTGAGGAGCTTTAGAAGTATCTACCTGCCAAATTTCGTATTTTTTAGATATCGTTTGAGCCCTCAAATAAGCCCTGGAACCTAATTTTTAACTAGGCCGGACACTAGGTCTGGACAGGGCCAAAACTTAGCCAAAAACTATAAAAAGAGCTAGAGAGCTCATTTTTGGGGGGGGATTGTAATTGAAACAAACTTGTAAGAGCAATTTGAAAGTAATCTAAAGAACTCCATTGACTCTCCCTCTTTGTCTTACTGTGTGTGTGCGTGTGTGTGTATGTGTGTGCATGCTAGTGCGCTTCTCACTCACACACTTGTGCCGCCACTTGCTCGAGGTCTTCATACCATCCTCACGTCTTCCCGGATTGACATTAAAGGAGGTGCTACTCATCATTGAGCTACACCAAATTTTGGCGCCGTTGCCGGGGATCGAGCTTTGAGGACGAGCGTGTGATGGTAAGACGTAGAGTTGACGCGTTGGAGTTGTAGGTATTTTCTTCACTCTCATCGATTTTCTTTTACTTTCTTCTCCATCATCATTTCCATCATCATCATCACCATCTCCCACCTCCATCTCCATCATCGCGAAAATTTCCTTTTTTGATCATATTACCTTCCTCACCTCATTTCCCTCATTTCACTTGTGAGAGAGAGCGAGAGAGCGATATTGCATGTGTGTTTTCTTGCATGTTCTTGAGCTTTTTGCAGGAACTTGCTGTATCATCATCCCCAGCTTCCCGCGCAGGTACGAAACTCGACGCAACTGTCTCGCGGTCGCAGGCTTCTGTCGATCGCGACTGACAGAATTTTTTGGTCTTTTACAAAATTGAGTGCACCACTAGAACAAGCACAAAGAGCACATCCTAAAACATTAAAAACAGTAGAAAAATTCCGAGGTTTTCTGTCAATCGCGACCGATAGCCTCTGTCAATCGCGACCGACAGACTCTGTCAATCGCGACCGACAGACTCTGTCAATCGCGATCGACAGACCTCCACGATCGACTGACTGCCACGTAGGACCTTGTCAATCGCGATTGATACTGTCGATCGCGACCGACAGCCACGACCGACACCTCTGTCAGTCACGATTGACACCGTCGATCGCGATTGACTGAAAGTCCACGATTGATTGACTTTTGCGCGTAGCCACGTGTCCATCGCGACTGATAGGCCCCCGATTGACTGAAATTTCGGCGAAAAAACCGGAAACCGTGTCGATCGCGATTGATACTGTCGATCGCGATTGACAGCCACGATCGACCCCGTCGATCGCGATTGACACCGTCGATCGCGATTGACAGCCCCGACGGACACCTCTGTCAATCGCGATTGACAGACCTGTCGATCGCGATTGACAGGCTTTTCGGCCAAAAATTAGGGTTTGATTTTGTTCAAAAGTTGGGATAATTTTGGGGCAAAATAGTCAATCTATTAGCATTTTGGGAGGTTCCTACACTTGTGATTTGGAGAAAATCCTAGGATCTGTCGGCCAGATTGAATCTTGTTTTAACCCCCTCAACCCTGAACAGTCATAACTTTTTCATACGAAATCAATTTTTTGAGCTCTAGGGCTGGTTGGAAAGCTCGTAGCATATACTACACGCCCTCAACTGTTTTTTATAAAGATAATGCATTGACTTTCAGGTAGAGTATTTTGAAGTTGACCATATCCAGGGGGATCAAAGTCAGGGGCTTTTAGGATTGTTTTCTTAAAAATCACTATGCAAGTTTGTGTGTGTGCTACAGGAATGAAAATCATTGGTTCTATCATTGGAATTTAAATCTGTAAGCTAACTTTGGAACTCTTACAGATCTATTGAGAGCATCGAAAGGCGTTCTAAGCAAGAGTAAGTGCAAGCTTGGGAACACATTTCCTGGGCACTCAAGGGCAACCGAACAGGAAGCAAAAGGATGGAAACTTTTAACCTCCTCTGTCAATTCATAGTTTAGGCTAAGAACGACGAGAGGTAGGAGTAATTCAGAGCGACGATAGGTAGGCATCAAGTTGAAGACCACCTAAAAAACTCAAGTTCAAGTTAAAAAACTAATCTCTGTACTATCGATAACATAAAGGAAAGGAACCTAACGTGGAACGATCAACCTGAAAGCACGAAGAACATTCAAGTATTCCTGACGACATAATATCAGACAAGACCTTAAACACGATAAATAACTAAAAAGAGTCAAGTGACTGATACCAATTGATCAGCAACGAGGTTGTGCTCTGGGCAAAGAATTCGGCTACTTAGATAGGCATATGAACCTTAGATCAGGACGACATCTGGTAAGGGAGAGACAAAGCCTTAGGTCTTCAGAGGCTAGTGTCAATCACACTGCTAGGTCTTGGGCTCAGCAGTTGAGCCACCACTCGTACTACCCTAGCTCTGAGACCAGTGAGTCAGAGATGTCTCAAGGCATGGACAGACCTACAGGAAGTTCAGGAGTGCCTTACTTGTACAGGGTAGAATGCCCTTACAAAACACAGTTGGAATACCTGAGGACCAACCGATTAGGTGCTGGCATCTATGAGGACGGCCTAGGAAGGTCCGTGGTCCAGATTAAAAATCCTGACCAATCCATTGGACTAGAGCACCCGGCAGTCAAGTTTGAAAATGGTGCATACCTGGACAAAGAAGGAACCATATACGTAGTCACCAGTCACCCAGACAAGACAGATGAATTTGGGAATGTAATCTTAGAAGCAGACTTAGGGGACTTAGAGCAGGGAAACATGGGTGCGGAACCTAGAACCCCCCGAGGTAAATCAGTTCTCACAAGGATTATCACGCCTGAGTGGGTGCCCCAAGACAACAAGTGCATAGAATTGCTTCTCAATCGAGAAACTGACGAAGCCTTTTGGAGGTATAAATCTAATCAGCCAACTGATATAGGAACAATCATGATCTACGAGTTTAAGGATCTTGATAGCCCAGGCAGAGTGACCTACCTAGATCACGCTTCAGAACGGATCTTTGTGGTTACGGAAAATGATAGGCATGCTTACACTTGGAAGGTTGAATTCATTTTCCCCCAACCAAGATCGAATGTATCCTATGGTCACCCTGGAGCTGGAACATCCCAAGCTCATGGAACTCAAAGAGACAGAAGTAGAGATAGACCAGAAGTAAGCTTCGCCAACCCTGTGGGCAGAGAAAGAACGAGGACGGAGACGAATAGGGTAGAACCTGAGGTGCTTAGAGCTCACAGGAACCAAAGAAATGTGGATGGATTCCCTCTGCCGAGACCTAGAGAGCACACAAGAACTTTGAGACCGACCCAGCTAGTTAAGTCCATGAAGAATTACTTTGATGGCACAGGAGATCCCTATGATCATGTGGCGGAGTTCAAGAAAGTCTTGAGAGCTGAACAAGTGGAGGATCTATTCACGCAGTACAATGCCTTCGGTCTAACCCTTAGGAACACAGCACTGACATGGTTTCAGCCATTGGATGAGCGCCAGTTCAGGAGCATAGACCAACTCCTAGAAGCATTTATTACTGAATTCTCCAAGAGTGGCATAAGACACAATACCTCCTCATTGATTCACAGCTTCAAACAAACCCCTCAAGAGACTGTGAGACTTGCAGGAAGAAGATTTAGGCAATACCTTGAAAGATGTCCTGTTTCGGAGCTACCCACATCTGCAAAACAGGTAGCCTTATTCCTTGATGGATTGCTGAGTACGAAATTGAGATCCTATGTGTATCTGAAAGACCCTAGGACTATAGAAGAGTGTGTACGCATGTGCATTGACATTGAAGACAACCCAGGGGAAGAACTAGAGCTTTACAAAATCTACAAAGATTCAGATAGTGCATCTAGTCACTCTTCCACGCAATCCATATCAATTGAGGAACTCGCAGAGAAAGTAGCTCAGAAATTAGGGGTAACTAGTAAACAAATCCCCAGGTTTGCCCCTGTGAAAAGGTGCTACACTTGTGGTGGTGACCACATGGCGAATGTCTGCCCCATTACGGCTCAGCCCCAAGTAAATTCTAGTAGCCAGTACTACACCATAGAACGGAGATATACCAATCACACCGCACAAGATTGCCCTTACAACAAGCAGGCAGTTAGGCAACCCCACCCTCAGCCATACCCTCAGCAACGAAGATACCAGAACCCATACCCTCCACAACCATATGGCAGGCCACAACAAAATTACCAACCACAATACCAAAACCAACAAAGGCCTCAGCCTGTGCTAGCACAACAACCCCCAGCCCCAGCTAATGTGATCCCGGTAAAGTATACTGCCGCAGAAGAGAACATGAATAGAGCCTTAGTCCCTGTGACACCCTTGCTCTCTGAAAATTGTTGCGAACATTTGTTTTATGTAGGGTACAAGTTTCAAATTATGTAAATACCTTTGGGAAGTCTTCAAATACTTCAAGAAGGCTCATATTATTCATAAAATTTAGCAAAAATACCACGTGAGTTCTAGAACATGGTGAGTCAAATTAGTGAGTCACAAGGGAGCTTCAGTGGTGTCCTAGTGGAAGGTCGATGTGGCTAGTTCTCAAAGTCCATCAATACTTTGCTTATTTGAGCACTTGAGTCATGTAATACCTCCATCCAAGTGTCTACCACGAATTTAGATGTATTAGGAAGGTTTTAGATTAGTTTCCCATGCTATAAAAAGAGGAGAAAAGTCGTGATCTTGTGGGATGTCCAAGAGAGTATCTCTATGCTACTCTAGTTTTTGTATGCAGAGCTTTCAGAGCTTGTATCTCCCTCATTATATATCCAAATCACATGTTTGATAGCTCATTTGAAAGCTCTTCTTGTCTACTTTCATAGTACCAATTTTCATAATCATTGGAGTTGTGAGCTGAGAGAAACACTCTCTGCAAGTAGTGTGTGTTCTCTGTTTTTTATCCCTGCTGAAGGTCTCCATTAAACATCCAACTTGCAGAGGTCATATCTCCTTGTGTATGTATCCAAATCATGTGTTCTTTGGCTTGTTAGAAAGCTCTCCAAGTCTATTTGTATTCTAGAAATTTTCAGATTCATTGGAGTTGTGAGTTAAGAGCAGTAGTCTCTGCAAGTGATGTATGTCCTCAGGTTCATCTCTGTTTCAAGGTCTCCATTAAAGCTGCATATTGCAGAGGTCATAGCTCATTGAGTATTTATCCAAATTGAGTGTTCTTTGGCTCATTGGAAAGCTCTTGGTCTCTAGTATATGTGGTTAAAACAGTTTTAAAAACTTTTGAGTGAGTAGAGAGTAGTAAGCTCTGCAAGCGCGACTAGTTTTCTATGATGAAGTTTGTGAGAAGGTCAACTTGTTCCTAGGGGGTTCCACCTACTTCCTGCTATACTTTGGAGGTCAATAAACTCCAACATTGGTATCAGAGCAAGTACTTGGAGGCTTGGAGAAGATATCATACCTTGACGAAGAATTTGAAGCTATCAAAGAAGCAGTTCATCATCAACACTACACAAAGGTAGAAGAAGATTGCAAGGAGGCATCTGAAGCAACATCCAAGCAAAGAAAGGTGCACATACCTCATTTACAAGGTAAATATTATATTTCTTCTCATCACACACATTGGAAAGGAGGCTTAAAGGAGGAAGCTTAGCATTTGTATTATGGGAGACCAACATGCACAAATAGAGAAGCTTGATAAGACCAATTATCAGGCATGGAAGTTTAGAATCACAGCATCATTAGGGGAAAAAATGAACCCTGCATGGGCCTTTTAGATTAAGAAGTGATTACGAATGGACCAATGAGAGGAGGGTGGTGGACACAGTCTAGTCCCTTAATTACATAGGCTAGGCATAGGTTTCCCTTGTTTTTGTCTGGTCAAAGAAGAAAAAACCACCTAAAATTGATAGTTTTAGCTATATGACTGGTTTTGGAATGCTTAGGAATTAATTAGAGCCCTTGGATTGGCTTTAGGATCCAAAGGTTGAGGTTGAGTTGCAAAAGTCAAAGCAACATTGAACAAGGGCCCTTGGATATGTAAACTTGTCAAAGGTTTAGATCTTTTCCATTCGAAAAATTGCGCCATTATTCCGTGATCGTTGGATTAGAGAGTTCATCCGATGGAGAATACGTGCGATCCTCAATCTTTGGCACCTTTCCACATTGACCATTAGATATGGTCTACATCCAAGGGCTGAAGATCACTATTTCGCATGCATGGCACCTTTTTGCAAGGTCCGTTCGATCAATGGTTGCATCCGACGGCTCTGATGGCCTACGCAATTTCGCTCAGCCGCATTCACGGTACATCGTCGACTCTCTCAAGATCTAAGGGTCTAGATTAGTGCAGAGAATGAGAAAAAAGTTGTTTGTCATCTTGCTCAGCCCCATTCACGGTGGATCATTGGATCCAGAAGAATCTAACGGCTGAAAATGTTGCAGAGCGTCTGAGAAGTCGGGCCTATCCCACGGAAAACAAGATCTTCTCTCTCCAAATCCCCACGGAATTCAAATTCAACCATCGATCAAAGCAATCGAATGGCTAAAGATGCTCACGCCTAAGATTTCGAATGGAGAGCTTCATCAAGTATTATTTTATTTCACAAAACAACTAGTGGTTTTGTATGTCTACTTAAGCTCATGTATTAAGCTCTTTAATCCCTAAAAATTAGGGATCCTTACAAGGCCCATGCAAGGTCCATTTTTTCCCCTAATGACTTGCAAGGTAGAGGCTTGTATGGTTTGATTGACGGCACAGATATCAAACCCACATTACCAGAGGACCCAAATCAGCAACAATTGAGGGAGTTTAGACTTTGGAATGAGAGAGACAAAAGGGTTATATTCATTTTATCACAAAATATTCAAGATTCAATGGTAGGACACATACAAGATCTAGACACAAGTAGAGATGTTTGGCTTGCATTGGAAAGGTTGTATGCTACAGGTACAAGAGCAAGGAAGATTCAACTCAAAAATGAGTTGAACAACATAAAGAAAGATACAAGGACATCGGTCAATGATTACATATTGAAAGTTAAAGAGATTGCAGATCAACTAGGATCAATTCAAGCTCATGTGGAGGACGACGACTTGGTTGCACATACTCTCAACGGACTCAAAGATTATGAGAGATGGAAACCCTTCATTACTTCAGTTTATGTCAGAGGAGAATTACCAGATTTTGATCAACTTATTGCCCTCATGGTCACGGAGGAGATGAATCTAAATGGTTCTACTTCAAATCAAAAAGGATCTCAAGGACAAGCTCTTTATGTAGGATCATCAAGAGGTGGAAACAGAGGTGGAAGAGGTTCAAATAGAGGTCGAGGAAGAAGGATCGATGATCAAAGGACTTCAAGTGGCTTCTTCAACACAAGAGGAAGAGGAAGATCAAGCGCTAGAGGTACGAGAGGCTACTACAACTACAACCAAAGACAAAGGAGTGAAGATAATAAGAACAATTGCTATATATGTGGAAGGTATGGACACTATGCCAAAGATTGTTATCAAAATGAAAATAATTAAGGTGGTAATCGAGGAGGAGGCTATTCAAGAAGAGGTAAACAACAAGGAAATTATGCAGTTGAAGGTAAAAGTGATGATTATGATTCTCTTCTTATGATGAATGTAGAAACTAAGATGAATTCCAATAGTGATGTATGGTATGTAGATAGTGGTTGTTCTAATCACATGTCTCATGATGCTTCATGGTTTTCTAATATGCATAATCCGTCATGTAAAGGTCATGTTGAAACAGGAGATGATACAACACATAAGATTATGCAGGTTGGAGATGTTGTTATGCAGGATAAGAGCAAGAAAAATTGCTTGAAGGATGTACTTTATGTGCCAACGATCACTAAGAATTTGATGTCGGTTGGTCAAATGGTAGAAAAAGGTCTACAAGTGAGATTTAATCATGCAGGTTGCTTCATTGAGGATCCAAAGCAAAGGAGGTTAATTGCTAGAGGTCAAAAACAAGGTAGATTGTTTACATTCAAGGTAAACCCAAATCATACAAACTATTTCTCTTATGGTATGCATCGAATAGCAGAGCTTGATCTATGGCACAAAAGGATTGGACACATGAATGTACACAGGTTAAAGGAGCTATCAAAGAAGAGGATTGTTGAAGGATTACCTGATCTTACTAAGCAACATATGGTGCATCTTTGTGAAGCATGTCAAATGGGTAAGCAGAGTAGACAACCTTTCAAGCATTCAAGTTATGTAAGTGATGGTTTGCTAGATCTCATACACACAGATGTGTGGGGACCTACTAAAGAGGCATCCTTGATTGGTAATAAGTACTATGTATCATTCATTGATGATCATAGTAGAATGACATTTGTGTATTTCATTAAACATAAGAGTGAGGTCTTTGATTGTTTCAAGAAGTTCAAATCATATGTCGAAAAGCAAACAGGAAGGTATATTAAGAAGCTAAGGTCTGATGGAGGGGGAGAGTATTTCTCTCAAGTTTTTACTGATTTTTTGTATGATGAAGGTATCAAAAGAGAAGTTACATGCAGGTATACTCCACAACAAAATGGAGTCGCAGAAAGAAGAAACAGAATCATAGCAGAAGCATCTAGAAGTATGCTTAATGATATGTGTTTGCCTAATTATTTTTGGGCTGAAGCTGTTAGCACAAGTGTTTACATTATGAATAGAGTTCCGACTGCTGGAGTTCATCATTTGACACCATATGAGGTATGGCATGGAAGGAAACCAAGTGTAAGTCATTTGAAAGTATTTGGTTGTGTATGTTATGTACATGTACCTAGTGAGGTGAGATCTAAACTTGATGCAAAATCAGAAAAATGTATATTTATTGGTTATGCAGATACTCAAAGAGGATATAGATGCTATAATCCTCATACCAATAAGGTTGTTGTGTCAAGAGATGTAAACTTTGATGAATCACTTTCATGGTATGCAGATAAGAATTGTTTGCAGGACATGGATGAAAATGAAGAAGGTGTGGTTGAAGGAGATGAATGCATAGTTCAGCCATGAGGAAGTTTAAATGATGAAAGGAGTGGTCTAGATGAAGAAAGAGGATCACCTTTCAATGGAAGATTAAGGCAAGAGTCACCTCCAAGTGTTAAAAGTAAAGGTAAACTCAAACTTGTTGAAGTTAATGATGAAGGAGAGGAAATTAGTGATGTATGTGAGTATGGAGAATCATCAAAGGTTCCTAATAAGAAAGGAAGAGCATCTACATTGGAGGTAAGAAGAACTTCAAGAGTAAGTAAGCAACCTCAAAGGTATACTTATGAATCTTTCATGAATACTCATTATGCTTTTATGACAAAAGTTGAGTAGGAAAATGAACCCACATGTTATGATGAGGCCAAAGGAGATGAAAAGTGGGAGAAAGCAATGAGAGAAGAAATGGAAGCACTTCAGGATAACAAGACTTGGAATTTAGTTCCAAGTACACCAAAGCAAAAGGTAATTGGTTGCAAGTGGGTTTTTAAGATTAAAATAAATAGTGATGGTAGTGTGTCTAGATATAAGGCTAGACTTGTAGCAAAAGGATATAATCAAACTCAAGGTGTGGACTATGAGGAAACATTTAGTCCAGTAGCAAATATGGCAACGGTGAGAACTTTGTTGGCTTTAGCTGCAAGTAAAAGGTGGAATATATATCAACTCGATATAAAGAATGCCTTTCTTAATGGTGAGTTAAATGAAGAAGTGTATATGTCACAACCAGATGGTTATGTGGATGCAAAATATCCTAATCATGTATGCAGGTTAAAGAAGGCATTGTATGGTCTTAAGCAGGCACCAAGGGCATGGAATGCAAGGTTGGTAAAGTATCTTATGCTGCAAGGATACACAGCGAGTCATGCTGATCCTTCACTTTATGTAAAACATGTAGATGGCATGTGTGTCTATGTATGCATTTATGTGGATGACTTGTTGATTACAGGGAATAATGCAAAAGCAATTGATGAGATAAAAGGTAATTTGGGAAAGGAATTTAAAATTTCAGATCTTGGTTTGCTCAGATACTTTATTGGGATTGAAATTGTGTATAGCGATGAAGGTATGTGGTTGATACAAAGAAAGTATATATGTGATATGCTGAAAAGGTTTGGTATGCAGGAATGTAAATTTGTTTCTACTCCAATGGAATGTAATGTAAAGCTGAGTGCAAAGGAAGGTGATGAGTTGCATGATATGAATGTATATAGATCCATGGTAGGATCTTTGATTTATGCAACAAAAACTAGACCTGATATATGTTATGCAGTGGGAGTATTGTCACAGTTTATGCATGAACCTAGAGTACCTCATATGCATGCAGCGAAAAGAGTGCTTAGGTATTTGAAAGGTACCATGAACGAAGGATTATTTTATAGTCATGATGTTGATCTAACTCTTAAAGTCTTTAGTGATGCAGATTGGGCTGGAAGCAAAGATGACAGAAGATCCACAAGTGGATATGTGGTAATAGCAGGAAACAAGACATTAACATGGAGTTCAAAGAAACAGCCTACAGTTGCTTTATCTTCTACAGAGGCTGAGTATAGAGGTTTAGCATTGGCTACTACTGAGGTTATGTGGTTTAAAAAGTTGTTTCATGACTTGAATGTGCAGGTTGATGTACCACTGATATATGGGGATAACTTGAGCAGCATTCATATGACCTCAAATCCTATTTTTCATGCTAGAACAAAGCATATAGAGGTTCACTATCATTATGTTCGAGAGAAGGCCATGAACAATGAAGTGCAGGTTTCTTTTGTTGGAACAAAGGATCAAGTTGCAGATATCTTCACCAAATCCTTGGATGGACCAAAGCTTCAAAGATTCAACTATATTCTTGGCATGAAGGAAATACCCTTTGAAACTTGAGGGGGAGAATGTTGCGAACATTTGTTTTATGTAGGGTACAAGTTTCAAATTATGTAAATACCTTTGGGAAGTCTTCAAATACTTCAAGAAGGCTCATATTATTCATAAAATTTAGCAAAAATACCACGTGAGTTCTAGAACATGGTGAGTCAAATTAGTGAGTCACAAGGGAGCTTCAGTGGTGTCCTAGTGGAAGGTCGATGTGGCTAGTTCTCAAAGTCCATCAATACTTTGCTTATTTGAGCACTTGAGTCATGTAATACCTCCATCCAAGTGTCTACCACGAATTTAGATGTATTAGGAAGGTTTTAGATTAGTTTCCCATGCTATAAAAAGAGGAGAAAAGTCGTGATCTTGTGGGATGTCCAAGAGAGTATCTCTATGCTACTCTAGTTTTTGTATGCAGAGCTTGCAGAGCTTGTATCTCCCTCATTATATATCCAAATTACATGTTTGATAGCTCATTTGAAAGCTCTTCTTGTCTAATTTCATAGTACCAATTTCCATAATCATTGGATTTGTGAGCTGAGAGCAACACTCTCTGCAAGTAGTGTGTGTTCTCTGTTTTTTATCCCTGCTGAAGGTCTCCATTAAACATCCAACTTGCAGAGGTCATATCTCCTTGTGTATGTATCCAAAGCATGTGTTCTTTGGCTTGTTAGAAAGCTCTCCAAGTCTATTTGTATTCTGGAAATTTTCAGATTCATTGGAGTTGTGAGTTAAGAGCAGTAGTCTCTGCAAGTGATGTATGTCCTCAGGTTCATCTCTGTTTCAAGGTCTCCATTAAAGCTGCATATTGCAGAGGTCATAGCTCATTGAGTATTTATCCAAATTGAGTGTTCTTTGGCTCATTGGAAAGCTCTTGGTCTCTAGTATATGTGGTTAAAACAGTTTTAAAAACTTTTGAGTGAGTAGAGAGTAGTAAGCTCTGCAAGCATGACTGGTTTTCTATGATGAAGTTTGTGAGAAGGTCAACTTGTTCCTAGGGGGTTCCACCTACTTCCTGCTATACTTTGGAGGTCAATAAACTCCAACAAAAATGACCTCAGTGACCATAGTCCCCAAGCCTACTACATGCAGTCTCCTGAACATGGTGAGTCCTACTATAGTGAAGAGCCAAATGAAATAAGTTGGGAGTCAGATTACACGAATGTCATGTATGCAAACCCCAACCCTAGGCCTCAACCTAGGCAAGTAAGACCTCCATTCCCAAGAGGACCGTGCTACAGGTGCCAAGGAGATCACCTCATTCGTGATTGTCGCTTGCCTCCACCTACACAACCCCAGTCAGTGACGATCCAAGGCTTTTGCCAAGATTGCGGAAAAGAGCATCTCTTGCGAGATTGCCCGAAAAATCCTAATAATATGCCAAAAATCACTCCCATTAATGTGATTGGGTTGGTTGTAGATTCTTCAGGCAGTGTCACTTCCACGGCTCCAGTACAGGTAGTCACTAGAGCTCAGGCATTGCAGCAAAACCAGGGTGTAGGTCAGGAAAAGAGCCCAGAGGCTAGTGAAACAGAGAGCATAACCAAGAAAAGGACTAGAGCTTGGAAAGATAGTCGGGAAAGAATGAAAAGACAGTGGGCTAAAAAGATGTGTGAACTCGAGGAAAGCATAAGAGAAACCAAAGCTAGGATAACTGAACTCACATCTCAAACTCCCTCTCACACTACTCCACCACCACCATTCCCATCTCCATCCGACCCACCACCTTTCAACCCGCCTCATACGACTCTACCACCCCCTAGAGTAGGATCAGTCCTAGCAGATCCCACTCCCGAAGTCCTCAATATGATGCTTAAAGCATATCAGGCCAGAATCCAAGAAGGGCCAACCATAACCGATCATGAAAAGTGCTACCCTAGAGCCGAGCTAGAGCTTGAACGAACTAAAATTTGTGCTAAGATGGTGGAATTGGCTCAAGCCATGTTCGAAGCTATCCGCCTCTTTAACATCTCTAGCTCAGCTAAGACGCAGTTACACTTTGATGGACTGCTAGAAAGAATAGAGAGGCTAATTGCATAATCAGAAAAGGAACCTGCCCCTCAAAGAAAGGGAAGGACAAGAGAACGGATAAGCCAGCCTCTTCAGGTAGCCCATGTGCCTCCTCAAGAAGCTTATAATCCACCCCAAAAGGCAGATGAGCCCCCCTCGAAAGCTTACGTACCTCCACAGGTTGCCTACATTCCTTCTCAGGGAGCGTATGAGCCTGTTCGGAAAAGTAATAGAATAAGTAATCCTCCCCAAGAAGCTTGTGCTCCAGCCATCTATGAGAACGAGGAGAGAGCCAACGATAGAATAAGCCCTCCTTCCCAGGTTGCTTACGTGCCTAATTCTACGGAGCCAGACACTTCTTCTTCTATGAATCGGTTTGCACCAGACTTCCTACGAGAGATTCAAGAAGACAAATGGGATAACGAAAGTGAAGTCGCCCCTCCCTTTGAACTTGTGGATGATGCACACGACCAATTCCCACAAGACATCCCATCTATTTACGGGGAACATGAGAGTACTCAGTCTCATGAGAGATTGGACTTCGAGTCTAATTCCATACAAGAGCTACCCCACTTCACAGGCCCATGGGAAGCAAAGTCCACGTGTATGAGAGCACCCACAGTCATGGTAAGGAATGACGACTCAGTCATACCTAGGAACAAGGAGGTAGTAAAGAACACCAAGGTGCAGCGCGATCCCGCTTTGGAAGAACTGCCTAAGGATAGACGAGAAGCGCGGAAATATGTAGCCAGTCAAGTAACTGAAATTGCAAAACCACGCTCCCGGGTAGGATCCCATAGGATAGTGCCAGAAATTCCCTTGGATAAGATAGGAGATATGTGTGAAGGTGAAGAAGGGAACACCTATCTTCCCATCACCTACCAGGAGTACACCACCAAGGCAATTTTGGACTCAGGTCCAGGAGTTGCAATTGCCACTACTTCCCTATGGAAGCGTTGGGGCAAGCCGGCACTCAGGCCAACGAGAATGAAATTGCAGATGGCCGATGGTCACATAGAGAGACCCCTAGGATTGCTAGAAGGAATAACTCTCACCACTTGTGGTGTCGAGTTTGAGCATACATTTGCTATATGTGACTTCAGCAAAAATCATGCCTATGAGATGATTTTGGGAAGACCATTCATGGGATAGTTGCAAGTGGTACAGGATTGGGGAACCAATTCTTTGTACCTGCAGCACTTAGGTGTTACGACCAAAGTCAATCTCAAAGATTACTCTCATAGAGATGTACCTCCTATCCAGTGGAATCCCATCCATAGAGCCAAAGATGATACGGAATCTGTGCATTCCATAGGGTCAGGATCCTCATGGATGCATGAAGACACTCACTTATGGATGTGCAAAGTAGCAGTGGAGGAAGAGAAGAGAGAAAAGGCCAGAGAAATAGGTGCAAACGAAACCCATAGACCCATTCAAGACCCAGCCTATGCACCTGTAGTTTTTCCAGACGAGGAATTTGAACCCCATGGCTGGGCAGAAATTTTAGCAACAATGGACGTAGCCATCAATGAAGAACAATGGACACCTCACTGTGATGAGGATGGCTATGACATTTCAATCTTCTCCATAGAGCCAATCATGGGAGAGGCAGTTCTAGAAGAATGCGAACCTAGCCCTCATGCATTTGAGGATGCAAGTGACTCCGATCTAGAGTCAATCATTATGGACCCACCTTTTGCATCAGATGAAGAATACTTCCACGAAGTAGAATTTCAACCCCAGAGGCATGGAGAGCTTACAAACGATGTAAGATTAGCAACACAGGTGACCCAGAAGGAAGAAGGGAAGAAACGAAAGAAGAGAGAAGTCTCACCAGAAGAGGAAGAATCTTTGTTTGAGGTCCCAGAAAATTTTAAGAAGTATGAGATAGATGACAGGAGAGTCATGATAAGAATGCCTAAATGAGAGGCACAATCAGGAGAGGCCTATGATAACAAAGAAACTACCAAGAAAATCGTAGTGGCCCTAGAAGAAGGAGAGGACAGATGTACGTACATAGGTCATGACCTAACAGAGGAAGAAGAGCATGCGTTGATAGCCTTGCTAAGAGAATACAGAGATGTATTCGCTTGGAGTTACAAGGATTTGAAAGGTGTTGACCCCGATATATGCTCACACACTATCCCCATGACCTCAGATGCCAAACCCTCTAAGCAAAAGCCTTATACATATAACGATAATTACGCTGCTAAGATCAAAGAAGAGATAGATAGACTGGTTGAAGCTGGATTTATCTATGAAATTGAGCACACCGAGTGGGTATCCCCCATTGTTGTGGTGCCCAAGAAAAATGGCAAGCTGCATGTGTGTATTAACTTGAAAAAGGTTAATGCAGCCACGATTCGAGATAACTATCCACTTCCCATCACAGAACATCTCTTAGAAAGAGTGGCAAGCAAGGAAGTGTACAGCTTCCTTGATGGATTTTCGGGTTACAATCAAGTAGCCATAGCTCCAGAGGATCAGCATAAGACAGCCTTTGCCACGGAATGGGGCATTTTTGCCTTTAGAGTAATGCCATTTGGGCTTACCAATGCACCAGCTACCTTCCAAAGGCTGATGTGCCATGTGTTTAAGGAGTTCCTGAGGAAGAGTTTAGAAGTCTATGTTGATGATCTTTGTGCTCATTCCAATATTAGACAAACCCATATCCCCGAACTCAGACAAATCTTTGACAAATGTAGAGAATATCAAGTCTGCCTGAACCCAGAAAAGTGCATTTTTATGGTCAGGCAAGGCAAGATTCTAGGACACATAGTGTTAAAGAATGGCATATCTACCGACGAAGAAAAAGTGAGAGCCATAGCAGAGCTACCTAGGCCAAAGAATGTCAAGGAAGTACAAGCTTTCATTGGGCATTGTGGTTATTACCGACGATTTATACACATGTATGCTGTCATTGCAAAGCCCATGTACGGACTTCTGACACACTTTGAGTGGACGGATGAATGTGAGAATTCCTTCCAGGAGCTTAAACGAAGATTGTGTTCAGCACCAATCTTGACCACACCAGATTGGAATAAGCCATTCCATGTTCATGTTGATGCATCCAATTATGCTATTGGATGTGTGCTTGCACAACCTACTGGTGAAGGTAATATGGATCTTCCAATTGCCTATGCCAGTAGACAATTGAATGCGGCTGAACGGAATTACACCACTACAGAGCGAGAAGGATTAGGCATGGTATATGCAGTTAAGAAATTTAGACACTATTTGCTTGCAAATAAGTTTAAATTTTTTTACTGATCATCAGGCATTGTTATATCTTGTAAACAAGCCATGCAATACAGGAAGATTAGTAAGATGGTTTCTCTTGCTAATGGAATATGAGTTTGAGGTAGTGGTGAGAAAAGGGAGGACCCATTTGAGAGCTGATCATCTTTCTAGGCTCACATCGGGAGAAGCCCCACAAGGAGTATCAGATGACCTTCCTGATGCTTACTTGTTTAATTTGGAAGTGCTGCCGCAATGGGCTAAGCCATTAGTACCAGTATTGACATACGGGCCTAACCATCCAGTGGTAAAGACACGGAATAGAGAGGTAGTAAAAGCCCAAAAGTACCATATCATGGCAGGAAGTATGTACAAGCACACAGATCAAGGGATCTTGGCTTGCTGCGTAGAAGAGGATGAGTACGCTAAATGGTTGCAATTAGCACATGTAGGTGCACTAAAGCAACACCATTCAAAGCAACGAACTTTACAAACCCTAAAGAGACTCGGAGTACATTGGCCAACTATGGAAGCTGATGTCCAAAAGTTGTGCAAGGAGTGCCCAATCTGCTGCACTAAACCACCTGTGGAACACGCCACTCTTTATCAAGTATCCATTGTGCCAGATTGGAGCGAACCTCTAGTATCCTTCCTGAGGACAAACACATTCCCTCGAGACATGACTCTGGCGAGGAAAAGGAGTTTAGAACAAGAAGCCTAGGATTACTCACTGATTGGTGATAATCTATATAAGCGTGGTAAAGATGGTTACCTGAGACTGTGTGTCCATGAGAGTGAATATCTTAAGATCTTGGAAACTGCTCACCAAGGTGTAGCAGGAGGACACTTTGGACCAGATCGGGTGATCAAGGCAGTACTATTTGCGGGCTTCTGGTGGCCTACCCTTCACATGGATGCACATACCTATGTGAAACGGTGTGATGTCTGTCAGAGGACTCAGTATCCTATACGCAAAGATGAGATGCCACTGAAACCTATGATGGGTGGACGTGCATTCTCTAAGTGGGGAATAGACTTCGTAGGTCCTATTAATCCCCCAGCTAAAGGTTCTCATGCGGAATACATCATTGTTGCAACAGATTATCTCACCAAGTGGGTAGAGGTAAAGGCTACGACAAAGAACGATGCTCAAACAACTGCCAAATTCTTGTTTGAGAATGTATTCACAAGATACGGGCTACCTATAGAGCTTGTAAGTGATAGAGGCACTCATTTCTTAAATGAAGTGATTGAAAATCTACTCCAAGAATTCTTGGTAATACACAAGAAGTCTGCCCCCTATCACCCTCAAGCTAATGGACAAGCTGAGAGCACTAATAAGATCTTATGCAATGTACTGACGAAATTAGTGAACACTAAACGCTCTGATTGGGACAAACAGCTACACCATGCTGTTTGGGCATATCGAGTTGCCTACAAAACGGTACTCCAAGCCACCCCCTTTCAGATGGTATTTGGCCAAAACGTTGTGCTACCCTTGGACTTCTTAATACCTACGTTGAAAGTAGCACAAGAACACGAATGGACAGGTCACGAGCTCTCCTCTAGGATCTTTGACCTTGAATGATTAGGAGAAACAAGACTGAGAGCCGCTGCAGGAATATATGCAGCCAAGAAGAGACAGAAGGCATACTTCGATGCCCATGTGAAGGATAAGGGTTTGAAAGCAGGAGATCTAGTTTTAGTCTACACACTGAAACAACACGCAAGGAAACTAGAAAAGAGAGGCTACGGACCAATGATCATCAATAGGATCTCCACGAGTGGAGCAGTACAGTTGGCCACATTAGAGGGTGATGTTGTCCCAAACTATATTAGCGGTTGCAGAATCAAGTTGTATCAGGAACCCCTCACGGAGGAAATGCTCAGCCGACTCAACACTGCTAAAAAACGCAAAGAGGAAGAAAAGCGAGTTCGAGAAGAAGCTCAAGCAGAAGCTTTAGAACGCATCAGAAGGATGAAGTTACGAAGGCAAGGTAGAGATCAGCCTAGAGCGAATGACTATGCAGATCAAGGATATCCTATGGCCATGTGTAAAGTTGCAGGAACAAGCTCGCATAGGATAATTGATAGACGTCCTTTCATAACACTAGATATAGGACAAGGAAAGAGTCAAGGAACGTAAGAGCCTTGATTGACTCAGGCGCAGCCACTAGTGCTGTTAGAGTGTCTTACTGTCAAAAGTTAAAGTTAACTGTCAATCCTGTGGAAGCATATCTCATAGGATTGGGAGGCGTGGAAACCCCTTGCATGGGCGAGGTGGAACTTCCCCTCTACATTCATGATGAGGAAATGACTATTAAAGTACTGGTGTGTCAAGATGAGGATCTCACTGAACCTCTAGTCTTGGGTCAAGATTGGATCTATGACCAAGCAATTAATTTGAACCTAAGAAGTGGACTTCTCCAGGTTTGGGTCAATCATAGTCGAGTTACAGTAGAATTAGACAATGGAGCACTCAAGGAACTAGGAAAGGCACAGACTCCTGGTCCTTCCAGGGGTACACATGAAGATGACCATGTTGTTCTTGTTCAAAATCATGTGCTGCAGAGGAATGATATTTGCAAAAAAGGAGTCAGGGATGCAACGGAACTCCCTTCTTTTCCAAAGGCCAGAAGGAGGCAGCAACCAAAGGTGGATCAAAGGCAGAAGAAGCAGAGTACTACCTATGTCCGCGATCAAAAGTACCTGCGCAGCAGAATGTCCCAGAAAGTAAACCAAGTGTGGGTGCGGAAAGGCGAACACCCGGTTGCACTCACGACAACCACACGGGCAAAGCCTCTTACTAGTAACCAACAAATGACGCCACTAAGAAGTCTGTCAGAAATTCTTCTGCTAAAGTGAAATCCATTTGGGTGCCCAAAAAGTCGATGAAGGCTAGCCCACAATCAAGACAAATTTGGGTGCCTAAGGCTTGCTTGAGGGCACAAGTAGCTACGCCAAGGCCACAACCTATGCAGCATAACCCAACTACGCGTACAGCTAGTATTCACTCGTTCTCAACACTCAGGAACACACCAAGAATCAAGAGCACGCATGTAATCACTTGTAAATGGGTCCCCAAAAGGCCTCATTTTCAAACTGCGACACCGAGAGAGCTCTCTAGAGTCTCTACGAAACCGAAAGCAAAGCCCATCCACTGCATTTGGCAGCCTAAGACCTGTAATAGACCCCCCGACCCCAATTTGTAAATTCATCCCCACTTACTAACTTCATTAGTCTCCTAGGACTACCCAAGCATTAACCACACACACGTGCACCGAACACTTACTAACCCATTATTCGCTCCCGACCCTCATGTTAATATTGTGATGGGAACAACAACGGTCCTCCCTTGTCCTGTACAATATTAACACATGTTTGTATATTCTCACAGAGACAGACAACAAGAAGTAAAATGGCAGATACAGTAGGAACTAGCTCCCAGGCAGGCACCAGCCCCCAAGTGGTGGACATCGAAAGCCTTCCGGTTGAGGAGGAATTAAAGGAAAGACCAACGGCATTACGAGCATTACATGCCATACCAATTCAGAATCCTCCGCAGGGTCATACCATGCCGGTGGGCAAAACCTCACACTGGTTCAATGACGTTGCTAGCCCTCTGGGTGAAGGCATATATATGTGGGAGTCCGAGGTAGAATTCAATGGACGTTGGGGCAGATACCATTTCTTTACCAGGGAGTTTGAAAAGCTACAGAACAACGAAGGTCTGAAGCCGATATGGAAGAAGGCTGGGCTTTATGACTACTTCAAGTTCCAACTACCAAAGCCAGATTTCCTAAGATGCTCATATCTAATTAGTACCCTCACCCCGAGCAAAGACAAGAAAGGATACAGCTCCTTTGTGCTCCCATCACTCACAAGGGGCAACGAGCTGAAGCGTTTCCGCTTGACTATCAACCTGGTAAGAGAAGCACTCGACATGACTGGTATGCACATTCCAACAGAGAAAGAGACTATGGTTCCAAACAACATGAAGAACAGGAACCTGACGAAGTTGAAGGACATGGTTGCAATGACACCCACGATCGCCATACATTTACGCATGGTCATGCAACATTTCGCCTTCCCCGCGCAGGAGAGGTTCACAATGCCTCCCAAAAAGATCTGGTTTAGCCTCTACCTGGCGGATGCTTTTGAGTTGACCATCAATATGCCCTACTGGATTATCGACCAGATTCATATGGCTCATCAGAGATGGTATAAGAAGCAAAAATCTGTGTTGTATGGTTGCTGTGCACTCACAAGAATTGTATACAGATGTCTCGCATATGATGTACCGGTGCAGAGGGCTCTCATCTGGTCCAGAGCACAGGAATTTCAACGCAGATTGTCAGCCGTAGGGCCTCCTCAAAGAAGATGAGAGGCGCCGTCCAGATGCCTTGTGCACAAGCTCGCGGTGCAACCCTGACGCCTGAGACAACCCCAAGACTTCCCCGACGAGTGCAACCATTTACTATCAGGTTACCCAGGCACAGCACAGATGGCCCTAATCTTGTGTTTCCACCAGTACCGACTGATCTGGAATTCCCGCATGGATTCACTCTGGAGGATCTAACGGACGAAGAAGTTGCAAGAATCATCGAAGCCGTAAACGCGGAAGTTGAAGAAGAGCAAGCCCAGCCCAGCCAACCGGACGTAGTCAATGTGGACGATGAAGCAAAAGCTCATGAGGAGGCACAGGGTGGACAATCAGAAGCAGAAGAACAAGAGTATGATCAAGAAGCCCTACAAGTACTGGAAGGTGCCCCCGCCTATACTAACACATTAAAGAAGCTTTATGATACGATGAACCGAGTCCAAGAGCAACACAGGCTATCATTAGCTGCAGGTAAAGCCCTCATGAACCAGATTTTGGAGGAGGAAGGAGTGGACGAGCAATACCGTGCCACCCTAGAAATGATATCAGATGCTTTGGGAGTACCTGAAACGGTGCATACTGCACTAGCGCAATCACGAAGGACAGAGAAAAGATATGGAAGACGCCCCCCACGAACAGGAAAACGAATGAATGTATTAGGTTCAGGACCATAAGGCACGCCCACAACCACTGGCACAGCACACACTGTTCACGACACCGAGGAAGCCCACACATCGAGTGCACCCCCATCACCTCCCTTGCCACCTTCTCCCCCACATCCACCTCACTCACCTCCCTCTACCACTGTAACCTCCACTGTCACCACCTCTGAAACCACTACACACACCAACGCACAAACCATCAGTCAACCCACATACTCTATTTCCACTGAACACATAAGTCTAACCACAGCCACGGTAAACCCCACTACTTTCGTCACACTTCCTGGGAGTTCACAATTACACACACCTCTATACACGTTCACAACTATCACCGCCACCACAATCCCGATGTTCACAGTCACTCCCATCACTGCCTCCACTTTTGAATCCATGGAGGTATCACCCACATCTGCACCTCTCCCACCCCCCATTTACCCACAATCTCCCATTCCCCCACCTCCCCCCTCACCCTTCTCCAGTACTGCATCCACAATTCCCTTTCCCTTCCCCGCTGCATTCAACCCCATTTCTCCCACCATTCCTTTTAATAATGTATGTAATAATATGTATCAATGCATGTCCCAACTTCAGCAACACTACCAACACCTTGACAACCAACATACAAGGCTCTTCCGAAGCCACGAAGATCTCCAAGCACGATGTAAGGATCTTGAAGAGCAGAAGCAGCTACTACAACAGCAGCACGTGACATTACAGGAGCAATACGTACAATTAGAAGCCAACCCACCCCAAGCAGATGATGAAGAACGACGACACATGGACGAGCTGCTACATTCTCAGATCACGGAAAACCTGAAGCTTCGACGGAACTTGGGCCTCCTACGCAAGCATATGTCTACAGCGCTAGAGGAGAATAAAAGATTACAGAAATAGAACGAAGAAAACCTGGAGGCGGCCATGGAGGGTTCCCCACAGGAAATTGACCTAGAGCGATTCAAGGCCATTCCCTCTGAGAATATGAAGGTGGTGTTAGAAACTCATGCAGATCTAATGGAGGCCCATGCCGCCTTAGAAAAAGAGAGAGATGAGTTACGAAGACAGTTGGCCACCCGACAGACAGAACCTAGCCAGAGTATAACCGCAGAAGAAACAACTGAAGAGGTCACTAAACTCCGGGCCGAACTTGAGGAATTACGCAGCAAGGTCATGCAATATGAGCGTCAGCCCTCCCCTCTGGTAGAGCCCGAGCCTGACGATCTGGTGCCAATTGAAGTAGAAGAAACATTCGAGGATCCCTATGTCCCGATGCCAACACCCGGAGGTAAGCGCACAGAACAGGGCATGGACACAATTGAAATTGAGGCACCTGAATGGATGCAAAAGTTAGAGAAAGTAGCCACGACGCATGATGACAGGGTGGCAGTCCAAATCGCATTGATGTCAAAATTGGAAGAGGTGGTAATAAAATCCGATTATTTTCAGAATCTCTCACACCATAGGTGGATCAGCCCATCGGATGATCTGTATGTGCCTTTTTGCGTACTAATGGCGGATTATAATGCGGAGATCAAGCGCCACACCTCAAGGGAACCCACCTCTGCCACCCAATTTGCCCCTGATGACATCCCAGAGAGTGCCAAGCAAGGACATATTCGCCAACCAACGTGGAGAATTCGGCTACTTGAAACCTACCCAGAAATGGTAAGAACATGGAACAACATGCCACTGTACATCAAATATAACCCATGTTATTGCCCTGTGTTTCGAAGGAGATCATGGCCGGACTACACACAAACAGTGCTGACGATTAAGAGATGTGAGAAGTGGCTCAATTATGTGTACTTCGCACCCCCTAAGGGCGCACCTACAATTGGATATATGATTTCAACGATTCGACATTGGGGGGTCCGTTTCAAGAATGTACCTGATATCATGACTCAGATGTGCCTAAAAATTTTCGAACTTATGCTGGTCACCTTCAGGACCTTCAAAAATGTCAAGGAACTGCATCTCTCAGCACTAGGATTTAATGAAGGGAACCAGGACCTTGTATACGATATGAGCACAACCCCATCGATCAATGTTGTGTATGCATGGCACGCTCGCATCAAATATCTACCGGCCTGCTTCAAACAAACGTTTGAAGAGATGTTTGTCACGGGATTCTGGGAATATCACTCCGAGATATTCATTCCCAGACCATCCCATCTCTTTCAATTGTTTGCAGTGGAACAAGCTCTCCATTCCGAAAAGCTACGTATGCCACATCCAGAGGTTCCTGGGCCGGTAGACTGGGATGCTCTTCTGACAGATTTGGCCAAAGGGTTGCGAATTGCTGAACATCATTTAGCGCAGGACGTCGTCGAGTACTACATCCAAAAACCCTCTCAACAAGGGTCTGTCAGGGACGACAGACGCGAGAGAGGGGGGGGGGGTGTTAGGAGCGGACAAGGGAGAGAAGGCACAAGCAGACAAGGGAGTCAACGAAGATCTGGCAAATAGGCCAACAATTTTCTTCAGGAAGAAGCACTTATGAACATTCACGTAGATTTAGCACTAAGGCAACCTTAATTTTTCAAAACCTCTACACCAATTAAAAGTGATTCTCATCACTAAACACCATTGTAAATATCATTTCATCTTTTTGTAGCTTCATTTTGTGCAAGCCAAGGAGTCCTTGAGCTTGAGGAGCTTTAGAAGTATCTACCTGCCAAAGTTCGTATTTTTTAGATATCGTTTGAGCCCTCAAATAAGCCCTGGAACCTAATTTTTAACTAGGCCGGACACTAGGTCTCGACAGGGCCAAAACTTAGCCAAAAACTATAAAAAGAGCTAGAGAGCTCATTTTTGGGGGGGGATTGTAATTGAAACAAACTTGTAAGAGAAATTTGAAAGTAATCTAAAGAACTCCATTGACTCTCCCTCTTTGTCTTACTGTGTGTGTGCGTGTGTGTATGTGTGTGCATGCTAGTGCGCTTCTCACTCACACACTTGTGCCGCCACTTGCTCAAGGTCTTCATACCATCCTCACGTCTTCCCGGATTGACATTAAAGGAGGTGCTACTCATCATTGAGCTACATTCTTGAATGTAGTAAATTCTGCCCACAAGGATGCCTTCCTAGACTTTGTGGTATTTTGGAAATGCTCCTCCAAAGCATTCCATATATCACTTGCACTTTCAAGACCTCTAATGTGAGGTAGCAAGTATTCATTGAGTGCCATATAGATATTGCTCCTAGCTTGAGCATCTCTCTTCATCCAATTCTTCAAATATGACAATTCCTTCCTAGTTGGAACAGTAGGATATCTGAATTGAGGCTTTTCTTCTTCACCTGTAATATAACCTATCAAATCTTTGCTCATTAGATGAGCTTCCATCCTCATTGACCATGCTGGATAGTTCTATCTATCCGATTTCTCTATCTGAAGATAATCTCATATCCTTTCTTGTCTTGCGTATTGTATTCTTTAAACTTTATGAGTAACAGATGTACCTTTACTTCGAATAATACTCCTTCTAGCTTCCTTAGTGTCGTATGACCTCCTTCTCAAGCTTTCACCTTTTGAGCCTTCAGATGTTGAATTCTTTGCACCTGCAGCAGTCGATTTTGATGCTTCCTACTCTGATACCACTGATGGA
>CM035429.1:148938648-148941148 GCA_020310875.1 Ceratopteris richardii | reverse complement strand
GGATTCCCAGTGATAGAAAATATTCCAAAAGTCCATTGGAAAACAACCGAGAGCAATCATACGAAACATGGAAACAATGACGATAAGTGTAGAGGAGGTACTGGGGTATCTACTTTTAACAGTGGCATACAGTAAGCACTCCAGTACTTCACCTACTCTCCTTAGGGAAATATACTCATTAACACTTCTGTGAGCAGGCAGCTACTAATAATTGCATAGACTTGTGAATACTCAGGGATAATATTAATGACAAAAATGACAATAATGGCAGACCATCCACTCCTTAGTTTGAATCAGGTGATTACAACATAGGCCAAAGAGATGCTCAAGAGTTCATGCTCTAGGCTAACATGCCACTCCAGAACTAAACAATCATCAATATAAGGAAGGGATTCATCCAATCCGTATAATGGACACAACTAGATGCAGACGAGCACTGATCAATACAACGTATGAAGACTTGCTCTAAGGGAAAGAGCACGAAATACCAATGACTCACACTGGATGACAAGACCAAGCCACTCTCTTCACACTATAGTGCTGTTAGCCCTCACTGGGAAGCCCACGCTCTATATCCTCACCATAGAGTGACTTCCTACAATAGGCTTGTAGTCACAAAGTGCCAAGAGAGGACCTCTGTATGTACGTATGTATATATCTCCAATGAACACAAGTCCATTGCTTTTATAGGCTCCAATAGCCGAAGAGGGCCTTGCCAATTCCTCACGTCCAGTGATCATGCGCCAATTGATTGCCCAAAACTGAAGGGTTAGGTCAGTTATTCCACTTGATTTGAATTGGATCCTCAAAAATAGGCAGTCGTCATGAAAGGTTGGCGGCAACAATCCTTTCTCCACCTCCACTTTGACCAGTTACACTTTTACCCTTTTACTTGCAAGCTCAGATGCTCATTTTTTGCCGCCCCTGATATTGGAATGACCCATTGAGTGTGAGAAATGGTGGGTGGAGGATTGATTTTAACCTCACCAATCCAAGAGCCCAATGAATTCCTTAGTTGGAAGAGTCATCTCCTTCAGGCGTCTGCTCCAACCACCTCATAATCCTTCTCAAGAGCAGCCAAGTCTTCACGTGCTTCTGAAAACCCTTCTTCCTTCATGCCTTACCCTTCGTACCAATGGACAAATGCTCTCTTACCATACATAAGTTCAAACTTGAAGTCTATGCGAGAGAACACCTCTACAACACTTGTGGAATTGGATATCATGCATATTGCTCTCTTCACTTTAGCCAGATCACCACTAGGCACAACAGTAGGGGGTTGAGTGGAGGGTTGGGCTGCGGGGAGGTTGAGATAGTGTGGGGGGTGGATGGGCTGGCGAGGTGGGTGGTGAGCAACCGCGGGGGGCTGTGGAGGGGAGGGGGGTGGTGAGGGGTGGGGTTTGTGGGGTTGGGGTGCGGGGGGCAAAGAGAGAGAGAGAGAGAGAGAGAGAGAGAGAGAGAGAGAGAGAGAGAGAGAGAGAGAGAGAGAGAGAGAGAGAGAGAGAGAGAGAGAGAGAGAGAGAGAGAGAGAGAGAGAGAGAGATAGAGAGAGAGAGAGAGGGAGGGTCGCTCCTGGCTGGGGGAAGAGAGAGAGGGAGAGAGAGAGAGAGAGAGAGAGAGAGGGAGTTCACGGGGGGCTTAGGGGTGGGTGGTGAGGGGCCGTGGGGGGCTGTGGAGGTGAGAGGGGTGGTGAGGGGCGGGATTTGCGAGGTTGGGGTGCAAGGGGCAGAGGGGGAATAGAGAGAGAGGGAGGGTCACTGTGGGGTGGGGGAAGAGAGAGAGAGAGAGAGAGAGGGAGGGTCACTGTGGGGTGGGGGAAGAGAGAGAGAGAGAGAGAGAGAGAGAGAGAGAGAGAGAGAGAGAGAGAGGGTTGTTGCGTGGTGGGGGAAGAGAGAGAGAGAGAGAGAGAGAGAGAGAGAGAGAGAGAGAGAGAGAGAGAGAGAGAGAGAGTTTGGGGGGTGGCTGAGGGGCGGGGCTTGCGGGGCTGGGGTGGGGGGGCAGAGGGGGAAGAGAGAGAGAGGGAGGGTCGATGCGGGGTGGGGGAAGAGAGAAAGAGACAGAGAGAGAGAGAGGGGGGAGGGGTGGAAGTTCGCGGGGGGCTGAGGGGCGAGTGGTGAGGGGCCGCGGGGGGCTGTGGAGGTGAGAGGGGTTGTGAGGGGCAGGGTTTGCGGGGCTGGGGTGCGGGGGGCAGAGGGGGAAGAGAGAGAGAGAGAGGGAGGGTCACTACGGGGTGGGGAGAGAGAGAGAGGGGGGGGAGTTCTCAGGGTGGGGGAAGAGAGAGAGAGAGAGATTTTGCGGGGGGCTGAGGGGCGGGTGGTGAGGGGCCGCGGGGGGCTGTGGAGGAGAGAGGGGTGGTGAGGGCGGGGTTTGCAGGGTTGGGGTGCAGGGGGCAGAGAGGGAAGAGAGAGAGAGGGGTGCGACAGACCCCCACATCAAGCTTTTGCACGGCCTCGATGCAACTTCTTATTGAACGAACAAAATAATTGCAAATGCTGAATGA
>CM035429.1:148921148-148931148 GCA_020310875.1 Ceratopteris richardii | reverse complement strand
GATTCAATTTCAAACCTGTTTCCAGACATTGCTCAAAAATTTCTTTTAAATTTTCCAAATGGTCATGGAAATCTTGAACTGCTACTCTTTTATCTGTACCTGAAAATACTGAAAAGTCATCCATGAAAATGTGTAGAAATGTTGTTAACCATTTGCCCAATATCAGATACATCTTTCTATTAAATGAAGCTGGCGCATTCTTCAAACCAAAAGCCATACGAGTATAGACATAAGTGCCCCAGGGAGTAACAAAAGCTATTTTGTCCCTATCATCAGGGTGAATTACTATCTGGTTGTAGCCACTAAAACCATCCAAGAAACTATACAAAGTGTGACCAGCTACTTCCTCAAGCACTTGCTCTGTGAAGGGCTGAGGAAATCCATCTTGAATAGTCACTTTATTCAAAGCACGGAAATCAACACATACTCTTATTTTTCCACTATTTTTCTTGGGCACAATAACCATGGAGGAAAGCCACCTGGAATGTTCTACTGGAACAATTATACCCGCTTCTTCTAATTTTGTAATCTCTGCTTTTACTGCCTCTGCATCTACTTCTTACAGGCGCGGCTCCCTCAACTAAGGGTATCCGATGTAACCCAAGCTCTTCTGGTATTCCTGTTAGATCTTTGTAGGACCATGCGAAGACATTTTTATAAGTAAAAAGCAAAGAAGTTACCTTCTGTAGCAAGAGAGGATAATGCCACAACCATGATGCCAAATGGACCATTTGAGGGTTCTCTTCATCCCCTAAATTTACTTCTTGAACCAATGTTTTAGAACTGGTCTTGCTTGAGAAATCATCTCCACTATATGCAGGAGTGGAGTTTAATTTATATTCTGCAACCTGTTCTTTCATCCATCCTTGAGGTATATCTACAAAAGGAAGATCTTCTCTGCTCTTAGGTTCATAATCTTCCCTCTCTGATACTTTTATATTGGTTGCCTCCTCAAAGCTTGTATTTTCCTTCAATTGCTCATTCTCCAACACCTTGTGGTCTTCATTGCCTTTTTCTGAAATTTCCTTATCTTCAACTTCTTCCTCAATTTCATTGATCTCCACTGTGCAACACTCTGCACTTCCCATCATCCAATTTAACAATGTATCATCTTCTTGGGGTAGAGAGGGCATTACCTGAGTATCCACAGTATATCCAGTGGTTTTTCCTGAATCAAATCCTTCTTCCAAGTGTAGTTGCAGTTGGCTATTGGTGCTTGTTGAAATCCATAGTTTATTTTTCCACCAATCTTGCAAAGCTTTTGCTTGTCGCAGCCAAGGTCTCCCTAGGAGCAAAGGATAGGAAGTCTCCTGTGGAAGTGCAATAACAACAAAATCTAACACAAAGTGGCAACCCTGTACTATCATCCGTACTTTTCAATGATGCCAAGAGTGTTGGTTCAACACAAGCCTTCACATTTGGCTTGGATATCTACTTTAAAGATTATACATGAAGCGAAGACCATAGGAACTTATGCCTATGATTTCTTACCATTTTATCTCTTGTAAAAATATAAATGACTTGGCGCATTATGCAATCACGCCTAATTGATTGAAAGTCGTGAAAAGGCGGTTGATTGATCGAGAGAATATCTCAATCAATTTTTTAGGTGAAAGATTTTAGGATATTGATTTGAATTCTAATTCAAGTCATCACTCAATTCCTATAAAAGCTACAAGGAAAAATGTCGCGGGCGGTTCTCAAATCACCCCGAAGCATTATTGTATCAATCATTGAGTGTGTAAGGTCTACTTTATAGCCTACACCTCTGAGTACCATTGAGCTATGTTTATCATGCCAATGGGAATGTACATTTACATGATCTAATACAAATACTTACATTCATCTACTCTTTGATTCTCTGAGTCATCATCTTCAAGTCTATCAACCTTGAAGAAGTATATCTCGGGATTTACTGAACCAAATCAAGTGATTCAAAGCTTGATAGATTCAGCTCAAAGTATACCACAAGCATACAAAGTTTGAAGTAACTTGGTTCAGTCAATTTCGAGAAATCAAAAAATTACAGTCAAAGTGCTCACTGTTGCAGTTCTTATAGTAAATGAGTAATTTTCCGGTAGAAGAAGAAAATAGATCTCGCAGAGTAATGCAAAGCTTTGTATGAGAAATAGCTCACTCTATAGCTAGACATATCTACTTTTAGTTTATCAATCTTTCCGGTGGAAAAGATATCTACACATAGTACAAAGTCTGACCGAAAAGAGGTTGTCTGAACTAGAGGAGTTTTTTTCTTAAACTTCAGAAAGAGTTCAGTAAGTTAAGAGAGTTCACGTGTCACTTCTTTACTTCATGTATGTTCACTTGAAGTAATTATAAACAAAATTATAGTTCATTCCAGTACAATTCCGGTACAATTACGGTGACAGTACAGTGGCAGTCTGGTGAAATTTCAGCGGAATTTTTTTTTTTCAGTAAAGTTAGAACTCAGTCTTACATCAGTTTCCATAAGGCTCAGTCTTCGCTGCGTCATCAAGGAGTAGAATTAGAGAAAAGGATCAAAGAGGGCTGGTGCAAAGCAGGATTAGCAGTACCAACTCAATCTTCTGAGTGCATCCAACCATCACTCCCAACAGTGGTATCGGAGCAAATAAAGTAATCATGGGTGATGGTTTTCCTTCATTCATTGACAAAGTGGACAGGAACAATTACCAAGCTTGGTCTCTAAGGATGAAGACCTATCTACAAGGAAGGAGCTTATTTGGATACATATCAGGAGATGAGGAATTGCCCTCATTCAAGACTAGAGGACTACCCACAAAGGATGAACATGAGAGACTCAACCAATGGTGTGCAAAAGATGCTTTGGCAAGGTCTTATCTTCTTAACTCTATATCTGACTTTCTTTTACCTCATGTAAGGAATTGTAAGACTTCCCAAGAGACTTGGGAAATCTTGTCAAACTATTTTTCTTCCAACACAAGGGCCAGGAAGAATCAACTATGGATTGAATTCACCACTCTTAGGAAGCAATCAAAGCAATCAGTTTCAGATTTTGTCACTAGGGTCAAAGACATTGCAGACCAACTGGCAAGTATTGGAGAGGAGATTGAAGAGGAACAAATAGTAAGGCAGGTAATCAATGGACTAAAGGCTGATGACAAATGGGAGAGCTTTACCACAGCAATGGACTTATACATGGACATCGAAGCACCTGATCTAACAACCCTGATTGGTCAACTCTTCCCTCATGAAGCAAAGCTTACAAAGAATGGAGAACAATCAAAAGGTAACAACTCCTCTACTTTATACACTGATAAAAAGGTTAAAGATAAAGGTAAAAGTAAGAAGGTTGATGAAGAAGGCTCTACCTCCCAAGCAAACTATGCAGGGAGAGGTAGATCTTCAAGAGGTAGAGGCAGAGGAAGTAAGCAAGGTAGGGGGAGACCCTACAACTCATCATCATGCAACATTTGTGGATTGTCTAACCATACCACAGATGAGTGCTACAGAAATTATAAGAATCAGAGAGGAAGAGGCTACTCAAGAGGAGGATACTCTCAAGGCAGAGGCAGATTCAATCAACAACAAAGCTACAATGGATATAACAATCAATACAACAACAATTACAACAACAACCACAATGGACATTATCAAGGTGGATTCAGAAATAGAAGAGATTACAACAACTATGTAGAGGAGCAAGATGAATCCTTGTTGATCATGAATATGACTTCTAAGTCAGGTATCAATGATGATCACTTATTCTATATTGATTCAGGTTGCTCTAACCATGTAGCTGGCAATGTGGCACTACTTTCTGATTTGGAAGAACCCAAAGGCAAGCATCAAGTGCAGACAGGTGATGACACTAAACATTCAGTTGTTAAAGTAGGCAATGTCAAAACTAGTGATGGTAATCAGAATCTATTGAGCAGAGTATTGTATGTTCCAACAATCACCAACAAACCTAATGAGTGTAGGTCAGATTGTGGAAAAAGGTCTACAGGTTAGGTTCACTCAACATGGTGCATATGTGGAGGATCCAAGACATGGATTCAAAAGGATAGCTAAGGGAGAAAAATTAGGTAGATTGTTTACCTTTGAATTAGAAGACACAAAGAGCATTGCTTTGTATAATTACAAGGATCAAACACTATCGGAATTGGAAATTTGGCACAAGAGGTTAGGTCACATTGGTGAAAGGACCTTAAAGCAAATGTGCAGGGATCAATGTGTGCTTGGGATACCTAATGTATCCAAGCAACACATGATATACAAGTGTGGGGCTTGTCAATTTGGTAAGTCACACAGATTGCCTTATACCAAGAAAGGTTTCATGCATGAAGATTATCTAGAATTAGTGCATACAGATGTTTGGGGACCTAGTAAGGAACCATCCATATCTGGATCAAGGTACTATGTGTCCTTCATTGATGACTATAGCAGGTGGACTGTCTTATACTACATGAAACATAAAGATGAAGTATTTAATTGTTTCAAGAGGTACCTTGCACTAGTTGAAAATCAAACAGGTAGACATTTGAAGAAGCTAAGGTCAGATGGTGGTGGAGAATACTTCTCCAATGACTTTGAAGAATTCTTGCAGGAAAGAGGCATCAAGAGGGAGATTACTACAAGGTACTCACCTGAACAAAATGGGGTAGCTGAAAGGAGGAATAGAATCATTGTAGAGACAGCTAGGTCTATGCTAAATGAAAAGAAATTGCCAAATTATCTTTGGGCAGAGAGTGTATCTACTGCCACATATTTAATTAACAGGTTGCCATCAAAGACACTTGATGGAATGACACCCTATGAGGCTTGGCATGGTAAGAGACCATCTCTGGATCATTGCAAAATTTTTGGTTGTGCCTGCATATTCCCTCACACGTAAGGGGAAAGCTAGACCCTAAGGCTGAAAAATGTATCTTCATTGGTTATGAGTTGAACCAAAAAGGATACAGGTTCTACAACCCAACAAACAAAGGCTTCAAGGTAAGCAGAGATGTAATCTTTGATGAGAATGACTCATGGTATGAGAATGAGTGCAGGAAAGTTAGTCTACCCTATGATATGGAAGAAGATTTCCCAAAGCTCACCAAGGAGAAATCAATTCAGAAAGAAGACTCAAGCTCAGATGATGATGATACAATAGATCTTGAGGAGTTCAAAGCTTCGAAATCCAAAGGAAAGATGAAGATGAAGCAACTAGAAGATAATCTAGAATCCTCAACACAAGCAATGAGGAGATCTCAGAGAGAAAAAAAGAAGCCTATTAGGTATGGGTATGATACTTCCCTTGTAACCAAGCATTCAGTATATCTTGCAAAGGATCTATTGAATGAAGAACCAGGTTCATTTGAAGAAGCAATCACTAAACCAGAATGGAAGGAAGCAATGGATGAAGAAATGCAGGCTCTCAAAGAAAGTGACACTTGGGACTTAGTACCCAAGAAAGAATCTATGAAAGTGATAGGATCCAGATGGATCTACAAACTAAAGAAGAACTCAGATGGTACAATAAACAGGTATAAAGCTAGGTTGGTAGCCAAGGGTTTTGCACAAAACCAAGGCATTGATTATGAGGAGACATTTTCTCCTGTGGCAAAGATGCCAACAATCAGAATATTGGTGAGTATAGCTGCATCCAAGAATTGGAACATGTATCAATTGGATGTGAAGAATGCATTCTTGAATGGATGGATATCTGAAGAAGTCTACATGTCACAACCACCTGGCTATGAAGAACCCAAGAAGGTAAATTATGTTTGTAAATTGAAGAAGGCTCTATATGGACTAAAGCAGGCACCTAGAGCATGGAATTACAGGTTGACAACCTATCTCCTAGAGCAAGGATTTGTGATGAGTAAAGCAGACACTTCTCTGTTTATAAAGAGAAGTAGTACAGAGGTAATATATTTATGTGTGTATGTTGATGACATCATTATTACCGGAAATGATGTTCAGGGAATTAGACATATCAAAGGACAGATGATGAAGGAATTCAAGATAAATGATCTTGGATTGTTGAAGTACTTCCTAGGACTTGAATTGGTCTACACAAATTCAGGTATCTTTATTACCCAGAAGAAGTACATTCAGAATATGGTCAAGAAGTTCAATTTGCAAGATGCTAAAGTCTCAAGCACTCCTATGGAAGTCAACCATAAACTCAGTGCTCATGAAGGAGAAGAACTTCAAGATATTACAGGTTACCAAAGTATGGTAGGTAGTCTTAATTATGCTACCTTAACCAGGATTGATATAGCATATGGTGTTAGTGTGCTTAGCCAATTCATGCACAAACCAAGGATACCTCATCTAGAGGCAGCAAAGAAAATGTTGAAGTACCTAAAGGGAACTCAAAATCATGGTTTGTACTTTCCTTATACATCAGATATTGACATAAAAGTGTACTCAGATGCAGATTGGGCAGGATGCAAGGATGATAGGAGAAGCACCTCAGGTTACATTTGTTTTGCAGGAGATAAGCCTATCTCTTGGTCAGCCAAGAAGCAACCTACAGTGGCATTGTCATCCACTGAGGCAGAGTATAGAGGGTTAGCAAATGCCACTCAAGAAGCTATCTGGTTGAAGCTGTTATATACAGAGTTAGACTTATATACAAGATCACCAATTATCTTTGGAGATAATACAAGTTCTCTTCACCTTGCAGCTAATCCAATATATCATGCTAGGACAAAACACATAGAGGTTCATTATCACTATGTGAGAGAGAAGTTGCTAAGCAAAGACATTCAGTTGACTTATGTGTCCACTAATATGCAATGTGCAGATTTACTTACTAAAGCTTTGGATGGAACTAAGTTATGCAGATTCAAATCCATGATTGGATTGCAGGATGTGATTGAAGAATGAAGCTGAAGACTTGAGCCAGAATGTTTGGCTTGAGGGGGAGATGTTGGTGCAACACAAGCCTTCACATTTGGCTTGGATATCTACTTTAAAGATTATACATGAAGCGAAGACCATAGGAACTCCTATGATTTCTTACCATTTTATCTCTTGTAAAAATATAAATGACTTGGCGCATTATGCAATCACGCCTAATTGATTGAAAGTCGTGAAAAGGCGGTTGATTGATCGAGAGAATATCTCAATCAATTTTTTAGGTGAAAGATTTTAGGAGATTGATTTGAATTCTAATTCAAGTCATCACTCAATTCCTATAAAAGCTACAAGGAAAAATGTCGCGGGCGGTTCTCAAATCACCCCGAAGCATTACTGTATCAATCATTGAGTGTGTAAGGTCTACTTTATAGCCTACACCTCTGAGTACCATTGAGCTATGTTTATCATGCCAATGGGAATGTACATTTACATGATCTAATACAAATACTTACATTCATCTACTCTGTGATTCTCTGAGTCATCATCTTCAAGTCTATCAACCTTGAAGAAGTATATCTCAGGATTTACTGAACCAAATCAAGTGATTCAAAGCTTGATAGATTCAGCTCAAAGTATACCACAAGCATACAAAGTTTGAAGTAACTTGGTTCAGTCAATTTCGAGAAATCAAAAAATTACAGTCAAAGTGCTCACTGTTGCAGTTCTTATAGTAAATGAGTAATTTTCCGGTATAAGAACAAAATAGATCTCGCAGAGTAATGCAAAGCTTTGTATGAGAAATAGCTCACTCTATAGCTAGACATATCTACTTTTAGTTGATCAATCTTTCCGGTGGAAAAGATATCTACACACAGTACAAAGTCTGACCGAAAAGAGGCTGTCTGAACTAGAGGAGTTTTTTTCTTAAACTTCAGAAAGAGTTCAGTAAGTTAAGAGAGTTCACGTGTCACTTCTTTACTTCATGTATGTTCACTTGAAGTAATTATAAACAAAATTATAGTTCATTCCGGTACAATTCCGGTACAATTACGGTGACAGTACAGTGGCAGTCTGGTGAAATTTCAGCGGAATTTTTTTGTTTTTTTTTTTCAGTAAAGTTAGAACTCAGTCTTACATCAGTTTCCATAAGGCTCAGTCTTCGCTGCGTCATCAAGGAGTAGAATTCGAGAAAAGGATCAAAGAGGGTTGGTGCAAAGCAGGATTAGCAGTACCAACTCAATCTTCTGAGTGCATCCAACCATCACTCCCAACAAAGAGGCGCAACCCGATGTTGATCTGCTAGTGTAACTGTAAATGGTGCCATTTTGGTGGGGTTCAAATTTAGCTTCTTCATTGTAAAATCTGGCATCAAATTGATACCAGAACCTCCATCTGTGATCATACCTGTAAGAGCTTCATCCTTTATACAAACTGATAATCTTGAACTCTGGTAGTCTGCTAAGGGTGCAGGGGGAAAGTCAACCATGAATCCATCTACACTAGGTGATTGGACTAAGTGAGCAGAGTGTATAATCTTCAGTAAGTCACTTCTTATTTTTGAATCCATCCTTATAAGTTCATATAGACTAACCTTGTGATGAATACCTTTCAAGATCTGTTCAATGTTTACCTCCTGAGTGTTTTCTTGCAGACTTGTTGGTTGGCCCTTTAGAGAAGTCGTCATCTTATCATAAGCTCCTTCAATTTCTACTTGATCCTTCCATCCAGACTTCTTTTCCTCCTCTTTATCCTGAAATCCTTGTTGTTCATCTCTCTGGGTTATAGCTGCTTGCCTAGCTCTAGTCATTATGGGCATAATAGAGGATGAAACAGCATAAGTCTGAGTGGTTTTCACTTCTTCATGTGGAGAGACTGCAATCATGTGGATTGGAGCAGGACGACCTCTTGTGCAATCTTTAGTATAATGATCCTTGGCCTCTGGACAATGTTGACAATCGATTTTGCATGTGGCCATACTCACCACAACGATAGCACATCAAAGGTCTGCTGTATCTAGGCTTTGCGGGCCGATTCTCCTCCCTATTAGATGTATTTGAAGTACTAGCATAATATGAATCCAAATTTTGAGGGTTACCTCTCTGTTGTGTACCCTTGAGGTAGTAGCAATCTTTGGCTTCATGACCATCCTTTCCACGAAATTGACAGCTTACCTTAATAGGGCAATTAGCATTGGAGTGTCCATTGTTGTTACATATTGTACACCAAATTTGTCTCCTTATATCCTGAGTGTTCTTCAAGTCTTCTAACTCTCGGCGAAGTTGAGTTACTTCATCATCAGTGTGACGTAGTGGTGGCAAGACCTTCTCTTCTTGTTGATTTTGTTGCATTTTTAATGCTTCCAAATCCCTCCTCAGTTGCTCAATAGGATCCAGATCTGCAGCATACTTTGGTTGTGTATCCCCTTCAAAATGTTGCCTTGCTTCTTCAATGCGTGATGCAGCTGCAACAAAATCATTGAGGGTAGCATCCAATCTAAGAGACTCACGAAGCTTCTGTTGAGATGACCTAGGTAGAGCCTTCTCAATCCACTTTTTAACCAAACAATTACCTGGAGCATGTGGTAGACGTGCAACAAGTGCTTTTGTTCTAGTGTGAAGTTCATGAAAGGATTCACCTAGCCTTAGCTTCAAATTCTCTAGCTGATCTAGAGCTCTTTCCGAAGAATCACTTGGTCTGAATGTTAGTGAGAAAGCCGCCTTGAGAGCCTCCCAAGTAGCAAAATGACCATCTACATATTGACTGTACCATTTATCTGCAAGACCCTCCAATGTAGATGGAAAGAGTGCCAGCATTGCATCCTCTCTATTTTGCAAACCTCGTCCACGGCATAAAGAGATGAATCTTTTCACATGATCATCAGCATCCTCATAGGCTTGTCCCTTGAAGGTAGGGAATTTGATGTTTAATCTGGAGAGTAAATGAGAGAGATCCTCCATTTGTAGTGGTGTTTCTTCGGACGTATCTGAGGAGAAGTCTAGGGTTCTCCTATACCTCTCTTTTGACAATGGTGTCGTACCCAAATCAATAGATAAATTTAGGGTAGGCAGAGGGGAGGTAGACTCACTAGCTGTGGTTATTGCTAACTTGTTAAGGCTCCTCCGAACACGAAGAGACTCCTTATCTGCTCGTGTATGGGTCATGTACCTATTCGCAATTGCAATAGGGC
>CM035429.1:148906148-148916148 GCA_020310875.1 Ceratopteris richardii | reverse complement strand
TGTTGTACTATAATTCCTTTCTGCTTGGTTGAGTAGTCTGCTGGCATAGGAGATAGGTCTGTCAACCTTGTGTGATGATGGTTGAGCTAGAACTACACCAACAGCATGAAGACTAGCATCTGTATGCACATGAAATTCCAATGACCAGTTAGGAAGACTTAAAAGTGGAGCTGTACATAACCTCAATTTTAGTTCACAAAATGCTTTCTCAGCCTCAGCACTCCATGAGAAAGGGACCTTTTTACTGGTAAGCCTTGATAAGGGCTTAGCTATTTCTGAATACATTCGTATAAATCTTCTATGGTATCCTGCATGACCCAAAAAACTTTGCACTTCCTTGGGGCTTTGTGGAATAGTCATGGAAAGGATAGCGGTAATCTTTGCAGGATCCACCATTATTCCTTCAGCAGATACTATGTGACCAAAAAGAGTACCCTTGGTGACCAAAAAGTGACATTTATCAGGATTTAATTTCAAACCTATTTTGAGACATTGCTCAAAAATTTCTTTTAGATTTTCCAAATGATCATGGAAATCTTGAACTGCTGCTCTTCTATCTATGCCTAAAAATACTGAAAAGTCATCCATGAAAATGCGTAAAAAGGTTGTCAACCATTTGCCCAATATTAGATACATTGTTCTATTAAATGAAGCTGGCGCATTCTTTAAACCAAAAGCCATGCGGGTATAGACATAAGTGCCCCATGGAGTTACAAAGGTTGTTTTGTCCCTATCCTCAGGATGGATCACTATCTGATTGTAACCGCTGAAACCATCCAGGAAGCTATACAAAGTGTGACCAGGTACTTCCTCAAGTACTTGCTCTGTGAAGGGCTGAGGAAATCCAGCTTGAACAGTCACTTTATTCAAGGCACGAAAATCAACACAGACTCTTATTTTTCCACTACTTTTCTTGGGCACAATAACCATAGAAGAAAGCCACTTGGAATGTTCTACTGGAACAATTATACGTGCTTCTTCTAGTTTTTGTAATTTCCACTTTTACCGCCTCTGCATACTTCGGATTGAGTCGATATGGCCTACTTCTTGCAGGCGCGGCTCCCTCAACTAAGGGTATCCGATATAATCCAACCTCCTCTGGTATCCCTGTTAGATCTTTGTAGGACCATGCGAAGATATTTTTCTAAGCAAAAAGTAAAGAAGTTACCTTCTGTAGTAAAGGAGGATAATGCCACAGCCAAGAGGCGAAGTGGACTACTTGAGGGTTCTCTTAATCCCCTAGATTTACTTCTTGTACCAGTGTTTCAGGACTAATCTTGTTTGATAAATCATCTCCCACTGTATGCAAGAGTGGACTTTAACTTATATTCTGCAATATGTTCTCTCGTCCATCCTGGAGGTATATCCGAAAAGGGGAGATCTTCTCTGCATTCCGGCTCATAACCTTCCTATTCTGAAACCTCTATAGTTATTGCCCCTTCAACATTCGTAATCTCCTGCAAGCTCTCATTATTCAGTTCCTTGTGAACCTCATGGCCTTTTCCTACAACTCCTTCATCTACAACTTCTTCCTCTATTTCATTGATTTCCATCCTGCAACATTCAGCACTTTCCATCATGCAATTCAATAATGTATCTTCTTCTTGGGGTAGAGAGGGCATTACCTGAGTATCCACAGTATACCTAGTAGTTTTCCCTAAGTCAAATCCAATCATATTTGCAATGAGTTCAACTAGATGAAGAAGACGCCTAAACAAACCATCACAAATATTGTTACCAAGGTCAAGGAGGCTATGGATTAGTTAGCATCCATTGTAAATCTAATTGAAGAAGAGGCTACAATGAGGAGAGTTCTCAATGGGATTCGGAGTGATAAGAAATAGCAATCCTACAAGATGGCTTATGATCTCATCACGTATGTGCAAACTCCGAACGTCAACATCTTTCTTGGATAAATTTTCAATCAAGAGGACAAAAATAGCATCAAGGAAGGTAACTCCTATCATGGTAATTTAATTAGTGCTCTATATGCAGATAAGAAGGATCAGAAGTTGAAAAGCAAAAAAAAGGAAGAGGAGAATTCTCAAGCCAACTCGGCAAACAAGAGCAAGCAGAAAAAGAAGAAGAAAGGACCAAAGCATGAAAAAGCCAAAAATCAAAATGTTCAACCTTGTGCCATTTGCATTAAAACCAACCACACCACGCAGAATTGCTAGTTCAATGGGAAAACCGCAAAAGGAAGTAGAAGAGGTAGATATCACACCAATAGAGTTAGAGGCGGACAAAACTTCAACAATAACAAAAGTGGCTATAACAGAAGGGACTTCAACAATTATTCACAAGATCAACCACATGAAGACTAATTTCTTGTAATGAATCTAAGCCACAAAGAAGGTAAAGAAGATGATCATTTGTTATACATAGATTTCGGATGTTGAAATCATGTTGGTGGAAAAATTGCTTTTCTATCTGATTTGGAAAGTCCAAAGCACAAACATGATGTTCAAAGAAGGGATGAGACAAACCACAATGTGGAGAAGATTTGTAATGTCAAAGCTTCTAATGGTAGGACAAATATTCTGAGTAAGATTCTCTATGTACTCACTATCACTTAAAATCTAATAAGTGTAGGCGAACTAGTTGAAAAAGGCTTGCAAGTTAGGTTCACCCAACATGGAGCTTTTTTTGAACATCCATGTCAAGGCTTCAAGAAGATAGCCAGAGGTGAGAAGCATGGTAGGCTTCTTATTTTTAAGGTAGGAGAATTCAACACTAGTATCATGGAGTTGCGAGAAACAACCTACAATTGATTTATTCTCAACTCATGCAGAGTACAAAGGTTTGAACATAGCAACTCAAGAGACAATATGGTTAAAAGTATTGTATACAAATTTGGGACTTGTGAGTTCCAAACCACACATATTTGGAGATAATGTAAGTTGCATGCATGAGCAGCAAATCCTATTTTCCATGCAAGAACCAAACACATAGAGTTTTATAACCACTTCATCATGGAGAAGCTCATGGCAAACAAGATTGAAATTTCTTTTGTTTCATCTTAAAAGGAAGAAAGAGTTATGATGACAAAGTTAGTTGATGAAATAAAGCTTTGTAGACTTAATGCTATGGCAGGTATTCAATGTATTAGAGAATGAAGACTTAAGCATACTTTAGCTTGAGGGGGAGCTGTTGGAATATGAAGATTAAAATATGCTTGAAGTGGATTTGATAATATCCCTTGGAGAGTTCTTTTAATTTTGCTCATTAATTGTATTTTCTTGAAAGAATTTTTCATGGACATTTTACCATTGTAAAAGCCTAGAGCTTTACACATGTAAAAGGATAAAAAGAGTGCCCAATTTCCATTATTTTTTGGTGTTCAAGGTGCAATCAATCAGGAAATCAATCATCTAAAAGTAGATCAAACTAGATCTTCAGTTTCCTAAATTATCTGAAAGTGAATTGATTCCCACCAAGAACCTTTACCGCCTTCATTTGGACTCTAACTACATTTTTAGAAGTCATGGGACACTTTTCACTTGAAAATTCTATGGTAGGACTTCAAATCATTTGTACATTACATGGAAGCACTATACATACACTTGTGGTCATCATTATCTTGCTCCTACATTTTTTTGCATGATCTTCTTCAACAACAGTAAGCTTGTAGAGGTTGCTGCTCTCTCGAGAGAGCTCCAAATTGGATGAGAGAGGAGTGATTGCAAAGGAATTAGTATCTCATTTATGTCTATGTGTTTAGTAGATTGGGGGAAATCATAGTTTTTTTCTCTCAGGGTCAATCTCTATGTATTCCTGAAAAATAAGAGGTACCATTATTGAGTGTGGTTCATTCCAGAATCTTATTTTGCTTATTACTTGTACTCTTGTGCATTCTATAGATGCATCCCTATGTGTATCACCCTTCCAAAAATTTTTCTAATTGCAATCATGCTCGGTGCTATGAGCATTTGAAGTTCATTGTCTCATCCAAAGAAAGTAAGTTTTTTGAGCTAGTCGATTTAAAACCTATTTGTTACGTATAGACTCTTTCTTCTTCATGCTCCAAATTACATAGTGCATTTTAAATCCTCTTGTCACATGGATATAAGGTCTATTTTACTCTCCATAAGCTCAAGGGCTGGTCTTGTGCCGATTGGTTGAACCAAACTTCATCACTGAGCAACTCACGTTTTTACCTCCTACAAGATTCTCTAAGTTCTTTTAGTGGTACTAGAGCTAGATCAAGGTGAGTGATGGATTTTCCTCAATCGTTGAGAAGCTTGATTGACACAACTATGCGGCTTGGAAAATTAGAATAAAGGCCTATTTGCAAGCTATAAATATTTTTGGAATTGTAGCACGTGATGAAGCTATGCGTATTCCAAGATCGAAAGGACGACCTACACAAGAGGAGAAAGATAAGCTCACACTTTGGTGCACAAAGGATGCCCAAGCAAGGTTGTATATACTACACTCTATCTCTAACTTTCTACTACCACATATTAGAGGATTGAAGACATCTCAAGAGATTTGGGATGCCCTAGAGACTTTCTTTTCTGCTAGTACCAAAACAAGAAATAGTCATCTTTGCAACGAGCTCAACCAAATGAAGAAGATGTTGGAAAACAATATCACATGAGTCTAAAATCCATTTAGAGCAGAAACCCTTATTTTGATACTTAGTCATTTTTGCCACAAAAATGGGTAAAACTTTTATGAGCCTATCTTTTTAAGGTTGATGAGAGCGTTCTAATGGTATATGACATGCAATCATCAGAGATCAGATTTGGGAGAAAATCCTATACCAATTGCAATGCCAGCTTTGGTCTCTTAGTAGAGATGGTGCTCTAGCACACATGGGCCAGCCATGGTGCACTATAGGAGCATGTTGAGGAGCACCTATGCAGTTCTTCTTGGAGAAGAGTTTGCTCACACTCTTGCTTAAGGAGAAGACTTACCTATCAGCAGCTTGGTTATGTGGAATAGCCATCTACATAATGTATTTGAAGATTGTCTTCTATATGAAGATTTTGATGTACTTCAAAGACATTGGATTGAGGTTAACATAAGATTTGCATCTTATGTTAAGAATTCAGGTACATATTCTCTTTATGCACACAGGTACTACTTGGAGTTTATGGAGGCAGTGGCATCCATATCAGGAGGAGTCCTATTGGTCATATCTAAAGGAGAATCAATACATTCATGCTACATGCATTTGGATGAGGTGTAAGATAATGTGTGTTCATATGAGTATGAGGATTTCTAACAAAAATATGTTAGCATTCTATGCTAATTCTGTGAATATGTGATCTTTCACACAAACATCTGATTTAGGGTCTTCCATAGCCTAAAATCAGATTAGGTTTGCTAAAGATCAATTTCAAACTGATCCTTCCTCTTTCTGTCACTCATATACACTCTCCTACAACCAATCAAGTCATACATCTCATACATATTCAGATTTCTATCCCTACATCTGAATATTCTTGTAAATTTCGTACATTCACTCTTCCATCTATTTCTATTCACATAGAGTGGTTGAGAGTTTGACTACCACATTGTAAATTGACATTTGTATATATGATAGTGTGAGTAAGCAATGGTTTATGTAACACTTTAAACATCTTGTCTATTCTCTCTCTATCTTTGTCTCATCATTTGTATGATTAAGTGTGGTATGTTTATTTTTGTCAATATTGGAAGATTGTTGGAATCTTTGTTATAGATCCTGGACCTATGGAACAATTTGGTTTCAGAGCATTCAGGCTCTCAGACTCCGAGGTTCCTAGAATCCTAGGTTTACAACATACGATTTCAATGCATATTCTAAACATTTGACATATAAGAAACACACTTGATCTAGATGAGTAGAGATTTGAGAATTAGACAATTCAGTCATATGTGGAGTAAGAAGTTGATCATCTGTTAGCATCCAAATAATTTTGGAAGAGTAAAGATACTTTAGTGAAGTATTGCTTGAAGACCAAGACTTGATGAAGAGAAGGATACTTCAAATTCAAGGAAAGACAATGGTTTGTAGAAGATGAAGGAACCCATAAAAAACTCATAAAAAAAATCATTAAAAAATTGATAGATAAAAGCCCATATTATATTTGTTTTTTTTTATGAGGGAGAAAAATAAAAAACTCCCATCATATCATATATTTTTTGATAAGGGAGAGAAATTAAAAACTTCCATCATATCATATCTTTTCTGATAAGGGAGAAAAATAAAAATCTCCCATCATATCATATCTTTTTTGATAAGGGAGAAAAATAAGAAACTCCCATCATATCATATCTTTTTTGATAAGGGAGAAAAATAAGAAACTCCTATCATATCATATCTTCTTTGATAAGGGAGAAAAATAAGAAACTCCCATCATATCATATCTTTTTTGATAAGGGAGAAAAATATGAAACTCCCATCATATCATATCTTTTTTGATAAGGGAGAAAAATAAGAAACTCCCATCATATCATATCTTTTTTGATAAGGGAGAAAAATAAGAAACTCCCATCATATCATATTATGAGGTTCTATTAATAAGTGATCCTATTGCAAGTCTTACTAAAAAACTTACCCATTTAGTTACAAAGAAACCATGTAGTTTCACTATGTCTTCAAATATCTCTAAATAATTAGTTGCGTTAACTCCAGTGAATTTTCCTTTTTCTTTTAACATTGCTTCAACTACTTTCTATCCTTGGGTTTTTGACATCATATTTCTAAATAATTTATCCATTTTATTTTGATTATTAGACTTAAGTTTTTAAAAAAAATCTTTAATTTCTTCTTGTACTTTAGTTTTTTGGTCTCTTATTCAGTTAATTCTAATGTTTGTTTCCATTTTTACTTAAGTTTGAAAACCTTTAAAACAATTCTTGAAAAATAGATACTAACTTTCAAATGAAAATTCTTTTTGAATTTTCAAACTAAAATCGTGCTAATCTAACAATCCTTAATATTTTAATGAAAAATAGATTCTAACTTTCAAATGAAATTCTTTTTGAATTTTCAAACTTAAGTTGTTCTAATCAAACAATTCCTAATATTTTCATGAAAAATAGATTCTAACTTTCAAATGAGAATTCTTTTTGAATTTTCAAACTAAAATTGTATTAATCTAACAATTCGTAATATTTTAAGTTCTCCTAAATTTCTACTTAGATAGTAACAAACAGATGCAAGTTTAGAAAATATACTTGAGAGTTGATGTAGAAGCTAGAGTGCATGTGAGATTTTCAAGTATACATTTGTTGAATAAGAAAATGAATAATACAAAGAAGTTAAGGGTTGTTGCGTTGATTGGCTGATGCTTTGTTAGAATGGGCTGCCACATGCATCATTACTATGCTCCTATTCTTTCTCGTGTGGTTTGTGCTATTATGCACTTGTCACTACACGTTGTTGACAATATGTTCTTCACATTTGTAGTTTAATCATGTTATCATTCGACATGAGTAAATAGTTTGCTTGCGCTTTATATTGAGTCATCACTTTGTTCTAGCCCTTCCTCCATCAAATACGGATGTCTATTTATGCGTGATTACATTTCTCTAATGTTGTGATTTATATATTTCTTGTGACTACAGGATGAGGTACCTCGGATGGGCAGATTCTCCATGCCTATGTCTACCTAACTACAATGCCAGGACAATTTATGCCTTCCTTTTCTACTCTTACGAATACCTTTTGTGGAATTCGTGGCCTATCTAGATTCATTATTTTTGCTGCATCTATCGGTCCTGTTATGCTCTTGGTTCAATCATTTGCAGCCTCCTATTGCACAATCTTTGTGAGACTACGATATTTACTTGATGCTTATTGTCATTGTTCCCATGTTTCATATGATTGCTCTCGCTTGTTTTCCGATGGAATTTTGCAATATTTTATATCACTGGGAATCCATGCTTATGGCACTAAGATTGCATATGCAATACTATTTTTAAATATATATGACATGCTGGATCATATTTCTTTCTAGAGGGTATGAACCATTGGCTTTGCTTCGCTCAGTTTTCACTACAACTAGTGTCTACAACTAAACTTTTTGTCAGAACACCACGCTCATTATGATTATCCTATCGGAAGGCTGTTGTGCCTGTGTCTCATCATTCTTTCATATTTTGATGTGGTGGTGTAGTCGTACTCCGGGCTTACTTGCGCAAGTTCTAGCTGTTGTTTTTCTTACTAATTGTATTTGCCGAATCAGTGTTATGTGAAAGCGTCCATGTTCAATTAACTTGCAATCATATTTTCTTTCCTAACGGACTCTTCTCCAGCCTATGCTCATGAGTTTACTATGGAATCAATTGCATTTTGTCTCTTCAGTATGAGCATGTTGTGCTCTTGTTATTTTGATATGATATCATAATGCTCAAAGATGAATGCTTCATTTATTTTATGATACTTAACGCATAAAAGCCTTTATGTTTGCACTATATGGGTTCTTTTACTCCATGTGGGTCTTTCTAATAGCTTGATCCATTGGTTATCTTCTCTATGGACAATGTGAACTCTGAATATAAAATGAAGTTTGGATCTTGCGATGAATCAACGTTTACATCCTTGGAGTTTTACCCTGATCATTTTCATAAACATAAGCTTCGTAATGCATAGAGATTGGATGATATGATGTAATTGGTCCACCCTTGCACTTCATGTATGCATGTAGGAGGGCAAGATCATGGGTCGTGTGAGTCGTATTCCTGAACCTTGGATTAAGTTCCAGGCACTTCACTTTGCCTCTTACATTGCTCTTGGTCTTGGATATGTTATGATCCTTACTTGCATTCCATACCATGGTCTAACCATGCACTTTGGTTTGCAAGTATTGTTCATAAAGGTAGAGTATAATTTTGTGAGCATATTTAAAATTGGATTGACTTATTGCTACTACATTGGTTATGTACATGGAGTTGGACTATTCTATTCCAAGAACGGTGCTACCACTTTAGCATTATGAAAATGTACATGGCGACCATCTATGGGTTGGGTACTTATTTTTAGACTTTGTTTGAATATGTGTTGGCCTTGATGTGAGAGCCTGGCTTGATGTATTTGATCTTGGTGAGTGTGATGGAACGGTGTCCTCGGGCATGAGTGATGTGGAGGCTCGTGGATTGAAACATTCTTCGAGATTAGGTGTGTCCCTTTGGTTGTAAGACATGTTGTATAAAGGGTCCCAGCCTATAAATGGTTTCCATGTAATTTTCATCTACTTGAGGGGGGTTATCACTTATCAAGGGATGTGGTAGTTCAAATCCACTGTGCGTGCCAGTGTCAAGGGCACATCTTCATTTATTGATTGTACTAAAGTTCATTTGGAGGGTTGAGAGAAGGTTGAGTGTGAAGAGCATTAAAGGCCACTTTTTTGTATAAATATGGCATTTGTTGTAATGAAAGATTTCTCTTCTTGCGTCGCCAAACTCATGGCATTTGACGTTCATCTTCTTGTTTCTTTGTTAGCTAGTTAGATGTTTGAATCTTGTTCTTGCATGTAGTTCGTGTTTCTTTGTGCATGGCGACGTAGCACTCTCTCTCTCATCTCTGTGTCTTGCAGTGGGGTGCAAGTCTCTCTGCAAACACACACTAGAAGATCTCCTCAATAATCTTATGGGAGAATAGAACTCTAACTCACCTTAAAAGGTTTCATCTTAGTCATCTTGTGCTTCCAAATATTATACAAAAATGCTACTAAAGGAATCAAAGTATTGGATCCAATTTGTGTTTTTGAAACATATGTCTATCGTATATGTTCCAATATCTAATGATCTCATTTGGTCATAACATCTGTTTGTGGATGATCTCCACTACTCATCTTGAGGTGAATTTGAATTTTGTTCACGAGTTTCCATAATTTCCTTATGAATTTGAGATCCCTATCTAAAATGAAAGTTTAGGTAAACAACCTAGTCTAAAAATGTTGTGCATAAACATTTTCCCAACTTGGAGTTATTCAGGTGATTCCTTAGTAGGAATAAAGTGTGCCATTTTACTTAAGGGATCGACACCACAGAAATAGCATTCTTT
>CM035429.1:148887577-148896148 GCA_020310875.1 Ceratopteris richardii | reverse complement strand
AAGTACCGTTTGTGTTTCGAGCATTGTGTAGAGAGATGAAGCACACACGATTTTGAGGAAGAAAAGCAAGCAATACATGCAAGCCGTTTTTTCTGTTCTAATCTGTCAAAGCTGATGAAGTCTTGATTTAATCTCTCAACGATTTTAATCATTGCAATTGTTAATATCACATGGAGAATGAGAATCTGCGATGCTCAAATTTGCAACTGACAACCATGTCATGCACATAATCTAAGGTGCAAACTACTCATGTTTCGAGAATAGATGTGATCATCTTTAAAAGACTCCCAGTATCCACATACAGGTCAGCGCTTCAGTAATATCTCCGAAAGCTCACCTTGTTTCTCTGTTCAAGGTTTCTTAATTCATTAATATATAGTGTTTCTCAATTGAATGCCTTTAAATTGTGTTGATATCAAAAATGAATCATCTTAGAACTATCTCATAGATAAAGATTCTGTTAATGTGTTTAGCTTGGCGCAAATAGAGATAAGGCTTATGTTTTTGTGTTGACCTCTAACAATATACAAATAGCTGCGTACAATCACTTAAATGGAATAGTTGTTTATGAATACACATGATGCTCTGCTCATATACTGCATGTAAATACTTATGGCCATCTTAAAATCAGATTAAATTGCGCAACAGCTATACACTTCGACCTGTTGAAGTCCGTTGTGATGTGCCAAACATACGGTGCAGAAAAAAACTATATAGATATATATATATATCATCTCGATTATTTCCTGCTTGTACCTCTATGAATTTGCGCATACATTTTAGTACATTAAAAATTGTTTATCTGACACGTTTGCTGAACTCCTTATACTGCTAAGTGAAGATCTTTTAGTTTATGGTGAATAAAAAATCTTTACGCTCAAGCATTCCATGTTTTCGAGGTATAATAACGATTTCCAGATTTTGTTGAAGTTACTGTTGCACAATTTATCTTCAGTGATTGACTTCAGTATTTGTCTTTAGTAGATATCTTCATTGGTGTATCGAACCTGCGTTCTCTTCCATAACTCATACAACGTTCAATATACATTCATCTTTCTTTAATGAAAAGGCAACATTTAATGCTTATGCTCTATTTTGTATGACCTTGACATACTGTAGCACCCCCTCCTCCTTTCCCTCTCTCTTTCTCCCCTCTCCACCACCCCACCCCGCTTCCCCGTTTCACCCCTCACGTGCACACTACCCCCCCCCTTCTCTCTCTCTCTCTCTCTCTCTCTCTCTCTCTCTCTCTCTCTCTCTCTCTCTCTCTCTCTCTCTCTCTCTCTCTCTCTCTCTCTCTCTCTCTCTCTCTCTCTCTCTCTCTCTCTCTCTCACCCCGCCACTCCACCCCACTCCCCCATCCCGCCACCCCACCCCACTCCCCCATCCCGCCACCCCACCCCATGCACCCCCTCTCTCTCTCTCTCTCTCTCTCTCTCTCTCTCTCTCTCTCTCTCTCTCTCTCTCTCTCTCTCTCTCTCTCTCTCTCTCTCTCTCTCTCTCTCTCTCTCTCTCTCTCTCTCCCCCCCCGCCGCCCCACCCACTCCCCCATCCCGCCGCCCCACCCCACTCCCCCATCCCGCCACCCCACCCCACTCCCCCATCCCGCCACCCATCTCCTAGTATATCATAAACCTATGTGTTGATCTTCTGTCATCTTGACTTCCTGCCCAGTCTGAGTCACTGAATGCTCTCAGCTTTATATCTGACGTAAAAGGATAATATAATCCTTCCTTTATAGTTCTTTTGATATATCTAAGAACTCTCTGTCCTGCAACCCAATGTTGATCTTTCGGACAATGCATGAATTGTGAAAGAACTCCCACTGCATAACTAAGGATCCGGTTGTGTTAGTGTAGCATAAATTAGACTTCCCACTAACGACTAATACTTCCTCATATCTTTAAACTCTGCACCACTATGTTTGCTGAGTTTCTGATTGTACTTCAAGCGGTGTTGAAGCTTCTCTTGCAATTCTCCATATTAAACTTCTTCAATAAGTTTAGGAGATACCTTTCTTACGAAACATATACACCATGATCTCTGTATGTGAATTTCCATTCCAAGGAAAGTATGATAGCTTTCCTAGATCACTGATCTGAAACTCCTTTTCAAGCAATTTCTTTACTTCTTTAATTCCTTCATCTGAGGTACCTATGATTATAATGTCATCTACATAAATGCAATGTAGATCATACCTTCTTCTGTTCTCTTGACGAGTAAACTTGCATCCGCCTTCCAACTTTGGTATCCAAGTTCATTGAGATATTTCACAAGCCTGTAATTCCAAGCTCTTGGAGCTTGCTTCAGTCCGTAAAGTGCTTTTCTTAATCTGCAAACAAAAATTTGGGTATCTGGAACTTACAAACCCTTTGGTTGTTCCATGTAGACTTAATCTGATATGTATCCAATCAAAAATGCATTCTTTATATGTAGCTGACTTAGCTTCGCGGCATTTCCCTCCCTATCTCTTTTCTCTCTCCTCTCTCTCTCTCTTTTCCCCCCACCACCCCCGGCCCCCACTGTCACCTCGACCCCCTCCAACCCCACCGTCCCCTCCTCTTTCCTCCACCACCCCTGCGGCCCCCTCCATCACCACGACCCCCTCCAACTCCACTGTCCCCTCCTTTTCCCCCACCACCCCCGCAGCCCCCACCACCACCACCACCACCCCACCACCACCACCACCACCACCCACCACCACCACCCCCACCACCACCACCACCACCACCACCCCCCACCACCACCACACCACCACCACCACGACCCCCCACCACCACCACCACCACCACCACCACCACCACCACCACCACCACCACCCCAACCACCACCACCACCACCACCACCACGACCCCCACCACCACCACCACCACCACCACCACCACGACCCCCCACCACCACCACCACCACCACCACCACCACCGACCACCACCACCACCACCACCACCACCACACGACCCACCACCACCACCACCACCACCACCACCACCACCACCACCACCACCACCACCACGACCCCCCCACCACCACCACGACCACCACGACCACCACCACGACCCCCCACCACCACAACGACCACCACCACACCACCACCACCACCACCACCACCACCACCACCACCACGACCCCCCCACACCACAACCACCACCACCACCACCTTACATAAGGCTCTCATATAGTTTGGATGGACATTTGGAGGATCATTTCTCAACCAAACCTATAGTGTTATATATCGTTGCAAAGCTCTCAACGAGTACTTTCCAATGGTGAAACAATAACTTTGAAATATTGGATCAAATTCTGACTACACCCCAAAAAACCCCCACAACTCCCCATAAACTCACTCCTATTCCTACCCAACCCACAAACCCCACAACCCCACAAACCCCACACAACTCCATAACCCTCCACAAACCCTCCAAAAACCCTGTAATCTCTCTCAAACTCCCCACAACTCACCTCCCACACCGCTCACTTAATATGAAGGATCAAAAGCTACTACAAAAATTAGGTGAAGGATGTGCTTCTCAGGGACATTCAAATATCACGGGTGGCACAAACTCAGGATCTTAGCTTGCATCCAAAAGTGACAGTAAAGGTGTAAGTGGTAAAAGTAAAAGTGGTGAAATAAGTGTTGCCGCCAACTATTCATGACGATTGGCTATTTGAGGATCCAATTTAAATCAAGTGGAATATTTGATCTACCCCTCCAATCTTGGCAATCAAGCGACGCGTGATCAGTGGACGTGAGGAATCGGCAAGTCCCTCTTGGCCTATTGGGGCCTATAAAAACAATGGATTTATGCTCCTTTGGGGGTACAATTTTTTTAGAGATACAGTGGTTCGTACGTACGTGCAGAAGTCCTCTCTTGCCCTTGGTGGTTTCAAGCCTATTGTAGGAGCTACTCTGTAGTGTGGATACAGAGGGTAGGCTTCTCAGTGGAGGGCTATGAGCACTATAGTGTAAGAGAGTGGCTTGGATTCTTTTCTTTTCTGTGAGTCAGTGTTGTTGTTAAGCTCTATTCTCTTGAGAAATCCTTTACCATTTGTATTGTTCTGAGTTAGTCTGAGTATAATTGACCCCTTAAGCTGATGCGAAGACTCTGTTGCATTGAGGTTATTTACTTTTAGAGTGGCATGTTAGCCCTGAGCTTGTACTTTTTGAGCATCACTTTGCCCAACCTTGTAATCATCTGATTCAAATCAAGAAACATATGGTCTTCTGTGGTCATTTGTTGATTAATATTTCTAGAGTATGTACAAACCTTCTGTCTGCTCACAGAAATGTTAAAGGGTATATTTCCCTAAAGAGAACCCCCCTTGAGTAGGCGACGTACTGAATGAGTTAATCTTTGTTCTACTTATGATAAAAGTAGATACCCCAGTACCTCCTCTACAGTTTGGCACGCCCGGTGGGACCTTTGCATTTCTGTGAGAGGTATTTTTGCCCTATTACATTTGCAAGTAGGTACATGACCCATACACGGGCAGATAAGGAGTCTCTTCGTGTTCGGAGGAGCCTTAACAAGTTAGCCATAACCACGACTACTGAGTCTACCTCCCCTTTGCCCTCCCTAAGTTTATCAATTGATTTGGGTGCGACACCATTGTCGAAAGAGGGGTATAGGAGAACTCTAGACTTCTCCTCAGATACGTCCGAAGAAACACCAGTACAAATGGAGGATCTCTCTCATTTACTCTCCAGATTAAAATATCAAATTCCCTACCTTCGAGGGACAAGCCTATGAGGATGCTGATGATCATGTGAGAAGATTCATCTCTTTATGCCGTGGACGAGGTTTGCAAAATAGAGAGGATGCAATGCTGGCACTCTTTCCATCCACATTCGAGGGTCTTGCAGATAAATGGTATAGTCAATATGCAGATGGGCATTTCACTACATGGGAGGCTTTGAAGGCGGCGTTCTCACAGACATTCCGACCAAGTGATTCCTCGGAAAGAGCTCTAGATCAGCTAGAGAATTTGAAGCTAAGACCAGGTGAATCCTTTCATGAACTTCACACTAGAACAAAAGCACTTGTTGCACGTCTGCCACATGCTCCAGGTGACTTTTGGTTAAAAAGTGGATCGAAAAGGCTCTGCCTAGGTCATCTCAACAAAAGCTTCGTGAATCTCTTAGATTGGATGCGACCCTCAATGATTTTGTTGCAGCGGCATCACGCATTGAAGAAGCAAGGCAGCATTTTGAAGGGGATACACAACAAAAGTATGTTGCAGATCTGGATCCTATTGAGCAACTAAGGAGGGAACTGGAAGCATTGAAGATGCAACAAAATCAACAAGAAGAGAAGGTCTTGCCACCACTGCGTCGCACTGATGATGAAGTAGCTCAACTTTGCCGAGAGTTAGAAGCTTTGAGGACTACTCAGGATATAAGGAGACAAATTTGGTGTACAATCTGTAACAACAATGGACATTCCAATGCTAATTGCCCTATTAAGGTAAGCTGTCAATTTTGTGGAAAAGATGGTCATGAAGCCAGAGATTGCTACTACTTCAAAGGTACACAGCAGAGAGGTAACCCTCAAAATTTGGAATCATATTATGCTAGTACTTCAAATACATCGAATAGAGAGGAGAATCGGCCTGCAAAGCCTAGATATAATAGACCATTGATGTGCTATCGTTGTGGTGAGTACGGCCACATGAAAAATAGGTGTTCCCTCCCAGAAGATGCACCTCCTTGTCAACATTGTCCAGAGGCCAAGGATCATTATACCAAAGATTGCCCAAGAGGTCGATCCTGCTCCAATTCATATGATTGCAGTCTCTCCACATGAAGAAGGAAAAAACCACTCAGACTTATGCTGTTTCATCCTCTGCAATGCCCATGATGACTAGAGCTAGGCAAGCAGCTGCAACCCAGAGAGATGAACAACAAGGATTTCAGGATAAAGAGGAAGAAAAGGAGTCTGGATGGAAGGACCAAGCACAAATTGAAGGAGCTTATAATAAGATGACTTCTTCTCTAAAGGGCCAACCAACAAGTCTGCAAGAAAACACTCAGGAGGTAAACATTGAACAGATCTTGAAAGGTATTCATCACAAGGTTAGTCTATATGAACTTATAAAGATGGATTCAAAAATAAGAACTGACTTACTGAAGATTATACACTCTGCTCACTTGGTCCAATCACCTAGTATAGATGGTTTCATGGTTGATTTTCCCCCTGCACCCTTAGCAGACTACCAAAGCTCAACATTATCTCTTTGTATAAAGGATGAAACTCTCACAGGTGTGATCATAGATGGAGGCTCTGGTATCAATTTAATGCCAGATTTTACAATGAAGAAGCTGAAATTGACCCCACCAAGTTGGCACCATTCATGGTTACATTGGCAGATCAACATCGGGTTGCGCCACTGGGCATTATTGAGAAGGTACTGATGGTAGTACAGGGCTGCCATTTTGTTCTAGATTTTGTTGTTATTGCACTTCCACAGGAGACTTCTTACCCTCTACTCCTAGGGAGACCTTGGCTGAGACAAGCAAAAGCTTTGCAAGATTGGGGGAAAATTAAACTATGGATTTCAACAAACACCAATAGCCAACTGCAATTACATTTGGAAGAGGGATTTGACTCAAGAAAACCATTGGATATACTCTGGACACTCAGGTAATGCCCTCTCTACCCCAAGAAGAGGATACATTGTTAAATTGGATGATGGGAAGTGCAGAGTGTTGCACAGTGGAGATTAATGAAATTGACGAAGAAGTTGCAGATAAGGTAATTATAGGAAAGGGCAATGAAGACCACAAGGTGTTGGAGAATGAGCAATTGCAAGAAAGCACAAGCCTTGAGGAAGCAACCCAGATCAAAGTATCAGAGGTAGAATATTTTGAACCTAAGGGTAGAGAAGATCTTCCTTTCTCAGATTAAACTCCACTCCTGCATATAGTGGAGATGATTTATCAAACAAGGCCAGTCCTGAAACATTGGTTCAAGAAGTAAATTTAGGGGATGAAGAGAACCCTCAAGTAGTCCATTTGGCATCCTGGTTGTGGCATTATCCTAATTTACTACAGAAGGTAACTTCTTTGCTCTTTACTTACAAAAGTGTCTTTGCATGGTCCTACAATGATCTAACAGGAATACCAGAAGAGCTTGGATTACATCGGATACCCTTGGTTGAGGGAGCTGCACCTGTAAGAAGTAGGCCATAGCGACTCAATTCGAAGTATGCAGAGGCGGTAAAAGCAGAGATTACAAAACTAGAAGAAGCAGGTATAATTGTGCCAGTAGAACATTCCAGGTGGCTTTCTTCTATGGTTATTGTGCCGAAGAAAAATAGTGGAAAAATAAGGGTATGTGTTGATTTCCGTGCTTTGAATAAAGTGACTATTCAAGATGGATTTCCTCAGCCCTTCACAGAGCAAGTACTTGAAGAGGTAGCCGGTCACACTTTGTATAGTTTCTTGGATGGTTTTAGTGGCTACAATCAGATAGTGATCCATCCTGATGATAGGGACAAAACAGCCTTTGTCACTCCCTGGGGCACTTATATCTATACTCGAATGGCTTTTGGTTTGAAGAATGCACCGGCTTCATTTAATAGAACAATGTATCTGATATTGGGAAAATGGTTAACAACCTTTCTACGCATTTTCATGAATGACTTTTCAGTATTTTCAGGTACAGATAGAAGGGCAACAGTCCAAGATTTCCATGACCATTTGGAAAATCTAAAAGAAATTTTTGAGCAATGTCTCAAAACAGGTTTGAAATTGAATCCTGATAAATGTCACTTTTTGGTCACTAAGGGCACTCTTCTTGGTCACATAGTATCTGCTGAAGGCATAACTGTTGACCCTGCAAAGGTTACAGCTATTCTTTCCATGCCAATTCGACAAAGCCCAAAGGAAGTGCAAAGTTTCTTGGGCCATGTAGGGTATCACAGAAGATTCATTAGGATGTATTCGGAAATTGCTAAGCCCTTGTCAAGGCTTACCAGCAAAAAGATCCCTTTCTCATGGAGTGCTGAAGCTGACAAAGCATTTTGTGAACTAAAGTTGAGGCTATGTACTGCTCCCCTTTTAAGTGTTCCTAATTGGTCATTGGAATTTCATGTGCATACAGATGCTAGTCTTCATGCTGTTGGTGCAGTTCTAGCTCAACCATCATCTCACAAAGTGGATAGACCTATCTCTTATGCAAGCAGACTACTCAACCAAGCTGAAAGAAATTACAGTACAACGGAAAGAGAAGGTTTGGCTATTGTATTTGCCCTTCAGAAGTTCCGACATTATCTCCTTGGTGTACATTTCATTGTTATTTCTGATCATCAGCCCTTGAAGTATTTGATAAACAAGCCTAGAGTAGCTGGAAGGATTTGGAGATGGTTGCTACTATTCCAAGAATTTAATTTTGATATTCATATTAAGCCAGGAAAAGAGCACTACATGGCAGATCAAGTGTCCAGGACCGCAATGAGCGAAAAGGCAACAGGTATTAATGATGAACTCGTGGATAGCAATCTTTTTCTAGTAGTAATTCGGACAGATTGGTATGATGAAATTCTCCATGTTCTGACTACTGGAAAGATCCCAGA
>CM035429.1:148787577-148880077 GCA_020310875.1 Ceratopteris richardii | reverse complement strand
AACTCTTCTTCCATTGCTTCTTCCCATTGCTTCTTATCTTTAGCTTCATCATAGTTCTAAGGTTCTTCATCATCTTTGACCATATATGCATAATTTTTCTGAGTTATGTACGAAGTATCATAAGAATACCTTGTTGGTTGATTCCTTACCTTGTTTGACCTTCTTGGTTCAAACTCTTCATGTGTATCTGAATACACTTCTTCATCAAATCCCAGTTCATCTTCATTTCTCATACCTGATCCAATCCTGGACATACTTGCCTGCATATAGTCTTCATCTCTATTCACCTGTACAATTGATTTCCCTTTCTCTTTCCTTCTTACCTCTTCTTCAAATTCTTCTGTTGTATGACTTTGATCTGTATACGAGCTTTTCTGTTCATCAAATGTAACATCTTGGGAAACAGTAAACTGTTTTGTTAGAGGACTCCATAACCTGTAACCCATCTGCTTTTCATCATATCCGATGAACACATATTTCTCTGCTTTTGGTTCAAGCCTATGTCTGAGTTGTGATGGTACATAAGCATAAGCTACTGATCCAAACACTTTGCAATGATCAAGTGTGGGCTTCTTTCCCCACCAAGCTTCATAAGGGGTCATTCCATCTAAAGCTATACACAATAATCTAAAGCCCAAAGATAGTTAGGACAATCCTTTTCTTTTAGCATAGCTCGTGCAAACTCAACTAGAGTTTGGTTCCTTCTTTCTGCTACACGATTTTCTTGTGGTGTATATCTGCAGGTTATTTCTCTCTTAATAGCTGTATTCCAAAGATAGTCATTAAACTCTCGGGAGAAGTATTCTCCCCCTCCATCAGACCTCAGTCTTTTAAGCTTCCGACCTGTGAGTCTTTCAGCATATGCATGAAAATGCATGAAAGCTCCAAACACTTCCGATTTCTCTTTCAAAACATATAACGTTATCCATCTTGTAGCGTCATTAATGAATAAAACATAATACCTCGATCCACTGATTGATCCTTCTTTTGTTGGACCCCATACATCTGTATGAATGAGTTCAAGTACTCCATCATGTTTGAATCCTTTCTTCTGAAAAGGTAACCTATGGGCTTTTCCCATTTGACATGCTTCGCACTTGTAAATCATGTGTTGGTTCTGTACATTCGGTAATCCCAGTACTGACTGATTCGCAATCATAGCTTTTATTCCTCTTTCATTAAAATGACCTAATCTCTTATGCAAGAGATCAAGTTCTGTAATCAACTTTTCACCATGTGTGAGCAACGCTTGGCCGATGTTCCCTTGTACTCTTAAAGTAAAGATTCTGCCTTCTTTCTTACCAGAGATAATCTGATTATATCCATTCTCGGTATCTTCTACAAATACTCCATTTGTAAATCTGACCTTGAAACCTTTCTCAACTATCTCTCCCACACTAATCAAATTTTTAGGTATGTCCGAACATACAAAACATTCGTTAGCAAATCTGCTCCACTCTTACATTTCACTTTTCCAATTGAATGTACACTATGCCTCGTATTGTCACCTGTTTGAACAGTATGACTGGAACTACCTTTTTCCGATTCAGACATCAGTTCTATATTTCCTAACAAGTGATTATAACATCCAGAATCAATGTAAAATAACTTTAGGTCTTCGTTATCTGATGTGCAGATTGAGTTCATCATCAATGCTGTATGACGTTCATTCTGTGTGTCATTTGCGTAGTTGTTGTAGGTGGTGTTGTAGGATTGATTCTGTCCCCAACTTCTTGCTCCACCTCTACCATAGCCTCCTCTTTGATTTTGTCTACCTCTTTGAAAGTTATTCTAATATCTTCCGCTTCTGCCTCTGCTATTACTGTTCTGATTTTGATTTGATCCTTGTTGATTGTGCCAACAATCATGAGCCAGATGATTACTGAGTCCACAAATCCAGCAAGCCTTCTTGTTGATATTCTAACTACCTCTTCCTCTTTCAAAACCTCTTGCTCTTCCTCTGCTGGTGCCTTTACCTCTTGCATAATAAGCCTGAGAACTCGACTCTTCTTCGTCTTTTGACTTACCTTTATCTCCCTTCTTTTTGTTCATGTACATTGCAGAACTTTGTCCTTTATCTCCATCTCCTTTCAGGTCTTGCTCATATGTGAGCATCAGACCAAGCAACTGATTTAAATCTGGTACAAAATGATTTAAGATAGTTCAATTGAGAGTACGAAAGGTTTCCACCTTTCATCTCCTCTCGAACCTGTGAGCACTTGCGCTATCAATCTGTGATCTTCGACATCTTCATTTATGGATCCAAGACTATCTGCTAGATCCTTCATCTTAGTGACATAGTCACTAATGCTTTGATTCGACTTCTTTTTGAACGTTGTGAATTCAGACCACAAGCTAGCCTTCCTAGATTTCGTAGTATTTTGGAAATGGTCTTTCAACGCACTCCATATGTCCTCCGCTTTCTCCAGACCTCTGATGTGAGGTAGTAGAAGGTCTGTAACAGTATTATAAATGTAAGCTCTTGCCCTTGCATCTTTCTTCTGCCATAGCTTCAAGGCTTCTAATTCTTCTTTTTTCGGTTGACTATCATCTTTGAAAGTCGGCTTCTTTTCTTCTCCAATCACATACATCATTAAGTCCTTACTCATAAGTAAGGCTTCCATGCGCATTACCCATGCGGGATAATTATCTCTATCCAATTTATCAATTTGGACATGATCTGTCATGATCTTCTTGTTTCTGTTACTTCTGGTCACCTTTGAGCATCTTTCTGCTTTTTAGAATCTTTCTCATTCTGGTACCACTTCTTGGATCTCACGGCTTTGATACCACTTGTTGGTGATACTTTTGCTCTGATACCACTGATGGTACTATAGCTATGACAGCCACTTTTGGTATAGTAGCACAGATACCACTTGTTATGGTCGACGTGGCAAAGACTCAAACCTTGTCAAGCCTGCAGAATTCGCTGCGTCACCAAAGAGGGCTAAGCAAGAGTGATATTAGAACACCTCTATAATCAGCAGTAGCTTAGCAAAGTTACTATCACTCAAGCATATAAGACTGCGTTTTGAATCTACTAAAAATTCCACCGAAACTTCACTGGACTGTCACCAGACTGTCACCGTAATTATACCGGAATCTTACCGGAATCAACTGCGATTCTATTTGTAATCACTTCAAGTGAATATACAAGAAGTAAGGAAGTGATGCGTGAACTTCCTTCACTGAGTGAACACTTTCTGAAGTTTAAGAAAAAACTTCTCCGGTTCAGAGTTCCTCTTTCTGGTCAGACTTTGTACTGTGTGTATATTTCCATTTCACTGAAATCTTTGATGAATTGATAGTAAAGATGTCTAGCTATAAGATAAGCTATCTCTCATACAAAACTTTAATTTACTCTACCAGATATACTTCGTTGTTCTACTGGAAAACACGTTTACTGATAAAACTGTAACTAACCAAAAAATACGTTTACTCAGACAAACTGCTATTGAACAAAACATTCGTTTCCTGAGATAACTGCTATTGACCGAAACATTCGTTTACTGAGATAACTACTATTGACCGAAACATTTGTTTACTGAGATAACTACTATTGACCGAAACATTTGTTTACTGAGATAACTGCTATTGACCGAAACATTCATTTACTAAGATAACTGCTATTGACCGAAACATTCGTTTACTGAGATAACTGCTATTGACCGAAACATTGGTTTACTGAAATAACTGCAGCTGTTAACTAACTTTATACCGTAACATGAAAAACACTCAGAGTTCTTCACATAGGAACAGTGCATGCAAACTTCCACATGAACATGTGTTTTCTATTAGAGAAGATGTGTACAAACTAACTTGGCCTCTTCTTGATCAAGTTATAGAAACTCTCCTACACTGAGTAGTTTCTTCTTACCATCTCTCTCCGATGAATACGTGACGTTTCAGGTTTTTGTTATTCATCTGTACATATGCGATCTCTAGCGTCTTCTTAAAAACTTCTCTTTCTCTCTCATTCTTGACCTCTATATGTGCTCTATTTAAACTGCGCGCTCTACTCATGCATGTTCTTGTTCGCACGCTTACTCAGACTCATGCTCTTACTCGTACTTGCTTGCATGCTCTCTCTTTATATACAGTTTTGAACCGGTGGAACGAACTCTAACAAACTCTGATTCTGAAAGATTCTGCGCTGTACATAACGGTCATGAATTTGTCCCTTCACTAAGGCCTTTGATTTTCAGAATACTTAAAACTCTAATCCTAAAACCCTAATCCTAAAACCCTAATCCTAGAACCCTAATCCTAAAACCCTAACCCTAAAACATGCATATGTGACTATGTATATATGATGTGTGTGTATGTGTATGTGTATGTATGAATGCATGTGTATATGTGTGCATGTGTGTATGTATTATGTGCGTATATGTGTAAAAGTCAAAAACCTTAATCCTAAAATCCTCACCTTGAAACATGTATATGTGTGTGTGTGTATGTATGCATATGCGTTTGTAATATGTCTGCATGTGTGTATGTATCTCTATGTCTCTCGCTTTCTCTCTATCTATATCTCTATTATTATCTCTCTCTCTCTCTCTTTCATCTCTCTCTCCCTCTTTCTCTCTCTCTCTGATTATCTCTCTCTTTCATCTCTCTCTATTTCTCTCTCTCTATCTCTATTTATAATAAAGAGCAAAACAATCACTTACATTGATGTAATTATTCTGATCGCTCTCGTCAAAACCCAATCGACATCGTCTCTTGTCAAATTCCAAAGAATCGATGCAGAAAAGCTCCTACAAAGCAAAAGAAAACAGAAACTGTAAAAGAGAAGACGTAGAGAAAGAGAGAGTGAAAGAGTACACACATCACTTACCAAGATGCGAGAGAGAGAGAGAGAGAGAGAGATTAGTGTGTAGGGAGAGAGAGAGAGAGAGAGAGAGAGAGAGAGAGAGAGAGAGAAAGACATGTGTGTATGCATGTGTATATGTGTGCATGTGTGTATGTATTGTGTGTATGTGTAAAAGTAAAAAACCATAATCCTAAATCCCTAACCCTAAAACATGTATATGTGTGTATGTGTGTATGTATATGTGATATGTGTGTATGTGTATGTGCATGTATGCCTGTGTGTGTATACATATGTGAGTGTGTATATATGTGCATGTGTATGTAATATGCATGTGTATGTATGTATGTGTGTGTGTACATGCTTATGTCTGTGTATGTATGTATGCATATGCATGTGTGTATGCACATATGTGTGTGTATGCACATATGTGTGTGTATGCACATATGTGTGTGTATACATATGTGAGTGTGTATGTATATGTGCAGGTGTATGTTTTTGTGTGTGTGTACATGCAAATATGTGTGTATGTATGTATGCATATGCATGTGTGTATGTATACATGTGTGTGTGTACATGTATGTATGTATATGTGTGTCTACATGTATGTATGTATATGTGTGTGTACATGTATGTATGTGAGTATGAGTATGCATATGTGTGTGTGTATGTGTATGCAAGTGTGTATGTAATATGCATGTATGTATGTATATGTGTGTATGCATATGCATGTGAGTATGTACTATGTATGTGTATGTATATGCATGTGTGTATGTAGTATGTATGTGAGTGTGTATGTAATATGCATGTGTGTATGTATATATGTATGTATGTGTATGCATATGTGTGTGTATGTATGTATGCATCTCTCTCTCTATCTCTTTTCTTTCTATTTCATATCTCTCTCTCTCTCTCTATCTCTCTCTCTCTCTTGCTCTCTCTCTCTATCTTTATGTTTCTCTAGATATCTCTCTTTCTTTTATCTCTCTCTCTCTGTCTATCTCATTCTATATCAATCAAAAACAAAACAACCACTTAACTCGATGTAATTGTTTGTAGCTTTCTCATCAAAGTCCACTTAATGTTGTCCTTCATCGAATTCCAAAGAACTCACACCAAAAAGCTCATGGAAAACTAAAAAGAAGAGAAACTAGAAAGCTCTGTTGTCCTTCGTCGAATTCCAAAGAACTCACACCAAAAAGTTCCGCTGATAGTAGCAGACGTCCATACAAAATGTGGAATTTTGGCTCTCGGATCCGGTTAAAATGTTGGAGAGTATAAGTGTCAGTATGAGTGTCAGTATAAGCGTCCGTATAAGCATTGGTAATTTCGAGTAAATTACCGATGCTTATTCCAACACCCATACCATCAGTATTGCATCTGTGGTTTTTACGCATTTTCAATGATCATACTGACGCCAAGGCATGACCATCTGTATGGACAACATCGCTATGCCCCTCATATGTTGTAGTGAAAATGAGCAAGTGGGAACATTCTTTTGTAACAGGATTATAACATTTATATCCTTTCTTCTCTTTTGGGTATCCAACAAATATGCACTTTTCAGATTTAGCCTCAAACTTGTGTCTCGACCCACTAGGCACGTGTGCATAACAAATACTTCCAAAGACTTGTAAATAGCTCACATTTGGCTTATGCTTCCATAACCTCTCATAAGGGGTCAAATCATGAAGCATTCCTGTTGGAGCTCTATTTATGACATGTATAGCCGTATAATAAGCTTCTGCCCAAAACATATCTCGCATGATCTTTTCAATTCAACATGGCTCTAACAACTTCCTCAATCACATGATTCTTGCATTCCACAATACATTTTTGCTCTAGTGTATATGTACAAGACAATTGCCTTCTGATTTCATGATCACTAAGTTATTGATAAAATTCCCCTGAGATATATTCTCCCCCTCAATCTGACCCTATGCATTTTATGTACATGGAGAATTTCTTTTCAACCATATTTTTGAATTTCACAAAGCACTCAAAAACTTCAATTTTATAGTTCAGAAAATATATCCACGTATATCTGATATAATCATTAATGAATATCAAAAAGTATACTAAGACAACAATTGACTTTGTTCTAGTAGGTCAAACCACATCACTGTGGCTCAACTCTAGAGGTCCCTTACTATGCATTTCTCTTCTTGGAAACTTCATACATTGATGTTTTCCAAATATGCATGCTTCACAAATTCTCTCAAAATTTAAATGATCAAATCTTAGTAGTCCACGCACTAACGTTTGCTTTTCCATAGACTTTGGTTTTCTTCTAGTTGATATGACTAGTTCCTTTATGCCATAATTCAGCTATATCTGAGTCTTCATTTTCTTGGCATACATATTCTGATAAAGAGGTGTGTGCATGTCAAATGTGAACAATCTACCCATCTTCTTTCCATGACCAAGAAATTTTCATCTTTCATCATACTTGAAATCATGTCTGAGACAACAATGTTTGTTGAAAATTAATTCCATGATCGGCAAGCTAACCCACCAAAACTAAGTTTTTTGTAATGCTAGGCACATGTAAAACATCACTTAGTGTGTTCCAAACACTATTCTTCTGTACTAGTGGTACATTTCTAACATCGTTAATCAAGTGTAAGGTATCTTCACCAGTTGCCATATATTCTTTAGACTTCAAAGTCTCTTTTGATTCAAATGAGTCTCCTATGCTTATCATGTGATTTGTGAAACGAGAGTCTATGTACCAATTCATATCATTTCCACCCTTAGACATGCTATTTAACACATGTTCCATTGCAAACATATTATCTCTTCCATAATCTGTATATGAACTTTTAGTAGATAATTTTCCATGTGATGCATAATGGCTTCTACCTCTTCCTCTTTAACTATTCTGCTTATGATAGTAATCTTTCTCAAAACTTCCATACTTGCTGAAATGGTAACAATTTCCAAGTGCCTATGATCTTCTTCTACCTCTACAGTTTGATCTTCCTCTACTTCTTAGCATATCCATTATGATTACATTTCTAGAATTTGAACGTCCATGACTAGAACCTCTTCCTCTATGGTGAGCGAATGCATGATCTCTTGAATTGCCACTTCCCGATGCTTTCAAACCAATCTTTACTTCTTCTGTCAGGGGAGCACTAGATTGTGCTCTCTGACTACAGTAGAGAAGATTTCGAAAACAGAGGTCTGATTACAAGAACACCCATGTAGGAAAAATGATACAAGAATATATCACGGATATAAGACATCCCACAACCCGGGACTATTAGGTATGGAGAACTAGACTAGAGATTATACAAGAGATCCCACAACCTGCGACCGTAGGTATGGAACAAGATATCTGGATTACAAGAATTCCCTTCAAGGATATGAACTAGATACAACAAATAAGTAGAAAGGATCTCGTACTAGAAGATTACAACAGGATAAGAAAGGATGTCCACAATACAAGACTAGACAAGACTAGAGCAAGAGACAAGACTATAACTTGAACTGGAACTTGAAAGTACTTACTTGGTAATCATGGCCCCTTGAGCTCCCAAGACTGGCATTGGCAAGACTGATTATGAATGCGGCAACCCCTCCTTATATAGGTGTTCAAAGGTGGTGTTGTATGGTTGTTACGACCTCATCATATCATCATGATGTTATCGACTTGTAACAGGACCTCCCGGTGTCAGAATTCAACAAATAGATAGTTGATCTTGGGATTCTGGCACATTTCAGATGCAATGAAGCATTAGTTCCTCCAAACTCTTAATCAATCATGAGACATGGAAAGTAAAATGGAGGACTCGGTCTCCCTTGAGCTTCCTTAGCTTCATGACAAGATAGTTCCCTTGATCTTTTAGTGGTGTGTTGTAGTTTTTCCAAGATCTTTGATGGAGTGCCTTGAGTAAGCACACCTCTTTGATTGAGAACGAACTCCTCCTTGTCCTTTATATTCTTGTTATCTTCATAATGTGTATGCTCCATATAATTGGTAATGACTTATTGGCCTTCAAAGATTCTTGATTTAGATTCTTGAGGAATAGTGTCTTCATTAATCAAGACTTCTGACTCTTGGACTTGGATTTCTTTTAGCAACTGATTCTCACACTGAATTGCTTGATTGATAGCTTCATCTAAAGTTTTTAACTGAGATGTAGAGGATAGAAAAACCTTTATTTCATCTCTCAGACCACTTTGAAATCGATTAACTAGATAGTCTTCTTGATATGCGGATCCTTGAAATACAGTTTTGAAGTCTGATGCGAATTCTCCAATTGAGCGATCACCTTGTTCTAACCTCCATTCAAAGTCTCGAAGTTTTTAATACATATCATCTAGAGTAGACTCCATATTTCTAAGTATGGATATGGAGTCCATAATGCTTGGCACAGTCTTGATGTGGATAGTCTTGCCAAAATATCAGGGGAGCACTAGATTGTGCTCTCCGACTACAATAGATAAGATTTCAAAAACACACTTCTGATTATAAGAACACCCACGTAGGAAAAATGATACAAGAATACATCACCGATACAAGACGTCCCACAACCCGCGACTATTAGGTATGGAAAATTGGACTAGAGATGATACAAGAGATCCCACATCCAGGGACCGTAGGTATGTGTTGGAGATAGACGTCTGCGGAAGCACGCGAACAGCACAAGGAAGTAGAAGAAGCTTGGAGCACAAACACACAATACTGAATGTATTACTAGAGAATGTACAAAGATAAGTAGCCCATTAGGGCAATAGGCGTATATACAAGCCGGGGGAAAAAAACCTCCTAAAGAGGGAAAAAAGTGCCCCGGCAGTCCTAGAGTGTTCACACACATCACTACCTAAATATATCAACAAATCCCCACTGGGAGTGATGCGGTGAACAAGGAGCTGGCACTCATGTATAAGGAAGTGCCAAGTTATGTGGAAATCACTCCACAAAAGGAAGTAAGCCCAAAGCTTTGCGAAAAGCTTCAAACTTCTCCATAGGCAGAGCCTTCGTGAAAAGGTCTGCAATGTTCTCTTGCGTGGGCACATATGCCAAGCTGATCTCCCCAGTAGAGAACCTCTCCCTGACATAGTGATAATGCACCTCAATGTGCTTAGTGCGAGCATGGAACAAAGGGTTCCTCGCAACTGCCAATGCGCTCTGACTGTTAGTGAAGATGGTGGTGGCAGAAGACTGGCCAACACCCAAATCAGCCATAAGGCGTCTGAGCCACACACACTCAACAGTCGCTGTGAAAGCTGCCCTATACTCCGCCTCACAACTAGAAGTGGCCACAGTAGGCTGCTTCTTGCTCAACCAAGATATACATGAGCTACCAAGCATGAAGCAAAAACCACTGGTGGACATACGAGTGTCATAGCGACCAGCCCAATCTGAATCAGAAAAAGCATGCAAATCTGGCGGTAGTGATCCCCCCTTGGGATAAAACAACCCAAGTAGCCGAGTACCACTTAAGTAGCGAAAGATGCGCTTAACGGCTTTCCAATGCGTGACTCCTGGGCAATGCATAAACCTGCTCATCTGTGAGACAGCAAACTGAATATCTGGCCGAGTAATGCATAAGTAAATCAAGCATCCAACAGCCTGCTGATAGAGAACAGCATCAAATGCATCTCCAGCATCATGAAGACTCAATCGTAAACCTGTCTCCATAGGAGTGGTAATAGGCTTACAGTCTTCAAGGCCAAAACGCTGCAATAATGTGTCAATATATTTCGTTTGACACAAAGCCATTCCACCATCAACGTGCATAAACTGAATGCCCAAATAGTGATGCAAATGCCCCAAATCAGACATCTCAAATGAGGCATGCAAATCAGCCTTAAAATCAGCAATATGTGTCTCAATAGGACCAGTGAGCAGCATGTCATCAACATAGACAACAATGATCAGAAGCACATCATTAGCACGCTTAACATATAAGGTGCTTTCAGTTGGACTGTTCTCAAAACCATGTGCAATCAGATAGGCATGTATCTTCTCATACCAAGCACGTGGTGCTTGCTTTAAACCATATAATGCCTTCTTTAATCTGCACACCTGGTTTTCATGCCCTTTCTGCACAAAGCCACGGGGCTGAAAAACATACACTTCTTCATGCAAGTCACCATTCAGAAATGCTGTTTTAATGTCCAACTGATGTACATTCCAACCATGATGGGCTGCAAGTGCACAAATGCTACGAACAGTAGTAATACGGCATGTAGGTGCAAAGGTCTCATCAAAATCAATGCCTCTTTCCTGCGCATAACCCTTTGCAACAAGCCTAGCCTTATACCTGTCAACGGTACCATCAGGTTTACGCTTCAGCTTGTATACCCACTTAGTGCCAATGGCCTTCTTGCCAGGAGGCAAGTCACATAAGGACCATGTACCATTCTTCATTATAGCATCATATTCAGATTGCATAACAGCCATCCAATTTTCTGAATTTTGTGCTTCATCAAAAGAAACTGGCTCATTCTCATCACAGAGACTAGATGCAGCCATAGCATAGCAATCTGATGCAAAGGAGGCACTATGAGAGCCTGAACGAGTACGATATGACAAAGGTGCATCTAATTTGCTGTCACGCAAAGTCTGCACCAGCCATTTTGGCATAGTTTTTGCCTGCTCAATATCAGCTCTCTCATCAGCAAGTGCATCATGTAAATCTGCATCAGAAATGGAATGATTTGCATCATCATATGAAACTTGCAAAGGCTGAGAAGTTGCCTCATTAGGACCAACACTAGCCTGTCCACCTGTAAAAAGAGGCATCAAAGTATCATACATGTCTTTGGAGCTAACAAATGTCTCCTTAGTACATGAAAGCAATGGCTGAATAGCATCTTCCACAAAGACAACATCACGGCTAACGAGAATGCGTTTAGTCTGTGGATGATACAGACGATAGCCTTTACTTTCAGAACTGTACCCAACAAAAATACATTTTACTGCCTTATCATCCAATTTTCTACGATGTTCTTCAGGCACTAATGCATATGCCAAACAACCAAAAACACGCAGATGAGCAACAGATGGCTTCCGGTCATGCCAAGCCTCATATGGAGTGATAGACTGCAATGCTTTAGTGGGACACCTGTTCAGTACATATGCTGCACACATGACAGCCTCAAGCCAGAAACTATGTGGTAAAGCCTGACTTTTGACCATGCACCTCGCCATCTCCATGAGTGACCTGTTCTTTCATTCAACAACTCCATTCTATTGAGGTGTATACGGTACTGTACACTGGTGTTTTATCCCACGTTCAGCCAGAAATGCATTAAAATCTGAAGACATATATTCCCCCCCTCGATCAGAACGGAGGGTGCCCATTTTACATGCTGACAGATTTTCAGCTAAAACCAAAAACTGTTTGAAGCACATGAACACTTCGGACTTTGCTTTGAGTGGATATACCCATGCATGCCTGGAAAAATCATCAATGAAAGTCACGAAGTAAAGGTAATTTCCAAAAGAGGGTGTCTGCATAGGACCACAGACATCACTATGTACAAGCTGCAATTTCTGCGTAGCCCGAACTGAACCATCTTTTGGAAAGGAAGAACGCTGCATTTTGCCCAAAATACAGCCTTCACAAACATGTTTTCCAGGTGCCTCAAGTTTGGGCAAAGAGGACACCATTTCAGATTTCTGCAGGCGTAACAAACTAGCAAAATTCAGATGACCAAAGTGTGCATGCCAAAGCTTTGCATCTGACATAGCCTGAGAATCATGAACTGCACATGCCGAATCATTCACAGATCTTTCATAGTCTATGAGCTTATACAGCCCACGACATAAGATGCCAGAAGCAATAATCACATCGCCATTTGAGAGATCATGGACTGTACACCTGTCATCAACAAATTTCACAACCAAGCCAATCTTGGCTAATGCAGAAACTGATAACAGATTCTTTTTGATCCCTGGCACAAATAAAGCATCTGACAAAGTGAAAGAACTACCATCAGCAGTAGTCAGAATGATCTTACCAACTCCCATAACAGGATAAGAGGAGTTATTGGCACATGTGACAGTATTCCCTGTAGGGGCAGGCTCGAGTGAAGAGAAGAAACTGCGCTGTGAGGTAATATGTTTGGTCGTCCCACTGTCAAAGTACCAAACATCTGAGTCTACTGCAGACATGCACTGATCATGAGAAGATGGGTCAAAACTGCAGACAGTAGTAAACGCCCATTCTTCTTCCTGCACAAGATTTGTAGACTCTGTTTTTTGTGTAGAGGCCTCTGCAACAACCATTCCAGCCTCTTTCTTCTTTGCCTCTTTAGCACCCAGTTTTGGACAGTTCTTTATAATATGATCATTTCCTTTACAGTACTTGCAGAACAATTTCTGCTTTTTTGATTTCTTTTCATCTTTATCCTGGTTCTTCGATTGTGCAGCATTTGCAGATTTTTGCTTACTAGTAGAAGAGCTCCATTTTCCTTTGCCCTTTTGACTAGCCAGGAAAGCTTGATCTGCAACACGCATAATGGACCTGTTCTGCCTGGACTGATCTTCCTGCAACAGAACAGAGACTAATTCTTCAAATGACAAGGCATTCGGATTGCCTTTCATCATCAACCGAAGAGTAGAGGCAAAACTCTGATATGAATCAGGAAGACCATTCAGAACGGTCTGCACAAGTGAGCTATCTGGTATAACCTCATCAGCAGAAATCAATTTTTCCTTTAGGTCTTTGATCTTTGTAAGAAAACTGTCCATAGAATCACCTTCATTCATGTGCTCACTCTCCAACTATTTTCGGAGGTAAGCAACACGAGCCTCATTCCTAGCCTGGTAAAAAGTGGTAAGTGTATCCCAAGCATCCTTTGCTGTTCTGCAAGAGCGAATGTGCGGAATAATGGCACGTTTGACAGACAAAGCTATCAATGCATGTGCCTGGGCATCTCTACCATCCCAATGAATCTGCTCTGCAGTAGGTGCAACAGAAACAGCAGCACAAATAGGAATCTGCGGAATATCATCTTCGACACCATCTTCATCAGCTCCAGTACCTCCATCACCTGTATTTGTAGTAGCTGTAGTCGCAGGTGTAACAGGACGTCTTTCAACACCCTGCACAATGTTCCACAGTCCTTTTGCAACCAGTACATGTCGCATCATATAAGCCCATAATGGGTAGTTGGTACCATCCAACTTATCCTCAACAGCCAACATACGGAATACATCACTGCTTTCAGCCATGGCCGGTGACTAAAATACCTTGATGCAGAAAATTGACTGTATCTCAAAAAGTTGAACGGAACTGCCCAGACGAGTTCTGCTAGACCTGTAGCAAACTTCGAGACGCTTAAACTGGCGAACAGAAACTGGTATATACCTTTGGCACAAAAGGACGAAATAGCCTGCACAAGCGCTGCGATAGTGTGTTCGGAGGCCGAAATGAGCTTAGATCGCAATTTTGGCACCACAAAGCAAAGCTGTTTTGATCTCGAAAACACCCTGAGTATGCTCACCAAATTTCCTGCGAATCTGAGACTGCAAACGGAGGAGTGTCGACGGCGCCCTAGAAGAAGCGACGACCTGCTCTGATACCAATTGTTGGAGATAGACGTCTGCGGAAGCACGCGAGCAGCACAAGGAAGTAGCAGAAGCTTGGAGCACAAACACACAATACTGAATGTATTACTAGAGAATGTACAAAGATAAGTAGCCCATTAGGGCAATAGGCGTATATACAAGCCGGGGGAAAAAAACCTCCTAAAGAGGGAAAAAAGTGCCCCGGCACTCCTAGAGTGTTCACACACATCACTACCTAAATATATCAACAGTATGGAACAAGACATCTGGGTTACAAGAATTCCCTTCAGGGATATGAACTAGATACAAGAAATAACTAGAAAGGATATCATACTACGAGATTACAATAGGACAAGAAAGGATGTCCATAATACAAGACTAGACAAGACTAGAGCAAGAGACAAGACTAGAACTTGAACTGGAACTCGAAAGTACTTACTTGATGATCACAGTCCCTTGAGCTCCCAAGACTGGCATTGGCAAGACTGATTATGAATGTGGCCCATCCCTCCTTATATAGGTGTTCAGAGGCGGTGTTGTATGGTAGTTATGACTTGATGATGTCATCGACTTGTAACAGGACCTCTCGGTGTCAAAATTCAGCAAATGCATAGTCGATCTTAGGGTTTTGGCATATTCGGGATATAATGAAGCATTACTTCGTCCAGACTCTTAACCAATCATGAGATATGGAAATTAACATGGAATCTAAGGTTTCATATGGTTTCCTTGTCCATGACATCTTCTACCATACAAAGGATCATTGGCTCGTCAAAATTAGGCATAGTGCCTCTTACAAAGATAGAAGTGTCTAAACTCTTTTACTACAATCCTAGACTATTCAACATAATTGATACCATATTGTCATCTTTGACCTTGCAATTTATGGAAGCTAAATCATGAGTGATCTTTTTAATTTCAGCCACATAATTGGTTATAGATCTATTGCCTCTCCATACACTATGCAATTTTTTATCTAAGTGAATTTTTTTTGCTTACATTGATGTACCACATATCTTATGAATTATTTCCCAAGCTTCCTTTGATGTGCTAGCCTTCATAATATTTGGGATTAGGCTCTTAGAAATAAATATCAAAATCCAACGCACGACCTTTCTTGATTTTTCTATCCATGTTTTGTATTCCTTTTTCTCTTTTACATTCTGGTTATCTAGAAACTCAGGACACTCCTCCTCTCCATTCACGTATCCCCATAGACCTTTTAGCTTGCAATTTTAGCACTTCTCTACGCTATGGAAATCTTATGGAGAGACCTAAAAAGAATTTGGCAGCATTTCGGCTCTAGATATATGAACCAAAAACGTAATGTTCACAAGTAATCTCAATGGTTTTCCTCTTGTTCTATGAACTCCCTATGTACTTATGTGCTCATTCATGACCTCTAGGAAAAACTTTCAGCAAAGTCTGCTTTGTCTAGAGTGTATATGAGCCTAATCAACTATGATGAATCCACTCTAAAACCCAAACTATAGGTAAAAGCATCAATAACAACACGTAATGTAAGCAAATATTCTCTGACAAGAGTCCACAAAATCATATATTCATCCCGTGATTGATATATGAGGTCTTTGGACTGTCTTCTCTTTGGCCTTCTATCTATATCGCCAAGGTATCTCCATGAGAGGAGAATGCCTCAGTTAAAAACCTCACCATGTCCCTGGGATTTTGTTTAAATTCAAGGTTTTCAGCATGGTAATATAACCTCACCAGGTGCATAAGCTGCCCACATTAAGGACCCGCAAAATGCATACATTCATCTCACAATGTGTGAGTATTGTCCATTTAAGGACCCACAAGAGTATACATACATTGCCTGCCACATGCGATCAAAATGAAAAATTGAAATCAACTATGTACCTGAGATAAAATCCTCACAATTTCATATCAAGCTTCTAATCTGTGTTCCTGCACTCCAATCCGTTTTTTGGCTACCACACTATTTTTGAATCGTAAAGTAAATTCTCTATTCGCCAAGGATTTCAAAAGATTTGACTTTTCATCTTCGATTCATGCAAGCTCGGCATCGATGAGGAGTGCTGCGCTTTCCTTTCGGCAATGATTTCAGTCATATTTCAGTGCTTGATGAAGACATTCTTCTGTTTGAAGCAGAGCTTGCACCAGAAATAATAGAATGGAGAAAAGTGTAAATAATACATTAGGGCAAAAAACGGCCGAAAAGGGGCTGTTTGCTAATGAGAGATTAAGGAAATTGACAAATAGCGTCTTTCCACGTGTACAAGAATATAACATTGCTGTCTCTTTTAACCGTATGGAGAATTTCTTTTTTTAATACAATTTTCTTTCAAAGCCCCGCTAAAGTGATGAAGAGTGTCGTATTCAGTGTACAATTTTTCGGTTTGATGCAAAAAAAGATACTTTTGCACACTACACAAAGCGTATTCTCGAATTTCCAAGAAGGAATTGATTTTTGAAGATACAAAATATTTTTAGGTTCACAAAATATCATGATCATTCAACGACAGGGTTAACATCAAATCAAAAGTTTCCACGTGTACAAAGCCTTTTTTTCTATAAATACTACCAAAATTTGTGAACATCGGTTTCTCGCTTTGAACATTCTTCTTCTCCTAAGTTCAAATGGCTTCTTCTTCTCGTCGTCCTTCCAATCGCGTAACTTCATGTGAGGTCTACAACAGAAGAGAGCATTCTTTGTGGAAACCTCTTTCCGTGAAACTAAATGACTGGGTAACTATGCTTCCTAGCTGTAGAGGTGCCCATAAAGTCAAGCGTGCCAAAAGAGACAACACAAGAAACCATTGGAAGGGACATATTCTCAGTTTCAAATTGAAGAGATGCGGTTGGTTTGCACGAGTACACCATGTGTACACCGCTAAGGATCTTGTTCTAGAAAATCATCTGCAATTCCCTTCGTACTGTAAGTGAAGTTTGACAATGCTCTTCTATCATTCCAATTGATTTTGTATAATGAGACATATGTTTTTGTACTGCAGATATCTTTCCTTCCAATATTGTGGAATGGCAACCTGTTGAATGTTTAACAGGAACATTCAGAGTTCTTCATAAGGAATATGCAGAACTCATGTATGTAGAGAAATCTATTCAATTTTTCAATAGCATACAGTTATTTGTCCATTATGCAGATTATCAAGTGCCGTCAGGGAGGAGTTCTTATGGAATTCTTGTACACGTACCTAGTCCTTGCATCTCTTCATTAGATTGGGATGCTCCTGATCATTCAACAGTTTCAAGTTTTCTCTGCAAAATTAAATTTGACATCCAGAAGGCAATGTCAGCAGGCCGAATTTCGAGAAGGATAAAGATTCAATGGTTTTTGCCTATTCATGTCTTTGTAGCATGCTTTAAAAACATGTTATTACAGAAAACAAAAACAATGTGGTTGAATAGGAGAGTGCCTATTTCAGAGATTGATGATGTTTTAGGTAGGGAATGGGATAGCAAAGAAGTTCAAAAGCTAGGTGACATTATTTTATGTAAAGTTAGTCCCAATTCTCTTTCAATCTCATATCAGATATGTCGACAATCTCTGGTTCTAGGATATGACTATAGAAGGTGGAAAAAAAAGCTTGGACTTTGGATAGCCTTGGACTCAGAGGAGAGCTGTCCAGAATTTGAGTTAGAATTAGTGATTCATCCAGATTTTCAATCAAGGAAAATAATTGTCACTGCAAATTGGAATCTCATAAATGTAAGGGAGCTTCTAGAATACGTTGATGAGGTATCATCTCAGTGTAGATTCTCAATTGATGATGCAATAGTTAACATTAGATCAGAGAAATCATTATCTTGCATAAGCTGCCTGCCACCAAGGGTGATTAAGTTCCAACCTTTAAGATTGTAACAAGTTAACCCTGACATTCTTACATAATGTATCTTCATCTAATAGAAGCTTCTATTGATACTTCGATTGAATTTTCTTGGCAGGATGGTTACAAACAATGTGTGTTAAATTATTAATTTTAAATGTCTTAGATATTTTTTAGGTCCTTAATTTCATATTTCCATTGTTTTTTTTCTGTAGGAGTGAATTGATGACTAAGAAATAATTATACAGGAACTTGCATAAGTTAATTCTAGATGAAGAAGAGATCTAGAATTCAATATCTAATTTCAATTTAATAATTATAGTCTATCAAAGGTGCACATCAGTCTCAGTTAAATAATTTGATTCTATCCAACTTTTCTGTCCTCAAGTAATGCAAGAGAAATTATCATGGTACACATAACAAGTAATATAAGAGAGTGTGGAGAACTTGGTGCAAATTCCAATCCAAGGTTTGGTATTTTAATATTAGAAGAGCATGTCTTAAGGCATGAAGCAGAGGAGACGAGATAAGTGAAGACGACCGATGCAAGCGACTAGTGCAATCTGAAATTGTTGGATGGCCCTTATCGCTTACATCAGTTGTCTTAGCAAACTACCGCGAGAGACTTCAAGAAGTGACCTGGCGTAAAGATTTGACTCACGAGTATAAAAACTAGCAATAGCGATGAAATGGATAATAGGACCGATGCAAGCGATAGGGGCAATCCAAGATTCTAGGATTCCCCGTATCGCTTGTATCGGTCGTGTCCTCTTAATTCTTTAGGTCCTTCTGTAACTTCTCCAATTTAAACACTTTCCAACAGGAATGAAGTAAGAAACCCACAATGCATTCATAATTGTGACATTAATAAACATAATTGGACCATCCAATGAACTTTTGTTTAGCTCTCAAGAGGTTCAATACAACTGTGACCATCTTCCAGATGAAGATTGGCATAACTACATACAATTTGTACATAAATAAATCTTCCAACCTTGGTTGGTTTTACAATTGATTTCAATCTAAGACTCAAAAATTGATTTAACCCTTTCTATCCTTTTTAGAGCCTTGCTTTCTCTGTTGCTTCTGTCCCTTTTTGGAGCTTTCAGCTTGACTCTTTATGTTGTTCCCATGCTTTAGTGGTGAGTGAAGAGGAAGCCCTTTCTTTTTATCTTCAGACTGTTTTTTATCAGGTGGAGGGGGTGGAGGTGAGTCTGGATCATATGGCCAGATTGCATGTTTCATGATACTATTTATTGCTCTCTCTCTGATCAAGATGATCCATGCATCTGGGTAGTCTGATAAATTCAATTCAGGACTGTGGAACCTTCTTTCCAAGAATCTTACAGCATTTGCAATCACTCTCCAGCCACATGATGTTGAGTCTCTTTGCAATGGCACATGAATTTGGCTGTATCCAAATTGCTTTTGTTCATTCATTTTAGCTATTCGTGGAAAATTCTGATCAATATGCATCTTGAGAAGCTTTGCAGCACAGCATTGTAAAGTGAAAATCAGAACGGATAGCATGGCTTTAAAATAGAGAACAACAAAATATATAGTAAGTTACACTTTGTAATTCCCATGCTGTGATGGAAGAGAATTGAGGAAAAGAGCTTGATATGCATTGAAGTCCACAATAATCAAACTCCAATGGCCCCTGTCAATGAGTTGCATGTAAATATACTTTCTTAAATGAAACAAATATGTTTCCAAAATGAAGATGAATACTTACTTTTCAATATATGAGTAAATAACACATTCTACTTCTTCTGTAAAATCCTGTAGAAAGGACTTGGCATCTCCATGTTTATGCAAAAAACACGTTGTCACCAGAGGATCTAAAATAAATACTTTTCTTTGAATCGCTTCCTCACATTGTTGAAGAACAACCCTACAAATCAAGAAATAAAAATGCAGTTAAGGAACTAGGAAATTATGCAAAACAAAAGCATTTTAAGGCCTCTGGATATACCTGAGTGAAATGTTGACCACACTATCTGATATTTCAACATAAAGCTCCCTCAACATTTTGTTGTCTTCAGGTCTAATGTCAAGAAACAATTCATTTTGCCATGGCATTGCAACATTAACTATTACCTACCCATCTCCTTTCTTGAGGAGCTCTTTATTTGCTTTCTATAACTTTTGAATCTGGGTTAAGTTGGCACTTTCCTCTGTAAATAATCCGTGCTTTTTCCTCTCCTCCTCACTATTTGCTGCAGTTCTAGTTTCATGATCATGAGTGACTTGAGCGTTGATCTCTTCAATGACAACTGTTGTTTTGGGTGCTCGAGCTGGAGGTATATTTAAAATATCGAAGAATTTTTTATCGTGGTGATCAATAGGAACGAGAGCTTTATCAAACTTATATCTTATTCTTGAAACAATAACATAATCCTTCGCCATTAGTGTTACCCTATGAGAATGAGCAGCACATAAGTAGGCATCATTCATAAAATCAATAGCAAAGTCCTCTGCAGCTTTTTGCAGGCATAGCAGTGCTTGAGTTTGCCACCTCACATTGACAAAGGATGAGGTCTTCATCAAAGAACAGAGGTTGGCTGAGCTCTGCTTGACAACTCTCATAAATGGAAGTCTTGGGATCAACAATCCCACAGACTTTTGAGCTCTTCTAATTTCCCTCAAGGACTTTACATGGTACTTGACCCTTTTTTTTGAAGGCTTGTCTGGCACATTGGCTTGAACCTTGTAGGAATTTTGCTCCTGGACATTTTCCCCTTGGGCATTTTTGTCCTGACCCTCAGGGTACAACTTTCTTGCTGTCTTTTTGGTTCTAGCCATACTCTGCAAAAAATCAGTCTTTAGGCAAGGAATTAGGAAAAGTGGAATATTACTCTCAAAAAACTATGATCACTGACTCTTTCCACTGTCAAAACTTACTCTCAAAAAGCTATGATCAATGACTCTTTCCACTATCAGAGGCACGACCGATGCAAACGATAACAGTCATCCGGAAATGCGCGGATGTCCTTGATCGCTTGCATCGGTCGTCTTTAAATTAATCATCAAATATCAATAAATAATATCTTACAATTCAAAATACTCAATTATCACTAAGAGAAAGATAATTGGAAAACTATAATCAATGACTCTTTCCACTATCAGAGGCACGATCGATGCAAGCGATAGCAGTCCTCCGGAAATGCCCGGATGTCCCTGATCGCTTGCATCGGTCGTCTTCAAATTTATCATCAAATATCAATGAAATATATCTTACAATTCAAAATACTCAATTATCACTAAGAAAAAGATAATTGAAAAACTATAATGAATGACTCTTTCCACTATCAAAGGCACGACCGATGCAAGCGATAGCAGTCATCCGGAAATGCTCGGATGTCCCTGATCGCTTGCATCGGTGGTCTTTAAATTTATCATCAAATATCAATAAAATATATCTTACAATGAAAAATACTCAATTACCACTAAGAAAACGATAATTGGAAAACTATAATCAATGACTCGTTCCACTGTAAGAGACACGACCGATCCAAGCGATAAGAGTTATCCGTAAATGCCCGGACGTCCCTCATCGCTTGCATCGGTCGTCCCTGAATTCATCATCATATTTCAATAAATAGTAGTTAAAATAAAGGTAACAATGCATTATACTCAAGCATAGCAAAGGAAACCAAAATTTGCAAGCTATGAACAAGGACTCGATGATATTAAAAAACATGACCAATCCAAGCGATTAGGGTTATCCAAAAATCTCGGACGTCCCTAATCGCTTGCATCGGTCGTGTCCACATTACCTTATGTAGAGAGCGCTCTCTATAGAAATTGTGAAGTAGCCTAAAAACGTGGTGGCAATGGAACCTCGACGCTTGGAAAGTGTTGACACAAAAAAATTAAGGAAATGAATAAGGAAGCTTAAATAGGTCCCAAAACTGAGTTGATCATTGTGCCACGTGGCATGCCCCGATTGGTCCACGTTAGATACCCGTTGCGAATTCCAACATCTTTTGCCATGTGGCATGATTTGATTGATCCACGTCATCTATCCGTTGCATCGGGGAATGTACACTTTACCACGTGGCACTCTGTGATTGGTCCACCTCATTCGACTGTTTCTTCCCTCCTCGCCTATAGAAAGCTACTTCCTTCACAAACTCAAACTTTCAACCTTCACAGAACTTGTGTCACTAGAGACACGACCGATCCAAGCGATAAGAGTCATCCGTAAATGCCCGGATGTCACTCATCGCTTGCATCGGTCGTCCCTGAATTCATCATCATATTTCAATAAATAGAAGTTAAAATAAAGGTAACAATGTGTTATACTCGAGCAACACAAAAGAAACCAAAATTTGCAAGGTATGATCAAGGACTCGATGCTATTTAAAAACATGACCGATCCAAGCGATGAGGGTTATCCAAAAATCTCGGATGTCCCTAATCGCTTGCATCGGTCGTGTCCACATTACCTTACGGAGAGAGCGCTCTCTATAGAAATTGTGAAGCAGCCAAAAAACTTGGTGGCGATGGAACCTCCACGCTTGGCAAGTGTTGACAAAAAGAAATGAAGCAAATGAATGGGGAAGCTTAAATAGGTCCCAAAACTGAGTTGACCATTGTGCCACGTGGCATGCCCTGATTGGTCCACGTCAGATACATGTTGCGAATTCCAACGTCTTTTGCCACGTGGCATTATTTGATTGATCCATGTCATCTATCCGTTGCATCGGGCAACGTACACTTTGCCACGTGGCACTCTGTGATTGGTCCACCTCATTCGACCGTTTCTTCCCTCCTCGCCCATAAATACCTATTTCTTCACAAACTCAAACTTTCAACCTTCAGAGAATTTGTCTCACCTACATGTGTATTTTTCTTTCGTCGTCGACACGACCAATACAAGCGATTTTCGCCGTTTGACCTACGTTGACTCGCTCTAGTCGCTTGCATCGGTTGTGTTCTCCTAATAGACATACAGGAGAAGCTGCAGCTTAGATGGAGGGAATGAATGAGATCCTTAGTGTCTCTCCATCAGAGAAACTTCTTGATTTCATGGTTCAAGAGGGTTTAAGTGTAGATTATTTTCTTGATGTAATGATCATATTCAACCCTAAAATTCATTTTGAAAAACTCTTAGAGAACTCGAAAAGTTTTCTTAAGGATGAGTGGAAGATTTTCTTGGGGTTGGTCAATGGGAGGATCCTTTATATTTCTCAAAAAACCTATGTCCATCCTCACATCTTTGGGAAGGATCCAATAGATAGGGCTAAAATCACAAGAAAATGCAAAAGGATATCCCCTTTGCCAGGGAAGCTTGATTTATGCCCAGAGCATGAAAAGGACTGCTGCTTGCTCCCTTTAAACATTGCTTTCTTGATATGGCTTGATCATATCTCAGTTGAAAGGGAGGAAAATGTTCATGATGAAGACGAGCCTTGCTTAGAGCTGACACTTGAGGCTAGCTCAAAAACTATGAAAGGTGTCATGGAGATTGTTGAGGAGATCAATCTCCAAGCAGAAGAAGAGCAGGTCAAAGATTTTGATGTGGCCACTTTTAAAGCAGAGACTGCAATAAGGGAGCCAACTGAAGAAGTTCAACTGTCTGAGAAGTCCCTACTTCTCCCAAATCTACCTTTTTACTTTATCTCTGGGAAAGACTTCATACCTCTATTTTACGTTCAGGAACTTTTCAATCTAAGGGAGGACTACTGTCTTGCAGCTATAGCTGAGGCAGAAGAAGTTGCAAGGAGATTCATCAATAAGAAAGGAGAAAGAAGAGAGGAATTTTTGCGTCTTCATTTGGATTTGTCTAATGAAGAATTCAAAGATTCATCACAAGCTCTTTCAAAATGCTTTGAGAAAGCTATCTTAGAGAAGCCAAAACTTGCTGATGAAGAGTTTGATGAGCATCAGAAGCAACTTGGAATATACTCGTTTGGATGCGGCTATTCATTCTTGGATGTCGCTGGGGACAAAGGAACAATTTGTATTGACTCAAAAGAGCTCATTGAGGAGGAAGATGAGGTCAAGGTATGTTGTTTGATATATTCTATCAATTAAAGTTTTTGTCCGAGATCTCCATTTTTAAGTGAGAAAATGAACACGACCGATGCAAGCGATACAACCTAACGGATAATCTCCGTTGGGCCTTATCGCTTGTATCGGTCGTGTTCGGACTTGAAGAGGAAGATGAGGTCAAGTATGTAGTAAAATATATTCTCATGATTTAAAGGCAAAGGAGATGAGATGGGCTTGATGCAAAATCTCTATCTTGTGTCAGTTTGTCCAAGTTCTCCATTAGAAGTGTCAGAAGTCGATCACGACTGATGCAAGCGACAAGGCCCATCAGATATTTTCCGTCGGGCCTCATCGCTTGCATCGGTCGTGTTTGGACTTGAGGAAGATGACCTCTAGGTATACAGTTAACTATATTCTCAAGAACTTTAGGTTAAGGATATGTGATGGGACCAATGCAAAATCTCTTTCTTATATCAGATTTTTCCAAGTTCTCCATTCGAAGTGTCAGAAATGGATCATGACCGATGCAAGCGATTAGGCCCATCCGATATTTTTCGCTGGGCCTTATCGCTTGTATCGGTCGTGTCTAGGAGTTGCATGCAGCAATGATAATACATGTCTTGCTTGTGGGAATTCCCCTCATTTATCAAACATTAGATGTTTCTAGGCAGTTTGCAAATAGATATTGATGACGACCGATGCAAGCGATAACGACTGTCTGAATTTCTCTGAAGACCCTTATCGCTTGCATCAGTCGTGTCTCTTGCTTTTCTTTCTAATAGTTTCAAGTTACTTCACATGTTTCCTAAAGTGTGCTTGCACTTCATCTAACCATGTTTTTCATTTTTATCACAGCTAACTTTATTGGATGAAGACAATTACCTTGGCAGGGGCAAGGGAACAAGAAAAGCCTTAGAAGAGAAAGGAAAAGCAAAGGTGGATATTCATTCTATTATCCACTATCTTCCAAAGTTGAACCCAGACACATTTTGTGTTATTCACAAGCACTATAGTGAGGAGCCAGACTTTGCAATGTTCTGCTTGAGGACTCTATCAAAATACATGAGTTTTACTCCAATACCCTTTAATGCTTTCAGAGTTTTAGTGCTTGAAAGAGCAACTGCATTCAGAATTTTTGGATATGCCCCAGGACTCAATGCTTCAAGGGCAGGGTACTTTCTTTGTTATTCAAGCTATGCAATGGATGCAGGGGTGTCAGATTTAAAAAGCATTGCTGGATACAGGAAAAAAGAGTTCCTGAGATATAGAGGTGATTTGCCAGAGCCAAGCTCTTTAAAAAGGCTCAAGGAATGACTTGATTTTTTCAAATTCTATATCTCAACAAATGTACATATACAGAAATTGCCCAATGTGATATAAGTCATTGCAAATTTTTTTGGTGTAATTGTTATTGATTCTCTGGTCAAAGTCATCTGATGGTAGTAGACATATTTCTTTTCAAAGCATAATACATCATGAAATGTACATACATGACATCTTTTATTTCTCAAAGAAATAAAAGACATTGCAAATATTAAAGCTCTATTTGAAATGTGGTCTTTTTCAGTTTGTGATATTGATACATGATTTGTCTCGAGATAGCCATATCCTTCTGATTATATTTGGCATGAGGTCCTTTGTAATTGTCTTCTAAACAACCAATCAAAAAGCTCTCTGAAGGCATTGCTCTTTGTTACTGCTCCTCCTTTCCTTGTACACCTAAAGAAGCTTGTCCTTGCTTGATAATGAGATTTTTCCATGCCTTGGGTGTTCCACATGGCAAGTGGTTCTTTTTCTGCAAAGAATGCACCATGCACAAGAAGAATATGCTGGAAAGCAGAAGAATTTCATTAGATCTTTATTTCAATTAAAAATAAATAAATTGAATAAAATATCTTTGGAGCTCACCAAGTAGTATATTATGTCTTTGGCACCCCATGCCTCTATGATAGTTTCTATAAGCTCTGTGGTCGCCTTTCTGAAATCTGTCACATAACTTTTTGATGTTACCTGCTGCCTCATGATCTTTAAAAGCTTATCTAGTTTGACCCACACCTCCATTCTCTTTTTTGCTATTTTTGGTTTGCTTTTTACATTAGTCGTGACCTCACAAAATGTTTTCCATGAATTCCACATGGCATTAAGTTGTTTGCCATCATGGTTGCTGAAGAATCTCCTTGCTTTTGCACCTCCCATTGAGACATCCTGTAAAACATTACCTGTATTTTGTGAAAGCTTTGGATCTTTTCTTAGATGAACATCACCACCATGAAACCCCATTTCTGAAAGAAGACATTCACATTTTTTTATGCATTCATCTGCAAGAGTTGTAGGCTTGATAGAATATGCATAATCCAACTGAAGACGGACCAACTTATCAATGATTCTTAACTCTGCATGTAGTGTACATATGTGTACATTTGTCAATGCTATTGGAAGTATGGGATCCCAAACCATTGAAGAAGATGAGTAGTTACGAAGAATAACATTTTGTCTAGAAGGAGCCTCTTCACCCTCAGCTCTAGCAATCCATCCATTTGTGCCTGGGCTTTGCATGCAGTACAAGCAAGGGTATTTAGAATTTGCTCCCCCACTTATACCAAACATGCATTTGAGTGTCTTTAGGTCTCCACTCAAATGCCACTCAACTGGAAAGTTTCCGTAGTCTTTGACATTCAACAATTCTCCTGCATGATGCCCTTGGATAACATTTGGAATGTTTGTCTGTGAGAATAACCATTTAAGTGTTTTATGGCTCTCAGATGGAACTTGAGCACAACCAACCCACCATAACTCCATTTTTTATTGTACTTTGAGAGATGGAGTATCCAATTTCCCAAGGCTATAGTCCAAAGCTTTGTTCATCGATGCAATGCTTATTCTCTCCATCTTTTGATGTTTTTTAAGCTCAGCTTCATCAAGTTTGATTACAAATTTCAATAGACCAGAACATTCATGCTCTTTGATATTATAGAACTGAACCATGTATGTTTGAAGTTTTATAACATCTATCCATATGTTGTTAAATGCATTGTAAGTGAAATGTAACTTTTGTTTTCCTACTTCGTAAGGCATGTTACCGTGAATATGTTTATATTCACCAAATACTGATGTGATCTTCTTATTCAAGCAGAGCCGAAACTTTCCTACATGCTGCGGTCTAGGCAATCCAAAACTTCTAACTTTGCTAAATTTTAAAAATTCACACCAAACTTTTGAAATTGCTCTATAACCTTTCATACTCACTCCGACACTATCACAAATATTTTGAATTTGAGATGGTTCTAGTAAAAGATTCATTTCTGTCATGAGTTTTTGAAAAACAAAGCGTTTCAAGCATGTATTTTCATTTAGTTTCAATAGTCTTAAAACATCATTTTGACTCAAAATTTCATTACAAAAATGTATGCGCTCAAAACTGCTCAACATATTGAAACCTAGCACATTTGTCACATGATCTCTAACAATTTTCATTCTTTTCTTTTTCTGGCCAGAATTTTGAGTCAAATCTAAAAAAGGTTCACTACAAGACAAAGGGGGGCGTAGCGACGCCCCCGAATCGGGAAAAAAACGAAAACCATCGCTTATGCGACGAAACCGTCGCATAAACGACGGTAAAAATTTCGGATTTTTTTTTTTGGCGGAGCCTCGTCGCATAAGCGACGATAGCGTCGCATAAGCGAGGATAGCGTGGCATAAGCGACGCTAGACCAGAAGCGTCGCTAGTAGCGTCGCAGGTTAGTGACGCACTTAACGACGATGGCAAACTGCAGAGCGTCGCATATGCGACGCTCTGGAATGTAAAAAAAAAAATTCAATTCTCCCGGCACATTTGTGCCGGGCCTTGAACGCGAGGAAGAACACAAAGACCGAGAGAGAGAGAGAGAGAGAGAGAGAGAGAGAGAGAGAGAGAGAGAGAGAGAGAGAGAGAGAGACATACAGCGCGCGAGAGGGAGAGAGAGAAGCGAGACATACACAAGGTATGCGCACACACACACTCACACACACACATATGTACACACACATATACACGCATAGACACACACACACATACGCAGACACACACACACATACACACAAATACACACATAGACACACATACACAAGACGCGTACACACATACACAAACATAGACGCTCACACACATACATACACATATACACTCACAGACACATACACACATAATGATGCATCCACACACATACACATGCATACACACATAGATACACATATACACACACACACATATGCATACACACACACATAGAGAGACATACACACACATACACATACATGCATACACATACACACATAAACACATACACACACATAGACACATACACACATAAACACATACACACTCATAGGTACACACACATACACATAGACACACACACATATAGGATATACACACACATGCACACATAGACACATACACATGCATACACACACATACACATGCATACACACATACAGACACATATACACACACATACACACACATATATGCATACACACACATAGAGAGACATACACACATAAACACATACATGCATACATTTGCATACATAATGCATATGCATATGCATATAATGTACATACATACTTACATGCATACATAATGCACATGCATAGATACATACACACACACACAGATACATACACACATAGACACATACACACACATGAACACATACATACTCATAGATACACACACATACACACACAGACACACATACACATAGACGCGCAGACACATACACACATAGACGCTCACACACATACACACACATATACACACAGACACATACACACATAATGATGCATCCACACACATACACATGCATACACACATAGACACATATACACACACACACACACACATATGCATACACACACACACATAGAGAGACATACACACACATACACATACATGCATACACATACACACATAAACACATACACACACATAGACACATACACACATAAACACATACACACTCATAGGTACACACACATACACATAGACACACACACATATAGTATATACACACACATGCACACATAGACACATACACACATACACATGCATACACACATACAGACACATATACACACACATACACACACATATATGCATACACACACATAGAGAGACATACACACATAAACACATACATGCATACATTTGCATACATAATGCATATGCATATGCATATAATGTACATACATACTTACATGCATACATAATGCACATGCATAGATACATACACACACACAGATACATACACACATAGACACATACACAGACATGAACACATACATACTCATAGATACACACACATACACATAGACACACACACATACACACACATACACACACATACACACACATACACACATAATGATGCATACAAACACATACACATGCATACACACATACAGACACATGTACACACACATACACACATAATGATGCATACACACACATACATATGCATACACACATACAGACACATGTACACACACATTCACACACACATTCACACACACATTCACACACATTCACACACATATACATACATGCATACATATTGCATATGCATATGCATACATACATACTTACATGCATATGCATACACACACACATATGCATACATACATACTTACATGCACACATACACACATAGACACATACACACATAATTATGCATACACACACATACATATGCATACACACACATATGCATACATACATGCATACACATACACACACATAGATACATACATACACATAAATACATACACACTCATAGACACACACACATACACATAGACACACACACATATACACACACATACACACATAGACACATGCACACGTAATGATGCATACACACATACACATGCATACATAGACACACATAATAATGCATACACACACATACATATGCATACACACACATGCATACAAACATATACACACATATACACACACACATGCATACACACATATACACACACATATACACATATACACATACACATGCATACACACACACATGCATACACACATACAAACACATATACACACACACATACACACATAGATACATACACACGTAATGATGCATACACACATACACATGCATACATAGACACACATAATAATGCATACACACACATACATATGCATACACATACATATGCATACATACATGCATACACATACACACTTAGACACATAGACACACTTAGATACATACATACACACTCATAAACACACACACATACACATAGACACACACACATATACACACACATACACACATAGACACATGCACATGCAATGATGCATACACACGTACAAATGCATACATAGACACACATAATGATGCATACACACACATACATATGCATACACACACATGCATACACATACACACATAGATACATACACACACGTAGATACATACATATACATAAACACATACACACTCATAGACACACACACACATACACATAGACAACACACACATATACCTACACACATACACACATAATGATGCATACACACACATACACATGCATGCACACACATACACATGCATACACACACATACACGTATATATATATTGATTTCTAACCATTTTGTTTTATATGTTAGGTATTATGGATCCCAGTAAAGAGAGAAAGGTGAAACTCACTCTCATAAAAAGTCTTATGAGAGCAAGAGTTCCATCAGATACTCTAGGGGCCATAATGCGGGACTACGCAGAGATGTCCGATGAGGAGCTGGATTATACGATCCAGATGCTTACGCGATCAGACGAGGGCTCTTCTGCGGATCCACATGCAGGAAGAGAGCTATCTGCTCATAGGTATGTTTTTTTTCATAAATTTTTTTAATGATATTATAGCACATATTTTTATTTATTTCTATCTATCTATTTTTAGGACACCTATACCACCTCAAGCACGTGATAGCAGAGGAGAGTTGCCTATGAGGACATGCATAGGCACCTTAGGACTAGAGTGCGACATAGAGCCGGAGGGGAACATTGTGTACATAGGGAATGGATTGGAGTTCAAGAGAAGAATGCGGGCACTATGCGACTCTTACCTGCGCTTTATCCACTTACCATGGAAGTAAGTAAAAGTTTTACATATAAATTGAAATGTATATCTTATGTTTTATTTACGTTATGTTTTTTATTTTTGTAGTGAGCATGATGAGAGGGATAAAAAGTACGTGCTTAGTTCAGTTGAGACAGAATTTGGGACAGGATGGTCCCTTAAGTGGTGTTTAAAAGAGATGCGGACACTTATGGCTCATCGTCGTGACAATGCACGGTATTTATGTATATGAGAGAGAGACAGAGAGACCAGTGTTGCATACGCAACGCGTTGCGAACGTTCGCAGCTTTCGCAACGCAACTCCACGTTGCGTACACGTTCGCAACGCGTTGCTAATCTTTCAAAAAAAAAAAATTTCCCAAAAGTCCAAAAATGGTCCACAAGGGTCTTTTAAGTCTTAACTTACAACTTATGAACAAAAAAGTTGTTGATCAAGGAAGAAAGACCAATACCTCAAGGTGGAAAAGAGAAGTGCATATATATATATATATATATATATATATATATGTGTGTGTGTGGTTATGTAATATGTATGTATGTATGTACTAACTATATGTGTAATCTATGATGTATATTCCTATTTTTGTATGTTTACCCAAAGATATGTTTATTTATTTAGCTATGTATGTATGTACGTATGTATGTATCTATATATGTATCTATGTATGTATGATGTCATTCCTAAAATCTATTACTCTATGTTTACTGAAAGGCATGTATATTAACTTATATATGTATCTAATATACATGTTTCTATTTTTGTAGTATGTATGTATGCATGTGTATCATGTATGTATACATCTATGTGTTGTGTATAAATGTAATATGTATATACTATGTGTATATATACATAAAAATGTGTGTATTACATTACACGTATGTATGTAGTATATATTTACTGCTATGTATGTAATATAATATAATCCATGTATGTATGTATGTGTGTGTGTATATATGTATGTATGTATCTATGTATCTATCTATATATATATATATATATATATATATATATATATATATATATATATATATATATATATATATATATATATATATATATATATATATATATATATATATATACACACACATATACATATAAAAAAATCTAAAATAAAAATTGATTTGTACGCAACTTTATCGCAACTTGGGGTTCGCAACTTGAACCCGTTGCTAACGCGTTAGCAACCCGTTGCCTACGACGTTGCCATCCCGTTGCTAACAACTATGAGAGAGACAGAGAGCACTATTCTCGATATTAGGGTTTTGAAATCCCTAATTTAAAAACTCTAATTCAACCTTTTAGCCATATGTTTGAAGTATATGTACACCTCCGACGTCCTACTAGAGAGATGTCTCTCCTCCCAACCTTATGCCTCTATATATAGCTACTCGAATCAACGAGGATCATGATTCATAATATATGTAAAGATATATACACATCATGTAGATAGGATACATAAATATAAAATGGAGTAGATATATTATGCTTCACACATACATGCCTAAATGCACACATAAATATATATATACATACTAACATATTTACGTGTACATATTTACACATACATGTACATGCCTACATGCACACATAAACATATATATACATGCATACATATTTACATGTACATATTTACACATAGACATATATACATATATACATGTACACAATTATAAACACTTGCATATATTACGTACATGAATACATGTATACATATATCACACACATGCAAACACATACATATACATGAAATACATATATATGCATACTAATATATGTATACATATAATACACATGAATACACACACAGATGCATACATACATGATAAAAATTTACTCCTCGAAGATAAAGCTATATATAAAATAATTACGCATACCCCCGAGCTTCATGTTCTAACTTAGAAGAACATGATTTCATCTCTCTAGTAGGATTCATCGTTATTCAAGTTAATAAAAAAAACCTATTATCTGATATCCATTCAGAAGCTTCAAGTTACTATCTAATCTGCTCATATGTTTTCATTATTGCCATCATTTTGGTAAGACATCAATATAGTCTCATCTTCATTATCCTTATTGATTCCATTTATTTCTTCTATTGTTAAATCTATGTTCTCATGAATCACATCATCTATTGGTGGATTAATATCTATTTCTGGTAATTCCTCTTCCTCATTAGTAGAATCAGCATGTAGAGAATTATCCTCTTCATCAAAAAGATTAGTATCATTATCATGTATAATGAGTCTAATTTCTATTCTAGATGTTGATGTATCAGTATCTGATGCTGAATCATCAAGAGGACTTTCTTCAATCTCTCTAACAATAAACTGTTCAAACAATGACCTACCTCTAGGTTGCACATGAATGACTTGCCACCAAGGATGAGCATCTGGGTTTTTATAAAAAAATGCTTGTTCAATATGCCTAGGAAGAATATATGGTTCTTTAGTAGATCGCATTACCTTGGAAGAATCAATTGCCCAAAACCTAGATAATTCCTTTCTTATTGTAGAATTACTACCTTTATACTCCGCTTGATACCAGTCAACCTTCAAAATGACCTATCAAAATATATAACAACAAAAACGTCCCATTATTAGGTGCTTAAAAAAATAACTAACTCTAAAAAAAATATATAAACTTTTTTCTACCTGTTTGAATGTACGAAATGAAATTTCGTAGATACCAACAATAGTTCCTACGTAACCAAGTTCGCTATCTATAAGGTTCGTGTCTTTTGAGCTAGCACGGGATAGTTGCTTGAAACAAGCAACAATACTAGAATCCTCTGTTTTTCGTAAAGAATCAATGGATTTGATTCTAATATGTTGTCCAAAAGCCCACATATTAGTGAACATTCGAGCCTGCAAAATAAATTCAATTAGTAAATAGAAACTAACATACATATATGAAAAAAATAAAATATATATTATAATAAAATTACCTTTTGTTCACAACCTATCATTAACTCTCTTTGCTCATCTGAGATTTCTTCATTATTTGCGTTGGCACGTTGCAAACCACTATATAGCCAATCCGTGAAAGAAGGTATATCTGTAATCTCATTATTATCGAGATTACGTCTAGATCTTTTGTTTTTTCGCCTTTTACTTTGGAGACTTTGAAGTTCCTCGTACTCGCTAACGAATGCTTGCATGCATTCGCTATTATATGCTACAAAAGTAGAAACATCATTTTTTTCTTGAAATGTAAATAAGAATGGAACCCCCTTACCTGATAATACCTCATCTGTTTTTTTTTATGGTTTTATACATGGTTTTTAAATAAAAAAATTTGATTTTATACATGGTTTTTAAATAAAAAAATGACATTAATATATATAGAAAATACATACCCAAGCATTATCACGTTGACTAGGTGATGGTGCATGCTCAAAAGTACCATACTCTGCCTCATGTTCAATACATTCCAATCGTGGTCTTCGATACGTGCCATAACAAGAGTTACACCAACATATAATATGCTCTTGATAGTAAAATTCATCATAATTCCTATCGGAGGACACATGTGAAGTCGTTGCATGGGTAGGAGGTGGTGGAGTATCCTCTGATTGATCAGAATCTGCACATCATAAGAAACATAAAAAAAAATATAAGTTATGTATCCATCAAATATAGTTAAAATTAAATATTTCATATACTTACAGTATAAAGTCGTTGCACGATGAGGAGACGGTGGTGGAGTTCCATCTGATTGATCAGAATCTACAAATAATGGTATTTGATATTAATAATTTGATTATCTACATAAATAAAAAATTCACATATACATATTTACACACACACATATTCACATATACACATTTATACATACACAGATATTCACATATACACAACACATATTATTGTGGGATAAATGCATGTATTTTGTATGAATGAGTGTATATGCATGCATGTGTGTGTACGTATATATGTGGATATGTATATGTGTGTTTATGTTATATGTATGTATATGTGTATATATATACATATATGCATGCGTATATGTTTGCATGTATATGTGTATGTGGGTATGTGTATGTGTATGTGTATGTGTATATGTGTGTATATATGTGTATGTATTCTAATTTTTTTTCTGTTTGAGATTAAATTAACAGGAGATATTGTATGGTCGAAAAAAATAAGAGGCGAGCTAACATACCACCTGAGTCATGGCAATTTTTTCGTAGACAGCTACGTCTTCAGGAGTCATTTCCTCAGTAGAAGGTACACAAATTAATAGTTTATATTTATAATTTTTAGATATTTTAGTAATTTTTTAATTTAATTTATGTATTTTTTTCCTTGAATAAACAGGCTACTGCAAAGAAGAGAGTGGAGTCGGGCCACACATCGCACTTAGGCCAAATGGGCCATAATGGTTTTGTAGCTACGTTTGTAAGTATATGTGTTATTGTGAGTATATTTTTTATTTTAGTTAAAATGCAAGCAACTAATGTTTTTTATTTGTTTCATTGCAGCGAAAGGATTATGGCCGATATCCTACGAAACACGAGATCGAGTATGCTACACATTTTGGATATCGGCGTTTGAGCGAGTATATACAAGATCATCCTGATGCCTTTGTGAGTATTTTTAAATTTTATATAATTATTTTGTTGTTATGAATGTTTTAATTATTTTATTGATTTATGTTTGTTATATGTAATACAAGAGTATTATGGGGAGACAAATATGGATGAGGTGGAGAGACAGACACAGGAGGGACGATCTCGATCGTCATAGGGTGATCATGAGGATGAGGATGAGGAAGATCAGGATGATCATGATATTGCTGATGATGATGATGATCATGATGATGATGATTAGGATTTTAGACGTTGATTATGACATTGGATTATATGTATTTACATTGATATATACATATATTTATCTATATATTTTTCATTTCAGTCATGTTTTGAATTGTGTGTATGGTATTAAGTAATGAAGAGTTTTGTTCTATTGATTGTTATTATTGTTTATATTAAGCATGTGTTTTAATACTTTAGTTATATAATTCATTCATATGTATGTACCTAAGTGTATATGTATGTGTGTGTATATGTATGTATGTGCATGTGTATGTGTGTGTATATGTATGTATGTGCATGTGCATGTATAAGTGTATATGTGTGTATGAGTATGTGCATGTGCATGTGTATGTGTGTATATGTATATGCATGTATATGTATAACTCTATGTGTATGTGTGTGTATGTGCATGTATATGTGTATATGTGCATGTGTATGTGTGCGTATATGTATGTATATGCATGTGCATGTATAAGTGTATATGTATGTATCAATATGTGCATGTTCTTGTGTATGTGTGTGTATATGTATAACTCTATGTGTATGTGTGTGTATGTGCATGTATATGTGTATATGTAGGTATATGCATGTGTGTGTGCTTCTTCATCATGTATAAGTGTTTGAGTGCATATCAATAAGTGTGAGTATGGTATGTAATGAAAATAACACAATTCAAATGATCTACAAATAATAGAAATTGTACTTACAATTGTGATCCATAGTTTTTGCTTGGTTAGCTTCTTGAATAACCTCCAATAAAGAGAGAGAAGAGAGAGATAGAGAGAGAGAGAGAGAGAGAGATCTAGAGAGAGAGAGAGATCTAGAGAGAGAGAGAGTGAGATCTAGAGAGAGAGATCTAGAGAGAGAGAGATCTAGAGAGAGAGAGAGAAAATTCAAAGAGAGAAAGATGTAGAAAGAGAGAAACAAAGACAGAGGAAGACAATAACAGAGAGCTTAAGCAAAACAACAATTCTGCATATACTTGCTTCAGCTCGTAAGCGCAGCGCAATTGCGAACCTTGGAGAGCTCTTCGATCGGATGCGTGAAAATGCCGATTGCAGAGCCTCCAAAGTTTTAATTTTTGTCCGTCAACAGATCGTCGTATAAGCGATGCAACGCGTCGTCGTATAAGCGACATTTGCTTAGCGTCACGTATACGACGGTCTGCACCGTCGCTTATACGACAGTGTGGACTGTCGCATAATGGACCGTCACATAATGGACCGTCGCTTATGGACCGTCGCTTATGCGATGCTAAAAAGCGTCGCTTAAGCGACGCAAAAAAGCGTCGCTTAAGCGACGCCTTTGACAAGCGTCGTTTAAGCGACGTTAGGCAAATACCGTCACAAATACCGTCGTTTTTTGCGTCGTATAATCGACGGTCCGCGCTCGACGGTAATTCCGGCGCAAGTTGCAATTTTATAGCGACGAAATTCTGTCGCGTTAACCATCGCTACACGCCCGTATTCCTTGTAGTGGTTTTACTCGTTTTGACCGCATTCTCGAACCTATAGGAGTTTCTTTCCTTTTTTTAAAAGACTCTAACTGAGAAGATAAAGTGGATAATTTGTTTTCTAGCTCCCTCATATGTAAATTCTTCTGGTGTAGTGTGTTTTGTAAATAGTTTATGTATTGTACATAATTCCTTGAAATATCCCAGAGCCTTGAACAATAGCCTCGTAAACCATCCGCACCATCTCCCACAAATCTAATCAGATCATGAAGATTATGAAAAGGGGGGTACCTTCCAGTTTGTGGATCAATTGGATAAACAAATCCATCTGTCCATATGTCGATCTGTTTCTTGCCTTCCTCTCGCAATCCATCCCACTTCAAGAGGATGAAGAGCCCTTCCAAATACTTTTCTTGTCGTCGCATACTCCTGACTAACTGCAATGTTGATATGGAACTTTTTACAATGATTTCGATTGTTTGAAAGCTCAGCGAGAGTATTTGGGTTAACGTTCTCCATGGTCTGCTATGAAAAATGACCGGCAAGTGTCTAAAATGACGTGAAAGGGAGAAACAGGCTTGCTATGAAAAGTAGAGAAAAAAAGCGCAAAACGTCATCAGCACACATTATATAGGTCCGTGAACAAGAGGAAAATTCAACTTTTGAGGCGTAAGATATCACACAAACTTTGAGGCGTAAGATATCACACAAACTTTTCATGATTATATGATACGAGTTTCCATCTCTTCAAAATTTGCATAAGATACGTTTTAAATGAACTTACACGGAATTTCTTAAAGGATTTGAAAACTTTAATCCCGATTAAGCACAACTAATTGAAATCCTTACACGGCCTTTTTTGGGCCATTTTTTGCCCTAATGAGGAAGCTTTCTTCATCGTAGTAAGAGTGGAGAACTCTTGGAATCCTCAGCATCCACACATTGCATCACCAAAGAGAGCACTCGTCTTTTCGAGTATGTGGCCTTCCATGATCACTCCAGAATTATCTGCATTGCCATTCTTTGCAAGAGCTTCCACGTAGATAATTCCATCAGCAGTCTGTGCAAACCGAATGCCAAGTGGTTTCTCAAGCGTGAGCATGTACTCGTTCAAAGTAATCTTATAAGTGTTTCCTGCTGTAATCTCCTCAAATGAGAGAGTGCGCACGGGCGTTAAAAAATCCAACTTGCGGTTCCTCCTAGTTTTGATGATCTTTAATTAAAAATGAAAATGAGCAAGCGGGAGCCATGAAAGAGGTCTTGCAATGGACGCATTTGAATTTCACAGTTTTATTTTGAGTTTATAAAATCTTGGTATGGATGCACACTGCTCATTTAAGGTAGTTAGAGTAATATAAACATGGGTTGAGAGGATATGGATCTTCTTGTACAATATTTCATGGTTTACATCCTCTTTCCATCGTTTGCGGGTCATGAGAACGTCCCGTAAGTGGGATTATTCTGAGTCCTATTTTCTACATAACCCATCGTTTATACAAGTTAAATACTTTCACATGACTACATACTTTTTTCAATCAATTGTTTTTCTTGGAGAAAAGATGAACCTTTATGTGCATAGGTTTTTACGTTCCTTTCTCTCTCTCTCTCTCTTTGTGAGGATATTAGGTCTCTCTTGTTTCGGTTAGTCATGATCTAGTTTCCCATCACATTCCTTGTTGTTCTTGTTTCAGAAAAAAAACTACTATGAAACCTCCTATGTCTCAAGTTATCAGCACATAATAGGCACATCTAAGCACAATCCTTTTCGTTATTTACGATCAGCTATGTTCAAGTACGAAAATTGGAATTGAAGACAAGTAAACTCGTTAGTAATTTTGAGTTTGTGTATTCGTAATCCGTATTTCCACCCGTAAACGTTTGGTTTTCTATACTACCACAACGTGAAACTTTGATTTTATTAATCCTTGACATTCAACTGTCTAAGCATGTTCATAAGCATTGATTGAAGTCACATTCTTTGAGTTCAACGTTATGGATCGGATTTTATTTTGTTCATTGATTGATGACTCAATTTCATTTATTTTGTGCACACACATTCATATTAAAGCAATTCACATTCTGGTATGCTGATCCATTGAAGTTTCTGACACTGGCATGCTTAGCACCCCTATAGCTAGTAGTGGGTGCCGCTTGTTGGCTATCCGAACAAATGAAAATAAGGTAGAAAGCATCTAGCTTAAACTAGGAGGTTCTTCCTTCATTGCAAGAACATACAATGGCAGCCAATAGTTGTGAGGAATTTCTATTAAGTCATGCAGAACACGTTGATGACACATGATCGAAAGTCTCAAAACTAAATTCTCAATTTCGAATCTGTCCTCAAATCAAGTTAGGTACACTTTTTGGTTAGTAATCAGCGACTTCACTGGAAATTGGCACATGAACTCTTACGGTTCAATTTATTGCATTAAGGCTCCTCAACGACCCTTAGATGAGAGTTTAGAGAAGTCCTCAATGAACCTTAGATGAGAGCTTAGATAAGTCCTCAACGAACCTTAGATGAGAGCTTAGATAAGTCCTCAACGAACCTTAGATAAGTCTTCAACGAACCTTAGATTACAGCTTCGTTTCTAACATGATGTTTTGAAATCCATTCATACAAGCAGTGATATCGTGCCCATGTTAGATGGAAGGAAAACTATTATTTTTAGTATTTCAAGTGAAATGTACAAGGCTCTTTATACAATTATGGAGCATTGATAATAGACGTTATGTTGGTTTGGTATTGAAAATGGAAATCGTTTTGTATTGATAACGGATCCATAGAAGATATTTTTTACTTCTTACGTTTGATGCATGTGAATTGTACTCCTGTATTTTGAGCATAGAGAAACTTTACATGGATGACCACTTCTGATTTGATGTCAATATGGGTTGAGAGGATGTGGATCTACTTTTTGGTTAGTAATCAACGACTTCATTGGAAATTGGCAAATGAAATTTGACGGTTCAAGTTATTGCATTAAGGCTCCGTCAGATAAGTCCTCAACGAACCTTAGATTAGAGCTTCGTTTCTAACATGATGTTTTGAACTCCATTCATACAAGCAGTGATATTGTGCCTATGTTAGATGGAAGGGAAACTGCTAATTTTAGTGTTTCAACTGAAATGTACAAGGCTCTTTATACAATTATGGAGCATTGATAATAAAAGTTTTGATGGTTCGTATTAAAAATGGAACTGGTTTTGTATTGAAAATGGATCCACGAAAGATATTTTCTACTTCTTTCGTTTGATGCGTGTGAATTGTACTCATCAATTTTCAGGATAGAGAAACTTTATATGGGTGACCACTTCTGATTTGATGTCAATATGGGTTTAGTGTTAGTGAAAGTATACAAGCCTTCACATTTGGCTTAGCATGAAATACATTATGTGGAAACATTTGATGGATCATGTGAATCCTAGCTTATAACCTTTTGATTATTCATCACTATAAAAGGTTTTAACCTTGAGATAATCTTGTAAATCCATTTATCTCGTGGGGTTAGGATAACTATGAGCCACGAATCAAATTAGATGGAATAACTCCTAAATTATTGGAAGTGACCTTTTTTTAGATGGTCCCAAGTTTGAATTCAAATTCAAACTTCGAAGAAACTCTTATAAAAGCCTTTGTAAAAACTCACAACTTAGTGGCCTCATTGACAGTACGTTTTTTGATCATTTTGTAGTACCTAAGTGACTTACATCATAGCTCACTTAGACTACCATCATTCGCCATCATGACAATTCCAATGATCTTGTACAATCATGTTTATAATACATATGTGACATTGATCATCTATGTCTACTTCTCTGCTATGACTACTCAAAAGAGTGAACTTTCTCTGGTCATATCTCACTGATATGTCAACCACTTGGCATGATATATAGCTTTTTGGAGCCCACTTGAAGTCTACCTTATGTTATCAATCTTTCAAAGCATTTGGTTAAGCCATCTAGGAGAAATTGTCCTCTAAGTGCTCACTGCTCATCTATTGGTTAGTCCCTAAAAAGTCAAGGTAAGCTTTGGATTGCTAAATTGATTTCCAAGAAACTACTTTATCTTTTTTTATGATTCCATGTGTAATCATTAGCTATCTAAGCTATTTGAATTCCCTCATAAGGAATTTCATCAATTGCTACTATACTGTGAGTAGTGAGCAAAAGAAGTCTATTTTGAATTAGTCTATTTTGATTCAATTGTTTCAAGAATCAAATCCAAAGTACATAGGTACTTTTTCGTGTCATTTTCTAGATAAAAGGGTCTACTACATTATTCTGAAGTGTAGTAGGTTAGGTACACTTTTTGGTTAGTAATCATCGACTTCATTGGAAATTGGCAGATGAACTCTGACGGCTCACTTTATTGCATTAAGGCTCCTCAACGAACCTTAGATGAGAGCTTAGATAAGTCCTCAACGAACCTTAGATGAGAGCTTAGATAAGTCCTCAACGAACCTTAGATGAGAGCTTAGATAGGTCCTCAACGAACCTTAGATGAGAGCTTAGATAAGTCCTCAACGAACCTTAGATGAGAGCTTAGATAAGTCCTCAACGAACCTTAGATAAGTCCTCAACAAACCTTAGATTAAAGCTTTGTTTCTAACATGATGTTTTGAACTCTATTCATACAAGCAGTGATATCATGCCCATGTTAGATGGAAGGGAAACTGCTATTTTTAGTATTTCAAGTGAAATGTACAAGGCTCTTTATACAATTGTGGAGCATTGATAATAAACGTTATGTTGGTTTGGTATTGAAAATGGAAATCGTTTTGTATTGATAACGGATCCATAGAAGATATTTTCTACTTCTTATGTTTGATGCATGTAAATTGTACTCATGTATTTTGAGCAGAGAGAAACTTTACATGGGTGACCACTTCTGATTTGATGACAATATGGGTTGAGAGGATGTTGATCTACTTTTTGGTTAGTAATCAACGACTTCATTGGAAATTGGCAGATGAAATTTGACAGTTCAAGTTATTGCATCAAGGCTCCGTCAGATAAGTCCTCAACGAACCTTAGATTAGAGCTTCGTTTCTAACATGATGTTTTGAACTCCATTCATACAAGCAGTGATATCGTGCCTATGTTAGGTGGAAGGGAAACTACTAATTTTAGTGTTTCAAGTGAAATGTACAAGGCTCTTTATACAATTATGGAGCATTGATAGTAAAAGTTCTGTTGGTTTCGTATTGAAAATGGAAATGGTTTTTTATTGAAAATGGATCCATAGAAGATATTTTCTACTTCTTACGTTTGATGCGTGTGAATTGTACTCATGAATTTTGAGCATAGAGAAACTTTATATGGGTGACCACTTCTGATTTGATGTCAATCTGAGTTGAGTGTTGGTGAAAATATACAAGCCTTCAGATTTGGCTTAGCATGAAATACACCGTTTCCATTATTTTTTTGACAAGTTTGACAAGAATATTTATCCATCATGGTCCTTGAGGATGAAAACCTATCTACAAGGAAGGAGTCTCTATGGATACATAACAGGACATGAGGAGATGGCCATATTCATAAGCAAAGGTCAACCTATAGGAGAGGAGCTAGAAAGACTCAACTCATGGTGTGCCAAACATGCTTTAGCTAGGTCATATCTACTTAACTCTATGTCGGACTTCCTTCTTCCTCACATTAGGAATTGCAAAACTTCTGAAGAGACTTGGGATACTTATCTTCATATTTTTCTTCCAATACAAGAGCTAGAAAAAATCAATTGCAGATTGAGTGTAGCACTCAAAGGAAGCAACCGAAGAAAATGTTTTAGATTATGCAAGCAAAGTAAAGGATGTGGCTGATCAATTGGCAAGGAGAGGAGAGGCGATTGAAGAAGAGCAAATATTGAGAAAAATAATCAATGGCATCAAGGCACATGACATTTGGGAAGCTTTCACAACTGCTATGGACCTTTACATGGATATGCGAACCATCAAGAGGTAACAATTCTTCTGCCCTCGATATAGATAAAGGAAAGTCTAAGGATAAAGAAAAGATGAAGAAAGTTGAAGATGAAGGTACTAATTCTCAAGCTAGCTATGCAGGGAGAGGTGGGAACTCAAGAGGAAGGGGCAAAGGAGGTAAGCAAGGTAGAGGGAGACGTTTCAACTCTTCCCCATGCAATATATGTGGATTATCTAATGACACAACAAATGAGTGCTATAGAAACTTCAAGAACCACACAGGAAGAGGATTCCAAAGAGTTAGCTACTCACAATCAAGAGGAAGATTCAATGATAATCTAGGATGCAACCATGGCTACAACAACAATTATCAAGGAGGATACAAATCAAGAAAATATTTCAATAACTATATAGAGGATCAAGAGGATTCTCTTATCATTATGAACATGACTTCAAAACAAGGTATGAATGATAAGCACCTCTTTTATATTGAATCAGATTGTTCAAACCATGTAGCAGGCAATGTAGGTCCCCTTTGTGATCTTGACGAGCCCAAGGGAAAGCACCAAGTGCAGACATGTGATGATACTAAGCATTTTCATGAGTGTTGGAGAGATAGTTGAAAATGGTTTTGAGGTTAGGTTCAATAAATTTTGGAGCTCTTGTGGAGGACCCCCAACAAGGATTCAAAACAATAGCAAAGGGAGAGAAAACATGTAGATTTTTTACATTTGCGCTTCAGGACACTAGAAACATTGCACTTTATAATTATAAGGATCAAACCTTGTCTGAGTTAGACATATGGCACAAAAGATTAGGACACATTGGTGAGAGAACATTGAGGCAGATATATAGAGATCAATGTGTACTTTGGATACCTAATGTATCCAAGCAATATATGATCTATAAATATGGTGCATGTCACTTTGGTAAATCATAGATGTTAGCATTTACAAAGAAAGGCTATATGCATGAGCATTATGGGGAACTTGTCCACACAGATCTGTGGGGACCAAGCAAGGTTCCTTCAATTTCAAGGCTTACGACTAAGGCGGCGACCAAGGCATAGACCTTGGCATACCTTGTCATCCGAGTCACCGAAGTCACCGTTGGCGCCGTTGGCTGTGCGCGAGGGAGGACCTCAACGATCAAGGAATATAGAGGTTCCCGGTACTTCCCGGGAGGTCACCCATCCCAGTACTGTTCCCCCCAGAGCTCGCTTAACCGCGGCAATCTCTTGCCACTAAGCTACACTCTTGTGGTGTTTGAAGAAGGGGAAAGACTAAGGTTGGCATTACCTTGAACAAGTTTTGGTCCCTCAAAGCTTCATTTTTGCTTTTAAAGCCTATTTCTGAAGCAATTTTGGGGTGTTTTTGGAGCCATTTTGGAGTACTTTCGCACGTAGTTCTCTTCACACAGGTCCAAGAACATCAAGAAGAGTGTTCCTTGTACTTCTCAGACAATAAATATCAACCTTTGGGGCTGTATTTTCAGCCACACTACTACAGGTTCCTGACTAATTGCAATGTTGATATGGAACTTTTTACAATGATTTCGATTGTTTGAAAGCTCAGCGAGAGTATTTGGGTTAACGTTCTCCATGGTCTGCTATGAAAAATGACCGGCAAGTGTCTAAAATGACGTGAAAGGGAGAAACAGGCTTGCTATGAAAAGTAGAGAAAAAAAGCGCAAAACGTCATCAGCACATATTATATAGGTCCGTGAACAAGAGGAAAATTCAACTTTTGAGGCGTAAGATATCACACAAACTTTGAGGCGTAAGATATCACACAAACTTTTCATGATTATATGATACGAGTTTCTCTCTCTTCAAAATTTGCATAAGATACGTTTTAAATGAACTTACACGGAATTTCTTAAAGGATTTGAAAACTTTAATCCCGATTAAGCACAACTAATTGAAATCCTTACACGGCCCTTTTTGGGCCGTTTTTCGCCCTAATGAGGAAGCTTTCTTCATCGTAGTAAGAGCGGAGAACTCTTGGAATCCTCAGCATCCACACATTGCATCACCAAAGAGAGCACTCGTCTTTTCCAGTACGTGGCCTTCCATGATCACTCCAGAATTATCTGCATTGCCATTCTTTGCAAGAGCTTCCACGTAGATAATTCCATCAGCAGTCTGTGCAAACCGAATGCCAAGTGGTTTCTCAAGCGTGAGCATGTACTCGTTCAAAGTAATCTTATAAGTGTTTCCTGCTGTAATCTCCTCAAATGAGAGAGTGCGCACGGGCGTTAAAAAATCCAACTTGCGATTCCTCCTAGTTTTGATGATCTTTAATTAAAAATGAAAATGAGCAAGCGGGAGCCATGAAAGAGGTCTTGCACAAGACGCATTTGAATTTCACAGTTTTATTTTGAGGTTATAAAATCTTGGTATGGATGCACACTGCTCATTTAAGGTAGTTAGAGTAATATAAACATGGGTTGAGAGGATATGGATCTTCTTGTACAATATTTCATGGTTTACATCCTCTTTCCATCGTTTGCGGGTCATGAGAACGTCCCGTAAGTGGGATTATTCTGAGTCCTATTTTCTACATAACCCATCGTTTATACAAGTTAAATACTTTCACATGACTACATACTTTTTTCAATCAATTGTTTTTCTTGGAGAAAAGATGAACCTTTATGTGCATAGGTTTTTACGTTCCTTTCTCTCTCTCTCTCTCTTTGTGAGGATATTAGGTCTCTCTTGTTTCGGTTAGTCATGATCTAGTTTCCCATCACATTCCTTGTTGTTCTTGTTTCAGAAAAAAAACTACTATGAAACCTCCTATGTCTCAAGTTATCAGCACATAATAGGCACATCTAAGCACAATCCTTTTCGTTATTTACGATCAGCTATGTTCAAGTACGAAAATTGGAATTGGAGACAAGTAAACTCGTTAGTAATTTTGAGTTTGTGTATTCGTAATCCGTATTTCCCCCCGTAAACGTTTGGTTTTCTATACTACCACAACGTGAAACTTTGATTTTATTAATCCTTGACATTCAACTGTCTAAGTATGTTCATAAGCATTGATTGAAGTCACATTCTTTGAGCTCAACGTTATGGATCGGATTTTATTTTGTTCATTGATTGATGACTCAATTTCATTTATTTTGTGCACACACATTCATATTAAAGCAATTCACATTCTGGTATGCTGATCCATTGAAGTTTCTGACACTGGCATGCTTAGCACCCCTATAGCTAGTAGTGGGTGCCGCTTGTTGGCTATCCGAACAAATGAAAATAAGGTAGAAAGCATCTAGCTTAAACTAGGAGGTTCTTCCTTCATTGCAAGAACATACAATGGCAGCCAATAGTTGTGAGGAATTTCTATTAAGTCATGCAGAACACGTTGATTACACATGATCGAAAGTCTCAAAAGTAAATTCTCAATTTCGAATCTGTCCTCAAATCAAGTTAGGTACACTTTTTGGTTAGTAATCAGCGACTTCACTGGAAATTGACACATGAACTCTTACGGTTCAATTTATTGCATTAAGGCTCCTCAACAACCCTTAGATGAGAGTTTAGATAAGTCCTCAATGAACCTTAGATGAGAGCTTAGATAAGTCCTCAACGAACCTTAGATGAGAGCTTAGATAAGTCCTCAACGAACCTTAGATAAGTCCTCAACGAACCTTAGATTACAGCTTCGTTTCTAACATGATGTTTTGAACTCCATTCATACAAGGAGTGATATCATGCCCATGTTAGATGGAAGGAAAACTATTCTTTTTAGTATTTCAAGTGAAATGTACAAGGCTCTTTATACAATTATGGAGCATTGATAATAGACGTTATGTTGGTTTGGTATTGAAAATGGAAATGGTTTTGTATTGATAACGGATCCATAGAAGATATTTTTTACTTCTTACGTTTGATGCATGTGAATTGTACTCCTGTATTTTGAGCATAGAGAAACTTTACATGGATGACCACTTCTGATTTGATGTCAATATGGGTTGAGAGGATGTGGATCTACTTTTTGGTTAGTAATCAACGACTTCATTGGAAATTGGCAAATGAAATTTGACGGTTCAAGTTATTGCATTAAGGCTCCGTCAAATAAGTCCTCAACGAGCCTTAGATTAGAGCTTCGTTTCTAACATGATGTTTTGAACTCCATTCATACAAGCAGTGATATTGTGCCTATGTTAGATGGAAGGGAAACTGCTAATTTTAGTGTTTCAACTGAAATGTACAAGGCTCTTTATACAATTATGGAGCATTGATAATAAATGTTTTGATGGTTCGTATTAAAAATGGAACTGGTTTTGTATTGAAAATGGATCCACGAAATATATTTTCTACTTCTTTCGTTTGATGCGTGTGAATTGTACTCATCAATTTTGAGGATAGAGAAACTTTATATGGGTGACCACTTCTGATTTGATGTCAATATGGGTTTAGTGTTAGTGAAAATATACAAGCCTTCACATTTGGCTTAGCATGAAATACATTATGTGGAAACATTTGATGGATCATGTGAATCCTAGCTTATAACCTTTTGAGTATTCATCACTATAAAAGGTTTTAACCTTGAGATAATCTTGTAAATCCATTTATCTCGTGGAGTTAGGATAACTATGAGCCACGAATCAAATTAGATGGAATAACTCCTAAATTATTGGAAGTCACCTTTTTTTAGATGGTCCCAAGTTTGAATTCAAATTCAAACTTCGAAGAAACTCTTATAAAAGCCTTTGTAAAAACTCACAACTTAGTGGCCTCATTGACAGTACGTCTTTTGATCATTTTGTAGTACCTAAGTGACTTACATCATAGCTCACTTAGACTACCATCATTCGGCATCATGACAATTCCAATGATCTTGTACAATCATGTTTATAATACATATGTGACATTGATCATCTATGTCTACTTCTCTGCTATGACTACTCAAAAGAGTGAACTTTCTCTGGTCATATCTCACTGATATGTCAACCACTTGGCATGATATATAGCTTTTTGGAGCCCACTTGAAGTCTACCTTATGTTATCAATCTTTCAAAGCATTTGGTTAAGCCATCTAGGAGAAATTGTCCTCTAAGTGCTCACTGCTCATCTATTGGTTAGTCCCTAAAAAGTCAAGGTAAGCTTTGGATTGCTAAATTGATTTCCAAGAAACTACTTTATCTTTTTTTATGATTCCATGTGTAATCATTAGCTATCTAAGCTATTTGAATTCCCTCATAAGGAATTTCATCAATTGCTACTATACTGTGAGCAGTGAGCAAAAGAAGTCTATTTTGAATTAGTCTATTTTGATTCAATTGTTTCAAGAATCAAATCCAAAGTACATAGGTACTTTTTCGTGTCATTTTCTAGATAAAAGGGTCTACTACATTATTCTGAAGTGTAGTAGGTTAGGTACACTTTTTGGTTAGTAATCATCGACTTCATTGGAAATTGGCAGATGAACTCTGACGGTTCACTTTATTGCATTAAGGCTCCTCAACGAACCTTAGATGAGAGCTTAGATAAGTCCTCAACGAACCTTAGATGAGAGCTTAGATAAGTCCTCAACGAACCTTAGATGAGAGCTTAGATAGGTCCTCAACGAACCTTAGATGAGAGCTTAGATAAGTCCTCAACGAACCTTAGATGAGAGCTTAGATAAGTCCTCAACGAACCTTAGATAAGTCCTCAACGAACCTTAGATTAGAGCTTTGTTTCTAACATGATGTTTTGAACTCTATTCATACAAGCAGTGATATCATGCCCATGTTAGATGGAAGGGAAACTACTATTTTTAGTATTTCAAGTGAAATGTACAAGGCTCTTTATACAATTGTGGAGCATTGATAATAAACGTTATGTTGGTTTGGTATTGAAAATGGAAATGGTTTTGTATTGATAATGGATCCATAGAAGATATTTTCTACTTCTTATGTTTGATGCATGTAAATTGTACTCATGTATTTTGAGCATAGAGAAACTTTACATGGGTGACCACTTCTGATTTGATGACAATATGGGTTGAGAGGATGTTGATCTACTTTTTGGTTAGTAACCAACGACTTCATTTGAAATTGGCAGATGAAATTTGGCAGTTCAAGTTATTGCATCAAGGCTTCGTCAGATAAGTCCTCAACGAACCTTAGATTAGAGCTTCGTTTCTAACATGATGTTTTGAACTCCATTCATACAAGCAGTGATATCGTGCCTATGTTAGGTGGAAGAGAAACTGCTGATTTTAGTGTTTCAAGTGAAATGTACAAGGCTCTTTATACAATTATGGAGCATTGATAGTAAAAGTTCTGTTGGTTTCGTATTGAAAATGGAATTGGTTTTTTATTGAAAATGGATCCATAGAAGATATTTTCTACTTCTTATGTTTGATGCGTGTGAATTGTACTCATGAATTTTGAGCGTAGAGAAACTTTATATGGGTGACCACTTCTGATTTGATGTCAATATGAGTTGAGTGTTGGTGAAAATATACAAGCCTTCAGATTTGGCTTAGCATGAAATACACTGTTTCCATTATTTTATTGACAAGTTTGACAAGAATATTTATCCATCATGGTCCTTGAGGATGAAAACCTATCTACAAGGAAGGAGTCTCTATGGATACATAACAGGACATGAGGAGATGGCCATATTCATAAGCAGAGGTCAACCTATAGGAGAGGAGCTAGAAAGACTCAACTCATGGTGTGCCAAACATGCTTTAGCTAGGTCATATCTACTTAACTCTATGTCTGACTTCCTTCTTCCTCACATTAGGAATTGCAAAACTTCTGAAGAGACTTGGGATACTTATCTTCATATTTTTCTTCCAATACAAGAGCTAGAAAAAATCAATTGCGGATTGAGTGTAGCACTCAAAGGAAGCAACCAAAGAAAATGTTTTAGATTATGCAAGCAAAGTAAAGGATGTGGCTGATCAATTGGCAAGGAGAGGAGAGGCGATTGAAGAAGAGAAAATATTGAGAAAAATAATCAATGGCATCAAGGCACATGACATTTGGGAAGCTTTGACAACTGCTATGGACCTTTACATGGATATGCGATCCATCAAGAGGTAACAATTCTTCTGCCCTCGATATAGATAAAGGAAAGTCTAAGGATAAAGAAAAGATCAAGAAAGTTGAAGATGAAGGTACTAATTCTCAAGCTAGCTATGCAGGGAGAGGTGGGAACTCAAGAGGAAGGGGCAAAGGAGGTAAGCAAGGTAGAGGGAGACGTTTCAACTCTTCTCCATGCAATATATGTGGATTGTCTAATGACACAACAAATGAGTGCTATAGAAACTTCAAGAACCACACAGGAAGAGGATTCCAAAGAGTTAGGTACTCACAATCAAGAGGAAGATTCAATGATAATCTAGGATGCAACCATGGCTACAACAACAATTATCAAGGAGGATACAAATCAAGAAAATATTTCAATAACTATATAGAGGATCAAGAGGATTCTCTTATCATTATGAACATGACTTCAAAACAAGGTATGAATGATAAGCACCTCTTTTATATTGAATCAGATTGTTCAAACCATGTAGCAGGCAATGTAGGTCCCCTTTGTGATCTTGAGGAGCCCAAGGGAAAGCACCAAGTGCAGACATGTGATGATACTAAGCATTTTCATGAGTGTTGGAGAGATAGTTGAAAATGGTTTTGAGGTTAGGTTCAATAAATTTTGGAGCTCTTGTGGAGGACCCCCAACAAGGATTCAAAACAATAGCAAAGGGAGAGAAAACATGTAGATTTTTTACATTTGAGCTTGAGGACACTAGAAACATTGCACTTTATAATTATAAGGATCAAACCTTGTCTGAGTTAGACATATGGCACAAAAGATTAGGACACATTGGTGAGAGAACATTGAAGCAGATATATAGAGATCAATGTGTACTTTGGATACCTAATGTATCCAAGCAATATATTATCTATAAATATGGTGAATGTCACTTTGGTAAATCATAGATGTTAGCATTTACAAAGAAAGGCTATATGCATGAGGATTATGGGGAACTTGTCCACACAGATCTGTGGGGACCAAGCAAGGTTCCTTCAATTTCAGGTTTAAGGTACTATGTGTCATTTATTGATCATTTGAGTAGGTGGAAGACTCGTGGAATATCTTGTAATTCATGAAACATAAGGCTGAAGTGTTTAGTTGCGTCAAGCAGTATCTTACACTTGTGGAGAATCAAACAGGAAAAAGTCTAAAGAGGATATGGTCAGATGGAGGAGGTGAGTACTTCTCCAATGAATTTGATGCATTTTTCGAGGACAGAGGAATCAAGAGGGAGATCACTACTAGACGTACCCGTGAACAAAATGGAGTAGCAGAGAGGAGGATCACATTGATTGTGGAAGCAGCTAGATTAAAGCTAAATGAAAAAAGGTTGCCAAATTACTTATGGGTAGAGAGTGCTTCTTCTGCCACTTATCTTATTAACATGTTACCTTCTAAATCCCATTGATGGAATTAACCCCCTATGAGGCATGGCATGGGAGACCATCACTTGAACATTTCAAAATATTTGGTTGTGTTGCTTATGTGCATGTTCCATTCAGATCATAGCTAAGTTAGAACCTTAGGCAAAGAAATCTATCTTCATAGGGCATGATATAAATAAAAAAGGATACATGTTTTATAATCCATCCAACAAAGGATTTATGGTTAGTAGAGGTGTGTTTGATGAGAATGATTCTTGGTTTGAAAGTGAATGCAAGAAGGTCAAATTGCTATATGACTTGAAAGAAGAATTTCCAAGCCTCACAAGGAGGAGCCAAGCACAATCAAAGACAACAAATCAAATGATGAGGACACCATCAACTTGGAAGAGTTCAAAGCATGGAAATCAAAAGGCAAGGTCAAAATGAAGAGTTTGGAGGACATACCTAAGTCATCCAACCAAGCATTAAGGAAATCACAAAGAGAGAGTAAGAAGCCAATCAGATATGGGTATGATACTTCATTAATTACTAAGCATTCCATTTATCTTGCTAAGGATTCATCACTTGAAGAACCTTCTTCATATGAAGAAGCAAGTACCAAAGTAGAATGGAAGGAGGCTATGGATGAAGAAATAGAAGCCCTCGAAGAGAATCACACTTGGGAGCTCATACCCAAGAAGGCATCAATGAAGGTACTTAGTTCTAGGTTGATTTACAAAATCAAAAGGAACTCAGCTGGATCCATAAACAATTATAAAGCTATACTTGTGGCTAAGGATTTTGCACAAACCCAAGGAGCAGATTATGAAGAGACTTTAACTAATAGCTAAGATGCCAACGATTAGAGGTAAGTGTAGCTCCATCTAGAAACTCGAATATGTATCAACTAGATTTAAAAAATGCTTTTCTCAATGGGTAGATTTCAGAGGAGGTTTACATGGCTCAACCTCCTAGCTATGAAGACCCAAGCAAGGTAAATCATGTATGCAAATTGAAGAAAGCTCTTTAAGGTTTGAAGCAAGCACCTAGGGCATGAAGCCATAGTTAACAACCTATCTTCAAGACCAAGGAGAGTAATTCAAAAATGACCTATTTATGTGTATATGTTGATGACATCATTCTTACAGGTAGTGATGCTAATGGTATCAAACAAATAAGAAACCAGATGATGCAAGAGTTTAAGATTAGTGACCTAGGGTTTCTAAAGTATTTTCTTGGACTTGAGCTAGTATACACTAGTTCTAATATCTAGATCACTCAAAGGAAATATGTGCGGGACATAATGAAGAAGTTGCACTTGGAGAATGCAAAAGTATCTAGCACCCCTATGTAGGTAAATCATAAGTTGAGTGCTCATGAAGGTGATTTGCTTGAAGACATTGTAGGTTATCAAAGCATTGTTGGAAGTCTAAAGTATGCAACATTAACAAGGATTGACATATGTTATAGAGTAAGTGTTCTGAGTCAGTTGATGCATAAACCTAGAGCACCTTACTCTAAATTTGCTAAAAGAATCTTAAAGTATCTCAAAGGTACTCAAAATCAAGGACTTTACTTCGCATACACATCATATTTGGATATAAAGTTGTACTCAGATGCAGATTGCGCAGGATGTAAGGATGACAAAAGAAGTACTTCAAGATTTCAACAGAGACTTAATATATGGGATTAGCAAATGCTACACAAGAAGCTATTTGGATTAGATTGCTCTATATAGGTCTGGGACTTCACACTAATTCACCTATGATATTTGGCGATAACACCAACTCTTTGCATCTTGTAGCCAATCCAATTTATCATGCAAGAGCCAAGCATATAGAAGTGCACTATCACTATGCTAGAGAGAAACTCTTGAGAAGGAGATTCAAATAAGCATATGTATCTACAAATATGCAATGTGCGGACTTGTTAACCAAGCTTTGTAGGTTCAAAACCATGATTGGATTACAAGATATTCATGAACACTAATGAAGCAATGCAAGCCAAGATGTTTGGCTTGAGGGGGAGTTGTTGGTGCAAATATACAACCCTTCACATTTGGCTTAGCATCAAAGACATTATGTAGAAACATTTTATGGATCATGTGAATCCCAGCTTGTAACCGTTTGATCATTCACCATTGTAAAAGGTTTTACCATTGAGAGAATCTTGTAAATCAATATATCTCCTAGATTTAGGAGAAGTATGAGCTACAAATAACATTTGATGGACTAACTCCTAAATTATTGGAAGTCACCTTTGTTTTAAATGGAGCCAAGTTTGAATTCAAATTCAAACTTGGAAGAAACTCTTATAAAAGCCTTTGTAAAAACTCGCAACTTAGTGGCCTCATTGACAATACTTTTCTCGATCATTCTATAGTAGCTTAGTTACTTACATGATAGGTCACTAAGACTACCATCATTTGGCATCATTACAATGCCAATGATCTTGTTCAATCATGTTTTATAATACATATATCACATGGATCATCTCTGTCTACTTCTCTGTTATGACTACTCAAAATATTGAACTTTCTCTCATCGTATCTCAGTGATCCCTCAACCATTTTGCATGATCTATATCTTGTTAGAACCAACTTGAAGTCAAATTTATGTTGTTAAAATTTCAAAGCATTTGGTTCAGCCATCTGGGCGAAATTGGTGCCAAAGTGCTCACTGGTCATCTACTACTTAGTCCCTAGGGGTAAGCTTTGGATTGGTAAATTGATTTCTCAGAGCATAGATTATCTTTCTTGATGATTCCACTTGTAATCATTAGCTATCGAAGCTAGTTGAAATCGCCCAAAAGGAATTTCATCAATTGTTATTGTACTGTGAGCACTGAGCAATGAAACTAGCTATTCATGAAGTAGCTAAAGAGCTGATACAAAGACCAGGGATTACAAAAATTAGACTAGGGATTGCAAAAATCAAACTAGGCAAGGAAATAACAAAGATTACACTAGGGAATTAAGTAGGTATGCCTGGCTCTCAAACCACACTAGACCCCATGTTGAAGAATGAGCCACATAAAAAAAGAGGGCTTGATGTTGTAGGGGAGGTTCCAAAGACTCATGAATCTGTGTCTCTATTGAGTAGAGTTTCATGTTAGGCTCCATGTAGAATTCAATTTGTGTAGTATCAGAGAGATGGTGCCTCATTGCTACGTATATATCCTCATCATGTCTTGAGGGACTTCCTTCAGGTTGATAGACTTCCTCTGATTAGTAGTAGTAAGTCTTCTCACCAGCATGCCTTTATGCTCAAGCACGACCTGCAAACAGCCAATAAACACATTAAATACTTCAGAAAGATACTCATTGAATAAAATCTACCCTCCATCAGTAATACCTTTGCAAGATGAGAACCCCTTCTTGCAACATTTATGTTGCTTAATCCTCGAGGAACCATTATCCCACACAGATATCTAGCCACACCATATCTCTCTTTTGCATAAAGGAAAATAAAAAAACAGGAAAAACTTAGGGTTAGGGGAACAATCCACTTTCACACTCATCCAAGATTTCCAAAACCTGCAAGAAATAGATCTACGAACAGGGGTGTAGTTATGGGAAGAAACAAGAATGTCCCACAAACTATGATCTTTCTAGGCTTTGTACTGAGTTAAGTGAAATTTATCCAAATTTATTTTTATAAGGCTAGCCCAAAAGTCTCAGGATTCAATAGCTTTAAATATCTATTTGGCAGAGAGGTTAGTGGCCATTTTAATTTGGTAGAAAATTCCTAAGCCTCCCTCCTTCTTGGGAAGACGGTAGATTTTCCACGCCACTTAAGGAATTTTGTTGTGATGTAGACTTCCTCCCCACATAAACCTCTTGGAAAGATCAAAGACTTGGTTAATGTCTTTTTGTTTGGCATCCTGCAAGAGAAAAAGTAGACCAGAGTGGGTAGTAAGTAGTGATTCAGGACAAAAACTTTGTGGGAGATAGTGGGCTCGCAAGCATACCAGTGAAAAAGCTTATTCCTTAATTTACCTAGCATCCATTTCCACCTTTGGTTTAGGGAGACTTGAAAGCCCATAGGGATACCTAACAATCTAAAGATTTCTCCATCTTTATTGATTTCACACCCTACATCAGAAATGGAGTAGGGCACCACATTGGATGAGGCTTTGAAAGCAGTCTTCTTGTGGTTCATAAGAGATCCATTGCCTAGACAGAATGTGTTAAGACATTCCAAGACATAATCAACATACTTAGGCACAACTTTGAAAAGGATATTAGTGCCATCAGCAAATGCCTAAAGGTAAAGCTAGTTGTCCAAGCCCGCTGTGGAAATTCCTTCAATTTTCTTTTGACTAAGAGCATCTTTCAACAACCATCCAAGGGCATTACTAGCTATGGCAAACAGGAGGGGGGACAGGGGGAAGCCTTGTCTGATGGATCTCTTAAGTCTAAAGTGAGGAGATAGGGAACCATTAATAGAAACCCTAGAATGGGCATTGCCAAAAAGTGTGTTCATAGCTCTAATGAAGAGTTTTCCCATACGTATGTCCTGAGGATATTGGAGAACATAATCCCATTCAATCCTATCGTATGCTTTGTCAAAGTCTGTGTTGAAGAAGTAGAAAGATTGACTGGACTCTTGGGCATACTCCATATCCTCCCATAAAGAAATGATAGCATCAATGATGTATCTTCCTTTGATGAAGCCTTTTTGTTGAGGGAGGATAATGTCTTTCATATGAGGGCTAAGTCTCCTAGCTAAAGAGGAAGCAATTATTTTGTATATGGAAGTCAAACAAATAATGGGTCTCCAGTTGTTCAGGTCCTCTTTGGGTATCCCCTTATGTATCAGTTTAAGTACCCCAATGTTGATTTCAATAGGATGAGAGCCTTTCCTAACAGCTTCTTTGCACACCTAGAGAATGAAGGGAGTCAGAAAGTCATCAAGAGCAATGAAAAACGCACTTGGAAGACCATCAATACCAAGAGATTTGTAGGGTTTCAATTTACCTATGGTTTCATTAATCTCACCCGCACTGCGTGGCACGTCCAGCAAGGCAGCCAGGGGGTGAGCTAATTTTTTTTTCTCTTTAGAGCAATCGAGGCTCTAGCTGCACGGATATCCTCCCCCCACTTGGGACAACTAGAGAAAACATTAATAGAGAAGTGGGTGGCCTCGTGCAAGTTATCCTCAACATTGATAGCAAAACCACAAGACTTTTTCATCAACAACGGAATAAAATCCTAACTCTTCTTCCATTTAACCAAAGAAGACATGGGTTTGTTGGGACGATCCAGGTTCCTTGCCCAAAATTCTCTTGAAGCGGAAAGAATGGTGCTAGCCTCAAGGTATTCTTCGTACTTCAATCTCTCGTGGAGGCATAAAGCCCTATCCAAGTAGGTGGGATCTTTGGAGGTGAGAATTTTTTCGAAATCCTAGACGTTTCGAATTCCTTATTTGCATTGTTTACCGTCACCTCTGCTCATCTACGTGATACCATTTTATTTTCAGTCCTCATTGCTTATTTGAGTGAGAGAGAAGAAGGAAATTGATACCCCTTGGTCTCATGATGGGGCAGAATTTTGATAGAATCATAACATGGAAGAAGTTTATTAAATAAGAAATTAACTCTGGAAACTTCTAAAGTATATGCCTGTGATATCCGAAACAGAGCGACAAGCTTAATAAACGAACAATTGTGCAAGCGAGAATAAGGAGACCCAAATGAAGAAGTAATGGCGGACACTATCCAAAGCCTGCCAAAAGACGATGCCCTGACCCTGAAAAGTGGGGATATAGAGAGTCATCAAGGTAAGTGCAACCACATGGGGAAATTTCAGTGAAGTGAAGCTCATCTATTAAGTGTATATGGTTGGGGATATCATAGTGCCAAAGAAATGTGAAGTGACATAAACGACACAGAACACTTGAGCAAGAACTTGACTTAAATAAGAGCTCCTCTATCAAGTTTTGATTGTACATAGGCTAAGCGGAGAAAAAGGACAATACACATAATTAAAAGGAACCAATGAGCATATTGGACAACTTGCACAAAGAGCCTAAACGGAAGCAAAGAAGCACGTGCATGCTTTTTGGGTTACCCGATTAGGCTTTTGGTTCACTGAACGTACCCTTGATAGCGTATGGATCCAGTGAGCGGAGAAGAGCACATTGATGATGATCACTCTCCTGATTTGGACATAATTCGTATTTCACATATTTCAGGGTTGTATATTTTGACCGTCAACCATGCCCTTCAATTTTTAACGTTATCTGAACATAGCATTTATATTTCACATTTTTTATGTAATTTTGAATTTCACATGTTTTTTATGTAATTATTTTAAGGTCTATTAGAACTTATGGCCTCCTAAGGTCTAAAATGATCAAAACGGGCAATACCGCCATCAAAAATCTAACCGCCCTCCCCCCAAGACACAATTGAAAAGATTGATTCGCAAAGAACGAGCATGCTGCACAACTTGAATCCGAAGACCTCGCTCAAGATGGAAGGCGCAGGATGGAGGACGAGAATGAGAGCACATTAATCAGGACGAGAATGAGAGCACATTAATCAGGGTCTCCCGTTGTAGATAATCTACGAGGAAAGACAGAAGAAAACACATAAATAGCAGATAAAAAGTGAGCACCTTTGACACGTTGGAAGTAATGTAGGTCCTTGAAGCCGAAAAAACCAAGTTTTGAATTCAAGGAGACGGACAAGCTTCAGATCACACGAAGCGTTTGAGTTCCGCTTAGTCTCGAATATCGTCAGATCACCTACACTGTTTCGCCTGTCGTTGCTGCACAGGTAATATTTTTGATTGCTCTGCTTTACTGCTTATTACAGAAGCATGCTGTGCATTCAGCACTATTATGTAGTTCGTTCGGTCTATTAAACATTGTGGTTTTCCCGTGCAGGTTTCCTGCACTGCCTTGCGCATGGCTTCTGCTATGCTTCCATACAATCAAGATTACTACACCGAGGACAAATCACAGACTAATGGCTTTCATAAGTCCCTCGAGAGGGCTATTGAAGACAGCCAGAAGCTTTTTCTATCCCTGCAATTTCCTGAAGGATATTGGTGGGGTGAGCTCGAAGCGAATGTAACCTTCACGGCACTGAAACGGTGCTCTTGTACAAGATTCTAGGGATCGCAGAGCAGTACCCATTTCACAAGGCGGAAAACTATCTGAGAAGGACGCAATCAGCGGACGGTGGGTGGGAGATATGCCATGGGGTGGTGGATGCCTGAATTGTACAATCGAGAGCTACATTGCATTACGCCTCTTGAATGTTCCGAAGACAGATCCTACCCTTCAGAAGGCGAGGCTGTTCATTCTTAGCAAAGGCGGAATCGCCGAGTCTCGCATGTTCACCAGAATCTGCCTTGCCCTCCTAGGATGCTATGAATGGTCGAGCCTTCCATCCCTTCCTCCATGGCTGATGCTACTTCCGACCTGGTTCCCATTCAATATCTACCAAACGTCATCCTGGGCGCGTGCAACTCTGGTGCCTTTAATTCCCATTGCTGAGAAAAAGCTGGTCTTCAAATTCAGCGAAAATCTCTCATTTGACGAGCTCTACACGCAGGAACGGGTGCGGAGCAGTTTCAAGTAGGCTTTTCCAGGGTATGGACTATTGCTTCAAGACGATAGAGGGTGGACTATTGCTTCAAGACAATGGAGGTATTAGGGCTAGTGCCATTAAGAGAAAGGAGTTTGAATGAGGTGACAAGATGGCTCCTTGCAAGAGTGGAAGAGACAGGAGATTTCTCCGCCGTATATCCAGCTATGTTTTATTCTATTCTCTATATGAACAAGGTAATGGGCCTCGATGTTGCAGATCCTATTCTTTCAAAACTGCTTGTCGCTCTCAAGAGATTCTTCGTGGAGACGAAGGATGAACTCGTTGTGCAACTCACGCTGTCCCCAGTATGGGACACTGCCTTCATAGTCAGGTCTCTCTTGGAAAGCGCCCTACAGCCAGACCACCCAGCCCTGCAGAAGGCTGGGGAGTGGCTGCTCCAAAAGCAGGTGTCATTGGATGGTGACTGGGTTTACAACGTCCCCTCCGCCTGCGGTGGCAGGGGATGGGCATTGCAGTTTTGCAACAGATGGTATCCTGATGTCGACGATACTGCATGCGTAGTTCTCGCACTGAACAGCGTCACCTTGAGGGATGAGGAGGAGAAATGTAGTGCCATACGTAGAGCTCTCGATTGGATCTGGCATATGCAGTCCACGCCTGGTGGCTAGGGAGCATACGTTAAAGATAACGATAAGGAATGGCTAAATTCAACTCCTGTGGGGGACATGAAGGCATTGATTGATCCCAACACCGTGGATGTGACAGCCCGCGTAGTAGAGATGGTGGGGCGATTGAAGACAGAGTGCATCACTGCGTCTCTATGCAAATTCATTGACGCGTACATGCCTCCTGAATCAGTGTATAGAGCCCTTACTTACCTCAAGTGTGAGCAGGAGGAAGACGGGTGCTGGTTTGGGGGATGGGGAGTCAACTACATATACGGAACAGCCGGCGCGCTTATTGCGCTAGCCTTGACATCTCCAAGGGGATCATACGATGCCGAAATCAGAAGAGGTGCGAAGTTGCTAGTCCAAATGCAGAACAAGCCAGGGAGGATGGTGCCCGATCGGAAAATAGGTATAGTAAAGGCAGTAAGTTTATAGCATAGTGTGCATCATAATGTTGAGCTTATCGAAATGAGCTTGCCATTAACTGTCTCCCTCAAAATCCGTACTCCTAATCAACCCGAAAAATGCAGGGAAAGGGGGCGCATGTGCAGAGGATGGAGGTTGGGGAGAGACATGCTCAAGCTACGTCGATCCCAAGTTAAGAGGATGGTGGCAGGCAAGCACTGCTTCACAAGTTAAGAGGATGGTGGCACTTCAAGGGCTACTAGCCGCAGGGGATGCATTGGGCGAGTATGAGGAAGATGCAATTCATCTCGGAGTCAAGTTTCTACTATCCACGCAACGCGGCGATGGCTCTTGGCATGAGGCTTATTTCACGGGCACTGGCTTTGCTGGTCATATTTATCTTCGGTATCATATGTGCCCAACACTTCTCTATGTCGGCACTCTCTCGGTATCGACGTCACGTTCAAAATGGCAAAATCAGGAAGTCTTCATGATTGAAGATGTGACTCACAGCCATTACTCCCAACTCATATGGATATTGTCTCTGTTGCAGTGCAGTATTGGATATATCGAAACTCCAAAATTGTAAAAAAATGATGGCCCGCTGCAACAGTCTTACTCATAGCCTCTCGGAAAGTCGCTTCCTACACAATCATAGCAACCATAACCTTATTTTAAACGATCTCATTTGTTCACGAAAGTATTCCATTCTCTCTTCGATGGGAAACCAACATAGCTTTCTCGTCCTCAATTGTTCATTGTACTATAAGTATTATAACTATTCAATGGTTACAAATATATGTCAAATGGTTACAAATATATGTCGATGAGAAGATGCTCATCCTTCTTCGTCTTCACAATCTACATAAAGTTTTATTGCTTATGGTGCATCTTGTTACATAAAGCTTTTCATATGAGAAGAATCTTCATCTGTGAAAACTAACTAAGAACTGCTTTTCAAATGAGTCCAAAACATTCATCCCAGGTAGAACTTCGTGGTTCATGGAACCCTAGTAGAGCGGAGTCTTTGCTCTTCATGCAACACTGTTGTTTGGCCCTAAGCGTGCTCCTAACTGATTGTGCTGGCTCCCCTGAGGGGCTCTTCTGAGAGGTCTCCGCGGTTGCGCTCTCCCCCTGTGGGGGGAGGAATGATGGATATGATTCCAATAAGTACTACATCTCAAGCTATGGATCTCTGTACTCCTGTGTTGCAAGTGCTGAAATCCCCTCCTAGCAGGTCAAATGGTGGAGCGGCATTAGTTAACAAAACATCCTTGGTTTTTAACTCAGCCAATGCTGCATCTCTTTGAGCAATGAGATTATCCTGCTCTGTAAGCCGAGCCTGAAGTTGCTGAAGTTGACCCTACAAAGCATGGTTTTTTGCCTTAATTGCATTTGCTTCTTCTTGTAATGGGGCAATATCTGCTTCTAAAATATCCACTTTGTGTTGTAAGTCATGTCAAATATTATCAGTTGCCTACTTCATTTGCATAGGTAACTGCTGAGAAAATTTGATCAAGAGTCGACCCATCGATTCGAGTTCATGAAACATCAGGGTTGGAGAAGGAAGCGCCGCAAGAGATTGAGATGTAGAAGCTGAGAACAGATGAGGGGAAGGTGGTGGAGAGTAATTGGGAGAAGGCGAGGAAGTAGCAGGTGCGTCGGGAACAAGAGACTCGACTGGGACAATGGTCTCAAGAGTGTTCATGGGTGGAGGAGCTGGAATAATTGGCATCAAAATGAGGCCGGTGGTATTCTGCTTTGATGCCTCAACCTTGTGGATGACGGCATCAATCATAGCAATCAAGTCGTTAAGAATGTCAGCAGCAATATCCTTCACTAAATCTTGATTCTACATATGAGAATCCTCCCGAGAAGAAACTTCGTTAGAGTTTTCGATGTGGGCATCTAGTTCCTGTTGCTTATTTGGAGAAGAATGATGAGAAGATTCGACATGAATGGATGTAGCGGTGTCGTGGAAGACTTCTTCTTCATTACCAGCCTTTGATGCCTGCACGTGGCTTTCAGAAGGACTTATACGTCTGCGTTTCCAGTGAAGAAGTCGAAATAGATCCTCATCGTCATCCTCTCCGTCCTCGAGTACTTGAGTAGATTCTTTATGGAACAAGATGGGAGCAGTTGGAGACGGTTTCGCAGCTTGGATTACTGGAAAGAGAAAAGTGAGGATATGGGGTAGACGAGAGCATGGAAGGTCACCCTTATTGACCTGTTTGATAACCACGACACATTCAGAGTGAATGCGTCGGAAATAAAAAGAAGCAAAATTGACAGACTCGCGAGAGTCCATGTCTATCATCGAATAGAAAGGGAACGAGATACCGTAAGTGCATTTTTGCAAATTCAAAATAGCAACTAAAAACTACAAAGCAGTGCGCTCTAGTTCGGGTCTACACAGAACGGCGTACTCATTAGATGAGTGCCGGGGAAATAACTCTTTCATGGTGGCTACAGGAAGAAGTGGACCATTCTCCAATCCTTCCATGGCGAGGCGGAAAGCTTCAGCAAACGAAGCTAAAGTGATAACAACGCGGGATGGTAAGCAGGCGATGGGCCAACACTGCTCTATAGTAGGTGTAGAGGCGATGGTAGCAATAATTTACGCATAAAATGGTTGACACTCCACTGAATGCCAAGGCAATTTAGCGAAATTCAACAAACCGTGAGTGCACAAGTACTCACTTACTTCTGGCGTGAGTCCTGCATGGAAAGTAGCGACATTCACTAAAGCTTCCATGGCACACACAAGTAAGCACAAAAATACAGACGACAAGGAACGCACAATCACACAAACACAATAGCGATTAACAAGAAAAGGAACAAGATTAAGTAGTCACACAGACAACATTAGGCACTCAAAAACCCTAATAATCACGTGATATTGGAAAGATATCTGTCATAATTACGGCATGCATGCAAAAGAAGAAACAGTAACAGAGGGAAGCGGTTAATCATAATTAGATACCATAAAAAGAGGATTACGGTCAGTGGTCAACCGAAATACGAGGAAAGAAATGATACAGGTGCGCCGCAGGCTTGCCAAATAAGGAAAAGTCGTCCAAATATACTTTCATAAAAGTAGTCAAGTAGGATTAAAAAAACTTCTTGCATACATCGTTGAAACGTACTTGGAGCATTCCTTAACCCAAGCCACATTACCGTACAAGCATAAACACCCCAGTTCGTGATAAAAGTTGTTTTAGGTATGTCCTGTTTTGCCATCCTCACCTGATTATAGCCACTGTATCCATCCAGAAATGAATACATCTCGTGCCCTGCCACCCTGTCAAGCATTGTGTCTAGAAAGGGGAGAGGAAATGGATCTAGTTTAGTGGTAGCATTCAGTTTCCGGTAATCAACACAGATGGGCAGCTTTTTATTTTTCTTCGGGACGATCACGATTGGTGATATCCATTCAGCATGCTCGATGGGACAATGAATCCCACCTTCAATAACCGATCGAGTTCTGCTTTGACATGTGTTGCATAATTGGGGTTCATTCGATAACTGAACTGTTTGATTGGCCTTCACCTCTGCTTTGAGTACTACCGGATGTTGATAGATCCGCAGGTCCAGACCTTTCATATCTCGATAGTCCCAAGCAAAAACATCGAAAAACTCACGCAGAAGTCATATCTGTCACTGGTACCACCGTACAAGCAGCCAGACTCCACTTGTCTGTGACCGACTGGAGATCTACAGTACCTAATGAGATCAGATCCTAGCTATGAAGACCCAATCAAGGTAAATCATGTATGCAAATCGAAGAAAGCTCTTTATGGTTTGAAGCAGGCACCTACGGCATGGAGCCATAGTTAACAACCTATCTTCACGACCAAGGATTTATGATGAGGAAGGTAGATTCTTCTTTGTTTGTCAAGAAGAGTAATTCAAAAATGACATCTTTATGTGTATATGTTGATGACATCATTCTTACAAGTAGTGATGCCAGTGGCATTAAACAACTAAAAAACCAGATGATGCAAGTGTTTAAGATTAGTGACCTAGGGTTTCTAAAGTATTTTCTTGGACTTGAGCTAGTATACACTAGTTCTAATATCTAGATCACTCAAAGGAAATATGTGGGGGACATGTTGAAGAAGTTGCACTTGGAGAATGCAAAAGTATCTAGCACCCCTATGGAGGTAAATCATAAGTTGAGTGCTCATGAAGGTGATTTGCTTGAAGACATTGTAGGTTATCAAAGCATAGTTGGAAGTCTAAAGTATGCAACATTAACAAGGATTGACATATGTTATAGAGTAAGTGTTCTGAGTCAATTCATGCATAAGCCTAGAGCACCTTAGTCTAAAGCTACTAAAAGAATCTTGAAGTATCTCAAAGGTACTCAAAACAAAGGACTTTACTTCCCATACACATCATATTTGGATATAAAGTTGTACTCAGATGTAGATTGCGCAGGATGTAAGGATGAAAAAAGATGTACTTCAAGATATTTATCTTTTGAAGGTGAGAAACCTATCTCATGGTCTTCTAAGAAGCAACAAATTGTTGCTCTATCTTCAACATAGAGTGAATATATGGGATTAGCAAATGCTACACAAGAAGCTATTTGGATTAGATTGCTCTATATAGGTCTGGGAATTCACACTAATTCACTTATGATCTTTGGTGATAACACCAACTCTTTGCATCTTGTAGCCAATCCAATTTATCATGCAAGAGCAAGGCATATAGAAGTGCACTATCACTATGCTATAGAGAAACTCTTGAGAAGGAGATTCAAATAAGCATATGTATCTACAGATATGCAATGTGCCGATTTGTTAACCAAGCTTTGGAGGTTCAAAACCATGATTGGATTACAAGATAATCATGAACGCTAATGCATAAAAAACATTATGTAGAAACATTTTATGGATCATGTGAATTAGAGCTTGTAACCATTTGATGATTCACCATTGTAAAAGGTTTTACCATTGAGAGAATCTTGTAAATCCATATATATCCTAGATTTAGGAGAAGTATGAGCTACAAATAACGTTTGATAGACTAACTCCTAAGTTATTGGAAGTCACCTTTTTTTTTAAATGGAGCCAAGTTCGAATTCAAATACAAACTTGGAAGAAACTCTTATAAAAGCCTTTGTAAAAACTCACAACTTAGTGGCCTCATTGACAGTACTTTTCTCGATCATTCTACAGTAGGTTAGTTACTTACATGATAGGTCACTTAGACTACCATCATTTGGCATCATTACAATCCAATGATCTTGGACAATCATGTTTTATAATACATATATCACATGGATCATCTCTATCTACGTCTCTGTTATGACTACTCAAAATATTGAACTTTCTCTCATCGTATCTCAGTGATCCCTCCACCATTTTGCATGATCTATATCTTGTTAGAACCAACTTGAGGTCAATTTTAGTGTGTTCAAATTTCAAAGCATTGGGTTCAGCCGTCTGGGAGAAATTGGTGCCGATGCGCTCACTGGTCATCTACTACTCAGTCCCTAAAAAGTTGGGTGTAAGCTTTGGATTGGTAAATTGATTTCTCAGAGCATAGTTTATTTTTCTTGATGATTGTACTTGTAATCATTAGCTATCTAAGCTAGTTGAAATCCCCCAAAGGGAATTTCATCAATTGTTATTGTACTGTGAGCACTGAGCAATGAAACTAGCTATTCATGAAGTAGCTAAAGAGTTGATACAAAGACCAGGGATTACAAAAATCAGAATAGGGATTACAAAAATCAAACTAGGTGAGGAAATAAAAAAGATTACACCAGGGAATTAAGTAGGTATGAAAAAATCTGATCTGTAATTATGTCTCCCTCCATGTACAAGGAGAAGTGATGGCCTGATGCTCAAAAAGACTAAAGTTCCCATGGGGAACATCTTTGAGAGCTGTAATACTCTTGTGACCCAAAGCTTTGAGACCATTAAAATAGGAGTGAAGTAAAGAGCTTCTACCATTGTTAAACAATCTATCATTTCTTGACCTCCAAATGAACCAATGGATGTGCCCTCTCCATATACTCCACAGAGCATAATCAAACTTGTTGTTGGAGCCAATCAGAGTTTTTTTGAATGAAGGTTGATATTCCATTGCTTCAAGTAAGGTTGCAAGAGAATCCAAAACTTCTAGGCATGCATATAACTAAAAAAAAAGGTGGGGGATGTCCTCTTCATTGCCATAGAACACACAAAATTCATCGTAAATACCAAATTTTTTGGCTCTCAAACCACACTAGACCCCATGTTGAAGGATGAGCCACATAAAAAAAGAGTGCTTAATGTTGTAGGGGAGGTTCCAAAGACTCATGAATCTGTGTCTCTACTGAGTAGAGTTTCACCTTAGGTTCCATGTAGCATTCAATTTGTGTAGTATCAGAGAGATGGTGCCTCATTGCTCCGTAAATGTGCTCATCATGTCTTGAGGGACTTCCTTCAGGTTCATAGACTTCCTCTTATTAGTAGCAACAAGTCTTCTCACTAGCATGCCTTTATGCTCGAGCACGACCTGCAAGCAGCCAATAAACACATTAAATACTTCAGAGAGCTACTCATTGAATAAAATCTACCCTCCATCTGTAATATGTTTCCAAGATGAGAACCCCTTCTTGCAACATTTATGTTGCTTAATCCTCGAGGAACCATTATCCCATACAGATATCTAGCCACACCATATGCTCTTTTGCATAAAGAAAATAAAAAAAACACGAAAAACGTAGGGTTAGGGGAACAATCCACTTTCACACTCATCCAAGATTTCCAAAACCTGCAAGAAATAGGGCTACAAACAAGGGTGTAGTTATGGGAAGAAACAAGAATGTCCCACAAACTATGATCTTTCTAGGCTTTGTACTGAGTTAAGTCAAATTTATCCACATTTATTTTTATGAGGCTAGCCCAAAAGTTTTAGGATTCAATAGATCTAAATATCTATTTGGCAGAGAGGTTAATGGCCATTTTAATTTGGTAGAAAATTCCTAAGCCTCCCTCCTTCTTGGGAATACAATAGATTTTCCAGCCCACCTAAGACATTTTGTTTGTGATGTAGACTTCCTCTCCACATAAACCTTTTGGCAAGATCAAAGACTTGGTTAACGTCTTTTTGTTTGGCATCCTACAAGAGAAAAAGTAGACCAGATTGGGTAGTAAGTAGTGATTCAGGACAAAAACTTTCTAGGAGATAGTGGGTTGGCAAGCATACCAGTGAAAAAGTTTATTCCTTAATTTACCCAACATCCATTGCCACCTTTGGTTTAGGGAGACTTGAAAGCCCATAGGGATACCTAACAATCTAAAGATTTCACCATCTTTATTGATTTCACACCCTAGATCAGAAATGGAGTGGGGCACCACATTGGATGAGGCTTTGAAAGCAGTCTTCTTGTGGTTAATAAGAGATCCATTGTCTAAACAGAATGTTTTAAGACATTCCAAAACATAATCAGCATACTTAGGCACAACTTTGAACAAGATATTAGTGTCATCAGCAAATGCCTAAAGGTAGAGCTCGTTGTCCAAGCCCGGTGTGGAAATTTCTTCAATTTTCTTTTGACTAAGAGCATCTTTCAACAACCATCCAAGGGCATCACTAGCTATGGCAAACAGAATGGGGGGCAAGGGGGCAGCCTTGTCTGATGGATCTCTTAAGTCTAAAGTGAGGAGATAGGGAACCATTAATAGAAACCCTACAATGCGCATTTCCAAAAAGTTTGCTCATAGCTCTAATGAAGAGTTTTCCCATACCAATGTCCTAAAGAGATTGGAGAACATAATCCCATTCAATCCTATCATATGCTTTGTCAAAGTCTGTTTTGAAGAAGTAGAAAGCTTGACCGGACTCTTGGGCATACTCCATATCCTCCCATAAAGAAATGATAGCATCAAGGATGTATCTTCCTTTGATGAAGCCTTTTTGTTGAGGGAGGATAATATCTTTCATGTGAGGAATAAGTCTCCTAGCTAAAGAGGAAGCAATTATTTTGTATATGGAAGTCAAACAAGTAATGGGTCTCGAGTTGTTGAGGTCCTCTTTGGGTTTCCCCTTATGTATCAGTTTAAGTACCCCAATGTTGATTTCAATAGGATGAGACCCTTTCCTAACAGCTTCTTTGCACACCAAGAGAATGAAGGGAGTGAGAACGTCATCAAGAGCAATGAAAAACGCACTCAAGAGACCATCAATGTCAAGAGATTTGTAGGGTTTGAATTTACCTATGGTGTTTTTAATCTCACCGGCACTGCGTGGCATGTCGAGCAAGGCAGCCAGGGGGTGAGCTACTTTTTTTTTTCTCTTTAGAGCAATCGAGGCTCTAGCTGCACGGATATCCTCCCCCTACCTGGGAGAGTAAAGAAGGGGGTGGCCTCCTGCAAGTTATCCTCAGCATTGATGGCAAAACCACCAGACTTTTTCATCAACAAAGGAATGAAATACTAACTCTTCTTCTTTTTAACCAAAGAAAACATGGGTTTGTTGGGACGATCGAGGTTCCTTGCCCAAAATTCTCTTGAAGCGAAGAGAATGGTGCTAGCCTCAAGGTAATCTTCATACTTCAATCTCTCGTGGAGGCATAAAACCCTATCCAAGTAGGTGGGATCTTTGGAGGTGAGAATTTTTTCAATTTCACTATAGATTTTTTCCTTCTTGAAGCCCTTAGGGAATTTCTTAAGTTATTGAAGTGGGTGAACATGTATCGCACTTCCTTGATGGATTTGCACCATTCAATCACTTTTCTTGCTCTTCGAGGTTCATAAAAACCCCTCTGAACACTCATGTATGTCAAATTATCAGCACATGATAACCCTAGACATTTCGAAATCCTGATTTGCATTGTTTACCCTCACCTCTGCTCATCTACGCGATACCATTTTATTTTCAGTCCTCGTTGCTTACTTGAGTGAGAGAGAAAAAGCAAATTGATACCCCTTGGTCTCATAATGGGGCAGATTTTTGATAGAATCATAACATGGAAGAAGTTTATTAAATACGAAATTAACTCTGGAAACTTCTAAAGTATATGCCTGTGATATCCGAAACAGAGCGACAAGCTTAATAAACGATCAATTATGCAAGCGAGAATAAGGAGACCCAAATGAAGAATTAATGGCGGACACTATCCAAAGCCTGCAAAAAGACAATGCCCTGACCCTGAAAAGTGGGGGTAAGCGCATTGATCGCCTTGATTTCAGGCATAACGAAAGAGTAGGTGGATGCCCAAAGGTGAGCGAAACAAGAAAACTGGAAAAATACAAGAAGCTCCGAGGTTAGAAAAGCACGAAGAGGGGCTGCTTGAAAGTGCCAGGGTGAATCGGGCGAATTGCTATACTTTTTTAAAAGACTAGAAGTACGAGAGGATGTTGTCTGAAAATTAAGTACGACATGGAGAAATTTCAGTCAAGTGAAGCTCATATATTAAGTCTATATGGTTGCGGATATCATAGTGCCAAAGAAATGTGAAGTCACATAAACGACACAGAACACTTGAGCAAGAACTTGACTTAAATAAGAGCTCCTCTATCAAGTTTTGATTGTACATAGGCTAAGCGGAGAAAAAGGACAATACACATAATTAAAAGGAACGAATGAGCATATTGGATAACTTGCACAAAGAGCCTAAACGGAAGCAAAGAAGCACGTGCATGCTTTTTGGGTTACCCGATTAGGCTTTTGGTTCACTGAACGTACCCTTGATGGCGTATGGATCCAGTGAGCGGAGAAGAGCATATTCATGATGATCACTCTCCTGATTTTGACATAATTCGTATTTCACATAGTTCAGGGTTGTATATTTTGACCGTCAACCATGCCCTTCAATTTTTAACGTTATCTGAACATAGCATTTATATTTCACATTTTTTATGTAATTTTGAATTTCACATGTTTTATGTAATTATTTTAAGGTCTATTAGAACTCATGGCCTCCTAAGGTCTTAAATGATCAAAACGGGCAATACCGCCATCAAAAATCTACCCGCCCTCCCCCCAAAGACACAATTGAAAAGATTGATTCGCAAAGAACGAGCATGCTGCACAACTTGAATCCGAAGACCTCGCTCAAGATGGAAGGCGCACGATGGAGGACGAGAACGAGAGCACATTAATCAGGACGAGAATGAGAGCACATTAATGAGGGTCTCCCGTTGTAGATAATCTACGAGGAAAGAGAAGAAAATACATAACTAGCAGATAAAAAGTGAGCACCTTTGACACGTTGGAAGTAATGTAGGTCCTTGAAGCCGAAAAAGCCAAGTTTTGAATTTAAAGAGAAGGACAAGCTTCAGATCACACGAAGCGTTTGAGTTCTGCTTAGTCTCGAATATCATCAGATCACCTACACTGTTTCGCCTGTCGTTGCTGCACAGGTAATATTTCTGATTGCTCTTCTTTACTGCTTATTACAGAAGCATGCTGTGCATTCAGCACTATTATGTAGTTCGTTCGGTCTATTAAACATTGTGGTTTTCCCGTGCAGGTTTCCTGCACTGCCTTGCGCATGGCTTCTGCTATGCTTCCATACAATCAAGATTACTACACCGAGGACAAATCACAGACTAATGGCTTTCATAAGTCCCTCGAGAGGGCTATTTAAGACAGCCAGATGCTTTTACTATCCCTGCAATTTCCTGAAGGATATTGGTGGGGTGAGCTCGAAGCGAGTGTAACGTTCACGGCAGAAACGGTGCTCTTGTACAAGATTCTAGGGATCGCAGAGCAGTACCCATTTCACAAGGCGGAAAAAAATCTGAGAAGGACGCAATCAGCGGACGGTGGGTGGGAGATATGCCATGGGGGTGGTGGATGCCTGAATTGTACAATCGAGAGCTACATTGCATTACGCCTCTTGAATGTTCCGAAGACGGATCCTGCCCTTCAGAAGGCGAGGCTGTTCATTCTTAGCAAAGGCGGAATCGCCGAGTCTCGCATGTTCACCTGAATCTGCCTTGCTCTCCTAGGATGCTATGAATGGTCGAGCCTTGCTTCGCTGATGCTGCTTCCGACCTGGCTCCCATTCAATATCTACCAAACGTCATCCTGGGCGCGTGCAACTCTGGTGCCTCTAATTCCCATTGCTGAGAAAAAGCTGGTCTTCAAATTCAGCGAAAATCTCTCATTTGACGAGCTCTACACGCAGGAACCGGTGCGGAGCAGTTTCAGCCTTGGTGGCGATTGGAAGAGTAGGCTTTTCCTTGGAATAGACTATTGCTTCAAGACGATGGAGGGATTAGGGCTAGTGCCATTAAGAGAAATTAAGAGAAAGGAGTTTAAACGAGGTGACAAGATGGCTCCTTGCAAGAGTGGAACAGACAGGGAGATTTCTCCGCCATATATCCAGCTATGTTTTATTCTATTGTCTATATGAACAAGGTAATGGGCCTGGATGTTGCAGATCCTATTCTTTCAAAACTGCTGCTCGCTCTCAAGAGATTCTTCCTGGAGACGAAGGATGAACTCGTTGTGCAAATCACGCTGTCCCCAGTATGAGACACTGCCTTCATAGTCAGGTCTCTCGTGGAAAGCAGCCTACAGCCAGACCAATCAGCCCTGCAGAAGGCTGGGGAGTGGCTGCTCCAAAAGCAGGTGTCATTGGAAGGTGACTGGGTTTACAATGTCTCGTCCGCCTGCGGTGGCGGGGGATGGGCATTCCAGTTTTGCAACAGATGGTATCCTGATGTCGACGATACTGCATGCGTCGTGATGGCACTGAACAGCGTCACCTTGAGGGATGAGGAGGAGAAATGTAGCGCCATACGTAGAGCTCTCGATTGGATCCGGCATATGCAGTCCACGCCCGGTGGCTGGGGAGCATACGATAAAGATAACGATAAGAAATGGCTAAATTCAACTCCTGTGGGGGACATGAAGGCATTGATTGATCCTAACACTGTGGATGTGACAGCCCGCGTAGTAGAGATGGTGGGGCGATTGAAGACAGAGTGCACCACTGCGTCTCTATGCAAATTCATTGACGCGTACATGCCTCTTGAATCAGTGTATAGAGCTCTTACTTACCTCAAGTGTGAGCAGGAGGAAGACGGGTGCTGGTTCGGGAGATGGGGAGTCAACTACATATACGGGACAGCGGGCGCGCTTATTGCGCTAGCCTTGACATCTCCAAGGGGATCATACGATGCCGAAATCAGAAGAGGTGCGAAGTGGCTAGTCCAAATGCAGAACAAGCCAAATCAGTGTATAGAGCTCTTACTTACCTCAAGTGTGAGCAGGAGGAAGACGGGTGCTGGTTCGGGAGATGGGGAGTCAACTACATATACGGGACAGCGGGCGCGCTTATTGCGCTAGCCTTGACATCTCCAAGGGGATCATACGATGCCGAAATCAGAAGAGGTGCGAAGTGGCTAGTCCAAATGCAGAACAAGCCAGGGAGGATGGTGCCCGATCGGAAAACAGGTATAGTAAAGACAGTAGGTTTATAGTATAGTGTGCATCATAATGTTCAGCTTGCCATTAACACTTTCCCTCAAAATCAGTACTCCTAATCAACCCGAAAAATGCAGGGAAAGGGGGCGCATGTGCAGAAGATGGAGGTTGGGGAGAGACATGCTCAAGCTACGCCGATTCCAAGTTAAGAGGATGGTGCCAGGCAAGCACTGCTTCACAAACAGCATCGGCACTTCAAGGGCTACTAGCCGCAGGGGATGCGTTGGGCGAGTATGAGGAGGATGCAATTCATCTCGGAGTCAAGTTTCTACTATCCACGCAACGCGGCGATGGCTCTTGGCATGAGGCTTATTTCACGGGCACTGGCTTTGCTGGTCATATTTATCTTCGGTTTCATATGTATGCCCAACACTTCTCTCTGTCTCACACCCATTACTCCCAACTCATATGGATATTGTCTCTGTTGCAGTGCAGTTTTGGATATATGAATCTCCAAAATTGTAAAAAAATGATGGCCTGCTGTAACAGTCTTACTCATAGCTTCTTGGAAAGTCGCTTCCTACACAATCATAGCAACCATAACCATATTTTAAACGATCTGATTTGTTCACCAAAGAATTCCATTCTCTCTTCGATGGGAAACCAACATAGCTTTCTCGTCCCTAATTGTTCATTGTACTATAAGGATTATAACTATGCAGATTCTTACAAATATATGTCAAATGGTTACAAATATATGTCGATGAGAAGATGCTCATCCTTCTTCGTCTTCACAATCTACATAAAGTTTTACTGCTCATGGTGCATCTTGTTACATAAAGCTTTTTATACGAGAAGAATCTTCATCAGTGAAAACTAACTAGGAATTTTTTTTCAAATGGGGCCAAAACATTCATCCCAGGTAGAACTTCGCGGTTCATGGAACCCTAGTAGAGTGGAGTCTTTACTCCTTCATGCAACACTGTTGTTCGAGACTAAGCGTGCTCCTAACTGATTGTGCTGGCTCCCTTGAGGGGCTCTTCTGAGATGTCTCCGCGGTCGCGCTCTCCCCCTATGGGGGGAGGGATGATGGATATGATTCCAATCAGTACTACGTCTCAAGCTATGGATCTCTATACTCCTGTGTTGCAAGTGCCAAAGTCGCCTCCTGGCAGGTCAAATGGTGAAACGGCATCACCTATGCAATGCACTTCTCGTAGCTTCTCTCTCCCTGATTTGAGAATGGAATTAAGAGGTCAATACGGTTTCCAGGGCCCTTCTAGGGTTCACAAAGAAGGTGAAAGAGGTCCCCTGAGCTCAGTACTAGCAATTTTCAAACAAGTGAGTCTTCACGACTCCTTAGATAAAATGCGTATTAGGTCTGAGCTCCTTCACCATACACTACAACATATCGAGGGTATATCGAGGCTTTTACAGAGGAAAATGAATGGGAGCAATTTGCCTAGGATGTCAGTGTTGCAGTCGCTATGGGCGACAGAAACATAGCGCCAGTATGGGCATCGAAAACATTGCTTTTCATATGAGAAGAATCTTCATCAGTGAAAACTGACTAAGAACTGCTTTTCAAATGAGGCCAAAACATTCATCCCAACTTCGAATCTTCTCCTTGTTCATTATCTTTGCCAATAGATAATGGGATTGGGAAGTGGCACTATGCATAGTTCATATCAATAGAGTAATGGCGACCATTTCTAAATCCCTTAAACGACTTAAATCTACCGATTCAATACATTAGCACTCAGACCTTTTCAATCTGCTTCTATTATGGTTTTATGAAATCTCCCTTCGATCACATGCTTATAGAAGAATAAAAACGGTTTAAAAAACAATGCACTTACTGAATTAAACAACTCGCAATGAATGAACACACTTACGTACTTGATTAGAAATGAAAGAAATAATGAATTCACTATGAATTAACAATATTAGAGATCTTCTTTAAATTCGTTTGCAATATAGATGTATTTGGAATAGGGGATACATTTTGCATCATCTTATCCTAACGACCCATAGTCCTTACCACCGTAGAAATAGAACAACAATGTATATATCAAATAGAACTCTACCGTTCAGATAAGACAATAACTCTTAGTAAGATTTATTCCACGACTAATTCTACACTATTTTACAAAATTCTTCTTTGTCAACCATTGCATGCGTCAAAGATCTACATCCCTAGGCCACTTGATTGATCTTCATCATCCTGCAATTCCGTGAGAAACTATCTTCACACTCCAAAAAGAAAATCAACAAACATTTTAGAATTTTGAACTTTTAATAAATTAAGATTAACCTATGATTTCTATTGATTTAGGATAATTTGAATCCCACTCCATATATAAATGTGATTGGAGACTCCATATACAAATTGTGCTTGGAGATTCCCTTCATTTTCTTATGAATGTAGGTAGCTTCAACAATTTCATGCTCTCAAGCTTCGATTACATTCTCTTGGAATTATAAATCTTCTACCTCTGTATTTACAGTTAGCGCCACAACCATGGAAGTCTATTCGAACAATCAAATATTTGCTTGTAAAAACGTATTGATCTTTCGAATCACCGAAATTCGTTAGTGATGTAGTTTTTGAAGGATTGTATTGTTTTCTAGTTGGTGTTCCAACTTGTTCTCTCTGCAAGACTAGTTTTTCTTTGTTTTGGTTTTGATTCTTCTCCATTATCAAATGATTGTGATTGAGTCGCTAATGCACTCATTAGAGCTTACGAGGATGAGTGGCATAAGTAGATAATAGATAGAACCATATTTTATATTCTTCATCCATCCATATCACTGGAACCCTATGCGGATACTCAATATGCAATACTTTGATGGATTCTTGATACTACTAGCCACTTGGGTATTTAGACATGGTTACACAAGTCTAAGAATAAAAGATATCATAATATTAGAAATGATTTGGATGACCTATAAGAAGAACCATGCTTGTATAGAAGTTTCATTTAGGAAAATTAAAAAAAATTACTAGACCATCACTATCAAATGCGCTTACATAACGTTCATCATTTCAATCCACCTAGTGACCCTTCATTTTTTATTCTATGATTGTTCTCGCTGCATATGGAATGAGGCTAGATTCACAAAGAGATATTTGTGATCCTAAGTTGGTGGATTCCCCAAAATGAGCATCTATTATACTCGTTCTTAAAATTATTTATATAAAAATGAAATTTAATTGCCATCTATTCACACGTCACTAAAACATTGATAGATTTATTATATAGAAACATTTTGATGCATTGCATCAAGGCGTTTCAAGTACTCTACTTTTGTTAGTGGTAGATCTTTAAAAACCTTATTATCCGGAGACCAATGCTAGTGGCACTATAGTTGGTGTAGTTTCAATTCTTGATTGCAGATCAATTGTGTCTAAAAGTTAAAAAGTGCATCTCATTATCAAAACAAGAGCATACATGTTCCATAGCTGAGAAGCTCAGGACTCTTTGTTAGTGGGGGCATAAGTCATAATCGGGTGCTTGTTACCTGACTAAGAACTTATATTCAGAGGAGGCAAAAAGATAATAGGATTGAGAAGTTGCATTATGCATAACTCATATTAATAGAGTAATGGTTACCATTTCTAAGTCCCTTAGATCACTTAAATCTACTCATTCAACATAATAATGCTCAATCCTTTTCAATTTGATTTTATTATGGTCTTATGAAATCTCGCTTTGATCACAGAATGCATACAAAACAATGCACTTACTGAAATAAACGACACACAATCAATGAACACCCTTACGTACTTGATTAGAAATAAAGGAAATAATCACTACATTATGGATGAACAATCTTGGAGATATTTTTGAAATTTGTCTGTAATAAATATGTATTTAGAACAAAGGAGCTAATTTTCATCATCTTATCCTAGTCATGCTACAAATAGAACGATAGGTAAACATCAAATAGAACTCTACTGTTCACATAAGACGATAACTCTTAGATAGAACTCTTCAATGAGTAACTCTACACTATTTTATAGAATTATCTCTCTATCGACCAATATTGGCATGCATGACAGATTTGCATCCTTAGACCCCTTGTTCATCTTCATGATGTTGCAAGTTTGTTAGAAACTGCTTGTGGAGTTCAAATAGGCAATCAACTAACCTTTTAGAGATTTTATCTTTTAATAAATGAAGATTAACCTATGATGTCGAATGATTTAGGAGAATTCCAATCCTACTCCATATACAAATGGTGCTTGGAGATTTTCTTCATTTTCGTATTAATGTACGTAGCTTCAAAAATTGCGTCCTCTCAAGCTTCAAATACATCCTATTCCAATTACAACTCTTCTTCATCCATCATGAAAAATAGCTCCACAACCTTGGAAGTCTATTACAACAATCGAGTATGTGCTTGTGTGAACATATTAATCTTTGCAGTCACAAAAACTTGTTAGTGGTATAGTTGTTGAAGAATTGTATTATTTTCTAGTTGGTGTCCACCTTGTTCTTTTTACAACTAGCCACATGGCTATTTAGACATGGTAACATAGGTTTGAGAATAAAAGATTTCATGAGGTTAGAAATTACTTGGATGACCTTCATATAAGGAGAAGCATACTTATATCATGGATTAATTTAGCACCAAAAAAAAAACATCTATAGGCCATCAATTCTAATGCCCTTACATAACGTTCATCATTTTTAATCCACCTCATGTGACTTGCACATTGTATTGTATGATTGGTCTCACAACATCTGGAATTAGGCTAGATTGACAGAACCTTTCTCTGATCCTAAGTTTGTTGATTCCTCAAAATCAGCATCTACTATGATAATTCTTAAACTTATTTGGATTCTATAAGAAATTTGTTGCCTGCTGCATTTACTCATAGCTTCTTGGAAAGTCGCTTCCTACACATTTATAGCAACCATAACCATATTTTAAAAGATGTCATTTGTTCACCAAAGTATTCCATTCTCTCCTCGATGGGAAACCAACATAGCTTGCTCGTCCTCAATTGTTCATTGTACTATAACTATGCAGATGGTTACAAATATATGTTAAATGGTTACAAATATATGTCGATGAGAAGATGCTCATCGTTCTTCATATTCACATTCTACATAAAGTTTTACTGCTTATGGTGCATCTTGTTACATAAAGCTTTTCATATGAGAAGAATCTTCATCAGTGAAAACTGACTAAGAACTGCGTTTCAAATGAGGCCAAAACATTCATCCCAACTTCGAATCTTCTCATTTCTCATTATCTTTGCCGATAGATAATGGGATTGGGAAGTGGCACTATGCATAGTTCATATGAATAGAGTAATCATTTCTAAATCCCTCAAACCTGTTAACTCTACCGATTCAACACAGTAGCACTCAAACGTTTTCAATCTGATTCTATTATGGTTTTATGACGTCTCCCTTCGATCACATGCTTATAGAAGAAATAGAACGGTTTAAAAAAACAATGCACTTACTAAATTAAACAGCTCGCAATGAATGAACACACTCACGTACTTGATTAGAAATGAAAGAAATAATCAATTCCTTATGGATTGGTAAAAGGGACTGTCAATAGATCCGCTTTTAATCTCTTTTCGCGTTCTTGGGGATGGTAGGGGTCTGACAATGCAGAGGCCCTTTTTTGATTTTCCCAATTAACTAATTACCCAAACATTAATTATAGGCTTAGGCATTACTTCTGTTACAGAGTTATAATTTGCTGTTTACGGTATCATCACACATTAACTTATCGCACAATGGTTCAATCACATAATTGAATAGATCTATTCCTGGTACGAGAGTAAGATTGTTTAGTATTAGATTACGGCAATTCAATAAGAACAGGTTTAACCGTACTCAGATATATGCAAATTGTGCAATACAACATCTCTCCAAGGTCGCAAATCGCTCAGACAGACAGTCTGGCGATCCCGTCTCCTCTCCCACCGGAGAACCACGTAATGTCTCTTCATTAATGAATAAAAGGGCTACATCACTTTGCTACACGCTTTCGGTGCGTGCGGTATATGAAAATATAAAAGTTACAATGTGCCAATCCGGCAGCCTAACACTGGCAGGCACGGTGGCCTTGAACCCGCAAAGAAAACAAAATTAAGGCTCACCTACGATACCTTGGATATACATGGTTCTTGCTAATTTTAAGGTTCTGGTAATCTTCTGTTTTAATGAATCCAACATAAGTTTTAATGTTTCTGGCTTCACCAACTGTGCGTCAGTGCATACTGAACTCGCCGAAATAACTTGACTGAACAGAGCATCGGTTTAGGTTTGCAATAACGCTTCTTGTAAATAGAAATCATTAGCTAATGCAACATCTCTCTGTTTCTTCACATCCGCAATTTATGCATCAATTCGAGACAATCTCTCGGCTTTAGCTCCTAGCTGCTTCTCTCTCCGTTCCAATTCCTGAGCTTGATATTGAATTGTCTATAATATGCATCCCTTTCTTTCATAATCCCTGCTAATTCCTTCCTAAGTTGAATGGTCAGATTCGTCTATGCTTTTAGAGCAGAATTCACCTTAAAAAGATCGGCAGAGGCGGCCTGTAATTCGGCAGTAGTGTGCTTAGCGAAATTAGCCATTTCTTGTCCTCTCTACACGACCTCATCAAGCTCGGCACGAGTTTCTTCTAAAAAGTTACCGAGAGCAATCCGGGCATCCTCCTTATCATGTACTAACTGATTTAATTGCTTGATTTCTTCATCACGAGCAGTTAACAAAACATCCTTGGTTTTTAACTCAGCCAATGCTGCATCTCTTTGAGCAATGAGATTATCCTGCTCTATAAGCCGAGCTTGAAGTTGCTGAAGTTGACCCTGCAAAGCATGGTTTTCTGCCTTAACTGCATTTGCTTCTTCCTATAATGGGGCAATATCTACTTCCAAAATATCCACTTTGTGTTGTAATTCATGTCGAATATTATCGGTTGCCTGCTTCATTTGCATAGGTAACTATTGAGAAAATTGGATCAAGAGTCGACCCATCGCTGAGAAAAAGCTGGTATTCAAATTCAGCGAAAATCTCTCATTTGACAAGCTCTACGCGCAGGAACGGGTGCGGAGCAGTTTCAGCCTTGATGGCGATTGATAGAGTAGGCTTTTCCTTGGTATGGACTATTGCTTCCAGACGATGGAGGGATTAGGGCTAGTGCTATTAAGAGAAAGGAGTTTGAATGAGGTGACAAGATGGCTCCTTCCAAGAGTTGAAGAGACAGAAGATTTCTCCGCCATATATGCGGCTATCTTTTATTCTATTCTCTATATGAACAAGGTAATGGGCCTCGATGTTGCAGATCCTATTCTTTCAAAATTGCTGCTCGGTCTCAAGAGATTCTTCGTGGAGACGAAGGATGAACTCGTTGTGCAAATCCCGCTGTCCCTAGTATGGGACATTGCCTTCATAGTCAGGTCTCTCATGCAAAGCGGCCTACAGCCAGACCACCCAGCCCTGCAGAAGGCTTGGGAGTGGCTGCTCCAAAAGCAGGTGTCATTGGAAGGTGACTCGGTTTACAGTGTCCCATTTGCATGCGGTGGCGGGGGATGGGCCCTCCAGTTTTGCAACAGATGGTATCCTGATGTCGACGATACTGCATGCGTCGTGATGGCACTGAACAGTGTCACCTTGACGGATGAGGAGGACAAATGAAGCACCATACGTAGAGCTCTCGATTGGATCTGGCATATGCAGTCCACGCCCAGTGGCTGGGGAGCATACGATAAAGATAATGATAAGGAATGGCTAAATTCAACACCAGTGGGGGACATGAAGGCATTGATTGATCCCAACACCGTGGATGTGACAACCCGCTTAGTAGAGATGTCGGAGCGATAGAGGACAGAGTGCACCACTGCGTCTCTATGCAAATTCATCGACGTGTACATGCCTCCTGAATCAGTGTTTAGAGCTCTTACTTACCTCAAGTGTGAGTAGGAGGAAGACGGGTGTGAGCAGTCAACTACATATACGGGACAGCCGGCGCGCTTATTCCGCTAGCCTTGACATCTCCAAGGGGATCATACGATGCCGAAATCAGAAGAGGTCCGAAGTGGCTAGTCCAAATTCAGAACAAGCCAGGGAGGATGGTGCCCGATCGAAAAACAGGTATAGTAAAGGCAGTAAGTTTATAGCATAGTGTGCATCATGATGTTGAGCTTATCGAAATGAGCTTGCCATTAACTCTCTCCCTCAAAATCAGTACTCCCAATCAACCCGAAAAATGCAGGGAAACGGGGCGCATCTGCAGAAGATGGAGGCTGGGGAGAGACATGCTCAAGCTACGTCGATCCCAAGTTAAGAGGATGGTGCAAGGCAAGCACTGCTTCACAAACAGCATGGGCACTTCAAGGCCTACTAGCCGCAGGGGATGCATTGGGGGAGTATGAGGAGGATGCAATTCATCTTGGAGTCCAGTGTCTACTATCCACGCAACGCGGCGATGGCTCTTGGCATGAGGCTTATTTCACGGGCACTGGCTTTGCTGGTCATATTTATCTTCGGTATCATATGTATGCCCAATACTTCTCTCTGTCGGCACTCTCTCGGTATCGACGTCGCGTTCAAAATGGCAAAATCAGGAAGTCTTCATGGTTGAAGATGTGACTCACACCCATTACTCCCAACTCAAATGGATATTGTCTCTGTTGCAATGCAGTTTTGGATATATCGAAGCTCCAAAATTGTAAAAACATGATGGCCTGCTGCAACAGTCTTACTCATAGCTACTCGGAAAGTCGCTTCCTACACAATCATAGCAACCATAACCATATTTTAGACGATCTCATTTGTTCACCAAAGTATTCCATTCTCTCTTCGATGGGAAACCAACATAGCTTTCTCGTCCTCAATTGTTCATTGTACTATAAGTATTATAACTATAAGTATTATAACTATGCAGATTGTTACAAATATTTGTCAAATGGTTACAAATATATGTCGATGAGAAGATGCTCATCCTTCTTCGTCTTCACAATCTACATAAAGTTTTACTGCTTATGGTGCATCTTGTTACATAAAGCTTTTCATATGAGAAGAATCTTCATCAGTGAAAACTAACTAAGAGCTGCTTTTCAAATGAGGCCAAAACATTCATCCCAGGTAGAACTTCGCGGTTCATGGAACCCTAGTAGAGTGGAGTCTTTACTCCTTCATGCAACACTGTTGTTTGAGCCTAAGCGTGCTCCTAACTGATTGTGCTTGCTCCCTTGAGGGGCTCTTCTGAGAGGTCTCCGCGGTCGCGCTCTCGCCCTGTGGGGGGAGGGATGATTGATATGATTCCAATCAGTACTAAGTCTCAAGCTATGGATCTCTATACTCCAGTATTGCAAGTGCCGAAGTCCCCTCCTCGCAGGTCAAATGGTGAAACGACATTACCCATGCAATGCACTTCTCGTAGCTTCTCTCTGTGTGATTTGAGAATGGAATTACAAGGTGAATACGGTTTCCAGGGCCCTTCTAGGGTTCACAAAGAAGGTGAAAGAGGTCCCTTGAGCTCAATAGTAACAATTTTCAAACAAGTGAGTCTTCACGGCTCCTTAGATAGAATGTGTATTCGGTCTGAGCACCTTCACCATACACTACAACATATCGAGGGTATATCGAGGCTTTTACCAAGGAAAATGAACGGGTGCAATTTCCCCACGATGTTAGTGTTGCGGCCGGTATGGGCGTCGGAAACATAGCGCCTGTATGGGCCTCGAAAACATTGCTTTTCATATGAGAAGAATCTTCATCAGTGAAAACTGACTAAGAACTGCTTTTCAAATGAGGCCAAAACATTCATCCCAACTTCGAATCTTCTCCTTGTTCATTATCTTTGCCAATAGATAATGGGATTGGGAAGTGGCACTATGCATAGTTCATATCAATAGAGTAATGGCGACCATTTCTAAATCCCTTAAACGAGTTAAATCTACCGATTCAATACATTAGAACTCAGATCTTTTCAATCTGCTTCTATTATGGTTTTATGAGATCTCCCTTCGATCACATGCTTATAGAAGAATTAGAAAGGTTAAAAAAAAATGCACTTACTGAATTAAACAACTCGCAATGAATGAACACACTCACGTACTTGATTAGAAATGAAAGAAATAATCAATTCACAATGAATTAACAATATTAGAGATCTTCTTTTAATTCGTTTGCAATATAGATGTATTTGGAATAGAGGATCCATTTTGCATCATCTTATCCTAACGACCCATAGTCCTTACCACCGTAGAAATAGAACAACAAGGTATATATCAAATGACCTCTACCGTTCAGATAAGACAATAACTCTTAGTAAGATATATTCCACAACTAATTCTACACTATTTTACAAAATTTTTCTTTGTCAACCATTGCATGCGTCAAAGATCTACATCCCTAGGCCAATTGTTTGATCTTCATCATGCTGCAATTCCGTGAGAAACTATCTTCAGACTCCAAAAAGAAAATCAACAAACATTTTAGAATTTTGAACTTTTAATAAATTAAGATTAACCTATGATTTCTATTAATTTAGGATAATTTGAATCCCACTCCATATATAAATGTGATTGGAGACTCCATATACAGATTATGCTTAGAGATTCTCTTCATTTTCTCATGAATGTAGGTAACTTCAACAATTTCATGCTCTCAAGCTTCGATTACATCGTTTTGGAATTACAAATCTTCTACCTCTGTATTTACAATTAGCGCCACAACCTTGGAAGTCTATTCGAACAATCAAATATTTTCTTGTAAAAACGTATTGATCTTTCCAATCAGCGATATTCGTTAGTGATGTAGTTTTTGAAGGATTGTATTGTTTTCTAGTTGGTGTTCCAACTTGTTCTCGCTGCAAGACTAGTTTTTCTTTGTTTTGGTTTTGATTCTTCTCCATTATCAAATGATTGTGATTCAGTCGCTAATGCACTCATTAGAGCTTACGAGGATGAGTGGCATAAGTAGATAATAGATAGAATCGTATTTTATATGCTTCATCCATCCATATCACTGGAACCCTATGTGGATACTCAATATGCAATAGTTTGATGGATTCGTGATACTACTAGCCACTTGGGTATTTAGTCATGGTTACACAAGTCTAAAAATAAAAGAGATTGTAGAGGAGGTACTGGGGTATCTGCTTTTAACAAAAGTAGAGAAAGAAAACTAAACACGTCCAGTACATCACCTACTCAAGGGGGGTTCTCTTTAGGGAAGTATACCCTTTAACATTTCTGTGAGCAGGTAGATAACACGGATTGCACAGAGTGGAATACTTTAGAAAATATGGACAACCAATGACTAAGGAAGACCGTATACTTCTTGATTCGAATCAGACGATTACACGGTTGGGCAGAGTGATGCTCAAAATGCAAGCTTAGGGCTGACAAGCCACCCTAAAAGTATTAACTCCAATACAATCGATCAGCATAAGGGACCTCTAATATGCATGCTAACTCAGAGCAATACAAATGGTAGAATTTCTCAAAAGAATAGAGATTAATCAACACACTGACTCACAGAAAAGAAAATAAATCCAAGCCTACCCTCTGTATCCACACTACAGAGTAGCTCCCACAATAGGCTTGAAACCACCAAGTGCAAGAGAGAACTTCTGCACGTAAACACGCGTCAATGTAACTCCAAAAAATGTACCCCAAATGAGCACAAATCCATTGCTTTTATAGGCCTCAATAGGTCAAGAGGGCCTTGCCGAATCCTCATGTCCACTGATCACGCGCCGGTTGATCTCCCAAAATTAGGGGGTAGGTCAAATATTCCCTTGATTTGAATTGGGTCCACAGAAATAGGTAGTCGCCGTGAATGGTTGGTGGCAAAAATCTTTTTCTTTGCTTCCACTTTTTACCTTGCACACTTTTATCCCATACCCTATGACAACCTTGCCAGTGTGCAGTCATTTCATTCTTTGACTCTTTTGATTGGCAATTTGAACCATCTCGTGACTTCCTCCTTGAGGCTTTATCTTCATACATTTCCATCCTCGGCTAATGTGTTTTTGTCTACAATGTATACATCGATTGATGTAGGAGAACATGCCATATTATCTCCAGTATCACCACGTTGCAAACATACTACCTGCTGATGATAGCCTTGAGGGTCCTTCCTAATGAAAACTTCAAATAATGGTGCACTAGTAGATGCAGATGCCAAATGTCTGGCAGAATATCCCCTTGCCACAAATCTCCCAAACGAAGAACTCATGTTCATGATGCGACCATAAGGATCATTTTCACTTTTTGTCGAGCTTCCAGGGCCATCTTCAGCTCACTCAGAACTTTAGAGTCTTGATCTTGTGCCTCCACTACTTTAAGCGATTCCTTCAAGCGTGCGGCTTCCTTAAAATCTTCTTCCTCGATGGCAGTGTCTAACTGAAACTTTAGTGTAGATGCAAGCTTCTCTTGGTCTTCGACTTGAATAAAATGCTCCTTCCACCGCTCCCAATCCCACTTTTCATCTTCAACCGTAACCTGTTCGGATACCGTATCCTGTTGAGTTTGAGGATTTTGTTTCCACTGATTGTCAAAACAATTCTGCCATGTTCTGCCGACATTGATGATTAAGTCCCGAACTGGATCTATGGATCACTGATTCTCATTGCTGCAGCCTTCAGTTGTTGCAAATCCCAGAATGCGGGATATGTGAACTTCCCGATGAGTGATGAGAGGAGGTGCGTGTGGGTGTGTGCGGGAGTGTGTGTGTGTGTGTAGAAGCATGTGTGTGGGGAGTGTGTGTGTGTGTGTGTAGAAGTGTGTGTGTGTATGTGAGTGTGTGTGCGTGTGGGGGAGTGTGTGTGTATATATATGGGTGTGTTGTATGTGTGTATGTATGTGTGAGTGCGCATGTGTGTATGTATGAATGAGTGATTGTGTGGGCGTGCATGCCTGTGAGCGTGCGCATGCATGTATGAGAGAGAGGTAGAGAGTGAGGGGGTGGAGTGTATGGGAGTGAGCGGGGGCGGGGGGGGGGGGGTAGTGTGTGCGCGTGAGGGGCGGGGGGTGGCAGGTGTGCAGGGTGAGATGGGGGAGTGGGGTGGGGTGGCGGGGTGGGGGTGCGGGGTGGGGTGGCGGAGAGGGGAGAGAGAGAGAGAGAGAGAGAGAGAGAGAGAGAGAGAGAGAGAGAGAGAGAGAGAGAGAGAGAGAGAGAGAGAGAGAGAGAAGGGGGGGTGTACACGTGAGGGGGCGGGGGGGGGGGGGGGGTGGCTGGTGCGCGGGGTGAGATGGGGGTAGGAAGTGGGGGTGCGGGGTGGGGTGGCGGGGTGGGGAGAGAGAGAGAGAGAGAGAGAGAGAGAGAGAGAGAGAGGGAGAGAGAGAAGGGGGGGGGGGTGTACACGCGAGGGGGCGGGGCGGGTGGCTGGTGCGCGGGGTGAGATGGGGGAGGGAAGTGCGGGTGCGGGGTGGGGTGGCGGGGTGGGGAGAGAGAGAGAGAGAGAGAGAGAGAGAGAGAGAGAGAGAGAGAGAGAGAGAGAGAGAGAGAGAGAGAGAGAGAGAGAGAGAGAGAGAGAGAGAGAGAGAGAGAGAGAGAGAGAGAGAGAGAGAGAGAGAGAGAGAGAGAGAAGGGGGGGGTGTACACGTGAGGGGGCGGGGGGGGGTGGCTGGTGTGCAAGGTGAGATGGGGGAGGGAAGTGGGGGTGCGGGGTGGGGTGGCGGGGTGGGGAGAGAGAGAGAGAGAGAGAGAGAGAGAGAGAGAGAGAGAGAGAGAGAGAGAGAGAGAGAGAGAGAGAGAGAGAGAGAGAGAGAGAGAGAGAGAGAGAGAGAGAGAGAGAGAGAGAGAGAGAGAGAGAGATAGAGAGAGAGAGAGATAGAGAGAGAGAGAGAGAGAGAGAGAGAGAGAGAGAGAGAGAGAAGGGGGGGTGTACACGTGAGGGGGCGGGGGGGGGGGTGGCTGGTGCGCGGGGTGAGATGGGGGAGGGAAGTGGGGGTGCAGGGTGGGGTGGCGGGGTGGGGGGGGGAGAGAGAGAGAGAGAGAGAGAGAGAGAGAGAGAGAGAGAGAGAGAGAGAGAGAGAGAGAGAGAGAGAGAGAGAGAGAGAGAGAGAGAGAGAGAGAGAGAGAGAGAGAGAGAGAGAGAGAGAAGGGAGTCAGAGGGAGGGGGAGTGTGCAAGTGAGGGGACGGGGGGCGGGTGAGTGGGGTGAGATGGGGGAGGGAAGTGGGGGAGCGGGGTGGGGTGGCGGGGTGGGGAGAGAGAGAGAGAGAGAGAGAGAGAGAGAGAGAGAGAGAGAGAGAGAGAGAGAGAGAGAGAGAGAGAGAGAGAGAGAGAGAGAGAGAGAGAGAGGAGTGCGCACGTGAGGGGGGGGTGGCGGATGTGCGGGGTGAAATGGGGGAGTGAAGCGGCGAGTCGAGGAGACTTTTTGCATGCCTAGCAAGAGTGAGGAAAGGAGGAGGGGTACTACAGACCCCCACATCAAGCTTTTGCACCGTCCCTGGTGCAACTTCTTCTTATTGAATGAAATATTGCAAATCCTTGAATGACAGAATAACTGCAAATACTCAACCAACGAAATACCGCTAATACTCGAATGACACGTGGTATGTACAGTGGTTGAAATTCTTCCAAGTCGAGTTAGTTTAGATACTTCTTCACTTTGGAGATGTTGACCAAAGGAATCCTTTTACCTTGCAGATCTTCCAGATGCACAGCGCCATGTTGCAATACCCTGATAATCTTATATGGTCCTACCCATTTGGGTGCCAATTTAGTTTGAATTGGTGGAACCTGATGCACTAAAACCATAGACCCTTCTTGAACTTCATTGGATCTCAAATACCTGTCATGCAATCTCTTGCGCTCTTCTTGTGTCACCAGAAGTTTCTGCATTGCCCCTTCTCTGTACTCTTCTAATGCCACCAATCTCTGAATTGGGGGTTGAATTCCAATGGTTTTGATTCCTATTTCTTTTCTGATGATAAACTCAAATGGTGCCAATGCCTCTTTCCCATAAACTAAGCGAAATGGAGTCTCGCCTGTGGTTCCCCTCTTCGTGGTTCTGAAAGCCCAAATTGCACCAATTAGTGCTAGTGGCCAAGAGCTTTGATGATCAAAAGATAATTTGCGAAGTAGTCCAATCAAAATCTTATTGGAACTCTCTACTTGGCCATTTGCCCTTGGGTAATAGGCACAAGACTTTTTATGGAAGATTTTGTACTTGTCAAGTATAAACAGGAGCAATTGATTTACAAAATGTGTGCCCCTATCACTAGTAATCTCCAGAGGGCAACCAAATCTTGAGAAAATACGTTTATACACAAATTTAGCTACTGTCAGAGCCGTGCAGTCCACAGTAGCTTTAGCCTCTATCCATTTCGTGGCATAACATGTGGCCATCAAAATATACTTTTTACCTCCTGGTTGCCCAGTTGGGCTAATTGGCCCTATGAAATCAAGACCCCATCGTTCAAATGGAAGCCATCCGATAGATATGACTAATGGTTGGAAATTGAATCTGGTTGGCGTGGGAGCACATCTCTGACAGATGTGGCATTCTTTTGCAGACTTGATTGCATCCTTAAAAATATGAGGCCACCATAACCGTTTGTGGATGATTCTATGAGCCAATTCTTCCCCCTTTAGGTGTCCTTCATTGTGTGCAGCCTCCAGCAAAAGATTTACTTCTTCTGGATAGACACACCTTCTCAATATATCATCCTGACCATATTTATATAAATTTCCATTTATAAGAGAATATGCTTTGGTTTTTAGGAGCAATCTTCTCTTTTCTACAGGTATCAAGTGTTCTGGGATCTTTCCAGTAGTAAGAACATGGAGAATTTCCTCATACCAACCAGTCCATATTGCTACTAGAAAAAGATTGCTATCCACCAATTCATCTTTAATACCTCTTGCCTTTTCGCTCATTGCCGTCCTGGACACTTGATCTGCCATGTAGTGCTCTTTTCCTGGCTTAATATGAATATCAAAATTAAATTCTTGAAATAGGAGTAACCATCTCTAGATCCTTCCAGCTACTCTAGGTTTGTTTATCAAATACTTCAAGGGCTGATGATCAGAAATAACAATGAAATGTACACCAAGGAGATAATGTCGAACTTTTGAAGGGCAAATACTAGCCAAACCTTCTCTTTCTGTTGTACTGTAATTTCTTTCAGCTTGGTTGAGTAATCTGCTGGCATAAGAGATAGGTCTATCCACTTTGTGAGATGATGGTTGAGCTAAAACTGCACCAACAGCATGAAGACTAGCATCTGTATGCACATGAAATTCCAATGACCAATTAGGAACACTTACAAGTGGAGCAGTACATAGCCTCAACTTTAGTTCACAAAATGCTTTGTCGGCTTCAGCACTCCATGAGAAAGGGATCTTTTTATTGGTAAGCCTTGACAAGGGCTTAGCAATTTCTGAATACATTCTAATGAATCTTCTGTGACATCCTGCATGGCCCAAGAAACTTTGCACTTCCTTTGGGCTTTGTGGAATTGGCATGGAAAGAATAGCAGTAACCTTTGCAGGTTCGAGAGTTATACCTTCAACAGATACTATGTGACCAAGAAGAGTACCCTTGGTGACCAAAAAGTGACATTTATCAGGATTCAATTTCAAACCTGTTTTGAGACATTGCTCAAAAATTTCTTTTAAATTTTCCAAATGGTCATGGAAATCTTGAACTGCTGCTCTTTTATCTGTACCTGAAAATACTGAAAAGTCATCCATGAAAATCCGTAGAAATGTTGTTAACCATTTGCCCAATATATGATACATCGTTCTATTAAATGAAGCTGGCGCATTCTTCAAACCAAAAGCCATACGAGTATAGACATAAGTGCCCCAGGGAGTAACAAAGGTTGTTTTGTCCCTATCATCAGGGTGAATTACGATCTGGTTGTAGCCACTAAAACCATCCAAGAAACTATACAAAGTGTGACCAGCTACTTCCTGAAGCACTTGCTCTATGAAGGGCTGAGGAAATCCATCTTGAATAGTCACTTTATTCAAAGCACGGAAATCAACACATACTCTTATTTTTCCACTATTTTTCTTGGGCATAGTAACCATAGAGGAAAGCCACCTGGAATGTTCTACTGGAACAATTATACCCGCTTCTTCTAATTTTGTAATCTCTGCTTTTACTGCCTCTGCATACTTCGGATTGAGTCGATATGGTCTAGTTCTTACAGGCGCTGCTCCCTCAACTAAGGGTATCCGATGTAACCCAAGCTCTTCTGGTATCCCTGTTAGATCTTTGTAGGACCATGCGAAGACATTTTTATAAGTAAAAAGCAAAGAAGTTACCTTCTGTAGCAAGAGAGGATAATGCCACAACCAGGATGCCAAATGGACCATTTGAGGGTTCTCTTCATCCCCTAAATTTACTTCTTGAACCAATGTTTCAGGACTGGTCTTGCTTGAGAAATCATCTCCACTATATGCAGGAGTGGATTTTAATTTATATTCTGCAACATGTTCTTTCATCCATCCTTGAGGTATATCTGCAAAAGGAAGATCTTCTCTGCTCTTAGGTTCATAATCTTCCCTCTCTGATACTTTTATATTGGTTGCCTCCTCAAAGCTTGTATTTTCCTTCAATTGCTCATTCTCCAACACCTTGTGGTCTTCATTGCCCTTTTCTATAGTTTCCTTATCTCCAACTTCTTCCTCAATTTCATTGATCTCCACTGTGCAACAGTCTGCACTTCCCATCATCCAATTTAACAATGTATCATCTTCTTGGGGTAGAGAGGGCATTATCTGAGTATCCACAGTATATCCCGTGGTTTTTCCTGAATCAAATCCTTCTTCCAAGTGTAGTTGCAGTTGGCTATTGGTGCTTGTTGAAATCCATAGTTTATTTTTCCCCCAATCTTGCAAAGCTTTTGCTTGTCTCAGCCAAGGTCTCCCCAGGAGCAAAGGACAGGATGTCTCCTGTGGAAGTGCAATAACAACAAAATCCAACACAAAGTGGCAACCCTGTACTATCATCCGTACCTTTTCAATAATGCCAAGAGGCGCAACCCGATGTTGATCTGCTAGTGTAACTGTAAATGGTGCCATTTTGGTGGGGTTCAAATTTAGCTTCTTCATTGTAAAATCTGGCATCAAATTGATACCAGAGCCTCCATCTATGATCACACCTGTAAGAGCTTCATCCTTGATACAAACTGATAATCTTGAACTTTGGTAGTCTGCTAAGGGTGCAGGGGGAAAATCAACCATGAATCCATCTATACTAGGTGATTGGACAAAGTGAGCAGAGTGTATAATCTTCAGTAAGTCACTTCTTATTTTTGTATCCATCCTTATAAGTTCATATAGACTAACCTTGTGATGAATACCTTTCAAGATCTGTTCAATGTTTACCTCCTGAGTGTTTTCTTGCAGACTTGTTGGTTGGCCCTTTAGAGAAGTAGTCATCTTATCATAAGCTCTTTCAATTTCTACTTGATCCTTCCATCCAGACTTCTTTTCCTCCTCTTTATCCTGAAATCCTTGTTGTTCATCTCTCTAGGTTACAGCTGCTTGCCTAGCTCTAATCATTATGGGCATAGTAAAGGATGAAACAACATAAGTCTGAGTGGTTTTCACTTCTTCATGTGGAGAGACTGCAATCATGTGGATTGGAGCAGGACGACCTCTTGGGCAATCTTTAGTATAATGATCCTTGGCCTTTGGACAATGTTGACAAGGAGGTGCATCTTCTGGAAGAGAACACCGATTTTGCATGTGGCCATATTCACCACAACGATAGCACATCAAAGGTCTATTGTATCTAGGCTTTGCGGGCCGATTATCCTCTCTATTAGATGTATTTGAAGTACTAGCATAATATGAATCCAAATTTTGAGGGTTACCTCTCTGCTGTGTACCCTTGAGGTAGTAGCAATCTCTAGCTTGATGACCATCCTTTCCACAAAATTGACAGCTTACCTTAATAGGGCAATTAGCATTGGAGTGTCCATTGTTGTTACAGATTGTACACCAAATTTGTCTCCTTATATCCTGAGTGGTCTTCAAATCTTCTAACTCCCGGTGAAGTTGGGCTACTTCATCATCAGTGCGACGCAGTGGTGGCAAGACCTTCTCTTCTTGTTGTTTTTGTTGCATTTTCAATGCTTCCAATTCCCTCCTCAGTTGCTCAATAGGATCCAGATCTGCAGCATACTTTGGTTGTGTATCCCCTTCAAAATGTTGCCTTGCTTCTTCAATGCGTGATGCAGCTGCAACAAAATCATTGAGGGTAGCATCCAATCTAAGAGACTCAGGAAGCTTTTGTTGAGATGACCTGGGTAGAGCCTTCTCAATCCACTTTTTAACCAAAAAATCACCTGGAGCATGTGGTAGACGTGCAACAAGTGCTTTTGTTCTAGTGTGAAGTTCATGAAAGGATTCACCTGGTCTTAGCTTCAAATTCTGTAGCTGATCTAGAGCTCTTTCCGAGGAATCACTTGGTCGGAACGTCTGTGAGAACGCCGCCTTCAAAGCCTCCCAAGTAGTGAAATGGCCATCTGCATATTGACTATACCATTTATCTGCAAGACCCTCCAATGTGGATGGAAAAAGTGCCAGCATTGCATCCTCTCTATTTTGCAAACCTCCTCCACGGCATAAAGAGATGAA